>CM076570.1:158545649-159142072 GCA_034641835.2 Pinus albicaulis | reverse complement strand
CCATTTTTGTAATGTGTAGCTACTTGGTTCCAAGATTGAAAAGGCCAGAAATTTATTGTTCAGTTTTCCCTCCTTTCCATAAGAAAATTCGGTAAGTGATCATTTTATTATGTATTTAACTCTTTTATAAAATTTGTTATAGCAAAAGGTGGCTAAGACTTTTTGAGCCTTCAAGGAAAAAATTTTATTACTAAAAATTGTTGGCTCTTGAAGACTCTTGAAGGCCTCCTGCCTCTCCTCTGTCCAAAACTTCACTACTGTTCCCATTTTACATTCAGAAATCCTGCAGATTTCCAAGAAAAATTACTACTGCAAGCACCATTTCCCTTTTCCCCTTCTTCCAAAACTAACTTTCATCTGCTCCCCTTTCTCCATAAAACTCCTCTGTTTTCATGATTCATTTTCCCCCTTTTGTGAAAATCCTCTTTACATGGTTTAAAACTCATTTTTAAACTATATTGGAACCCTCAATTTCCTTTGAAAACCATTAAAAACCATAAAAACCCACTTTTTGGACATATATGGGTCCTAGCCCCTTCCTACATAAACCCCCAGTCGTATGATCCTCCATGTAACCCACGGCCCCACAGACGTGCGCCTAGCGATATTATATATATCCCGCCCTCAAAATATTAAAAACCTTACGATATTTTCAAAACTTTGGGTTTGTAATTATTTTCTAAGTTTTTCGTCGATTCGAAGTTTCGGTCAATCTCCATAGTTGATCGATGCGGATCGACGTCGCGAAGTCTATCACCCCGGTGGACTCCGCCAGCCACTCACCGATTGCAAAACTAGGTGGTTTTCATCGCACCACTTCCAAGCGCGCGGCAGTTTCTTCCATTTTGCAGCGATTCCATACGCTGGCCGACACGTGTCTTGGGCACTGTTCATGAAACTACCGTCCATCGCGCATTAAACATCGGATGTGGACCTCGCGCGATATTGGCATCCACCGTCCGATCTGAGACCGCCCATCGGATGGCGATTGCTCACCAAAGTTTCTCACACGATAACCAGGCTCTGGCGCAGTGATAACAACATCTCCACCATCGATCTGATCTGCAGATCGACGACCCAAAATTCATCGCCCGTTTTCTCCGTTTTGACTTTCCACCTGCCCTCCCGATCATCGATCTCTACGCGATCGACGGTTCTGATTTAAATTATTCTTTCGCCTTCCTTTTTTTTTCTCTCGATCAATCTCGACCATTGGATGATGCCATCCAATGGCCCCGCTCTCTCCACGTGCCTTCTGAAGCAGTAAACATATATATGCATGGATTTTATAATTTTGTTCATATTTTGCAGGGTTTCAAGTGATTTTTCCGCCACGACTGAAGAAATTTCAAAGGAAGAGGGTGACGATCCTCCCGCCTTCGATCCACCAGAGAAATCATTCGCAGGTTTCAAATTTCACGTTTTATCAATGATTCATAAGGCATTGATGCCACATAGCCCTGCACAGCCCTGCATACCGGCAAAAACCATGAATCGGGCATAGTCAGAGAGTATCAGTGACGAAGATAAAAATGAACCAGGATAGAGGATGGAAGACATATTTGCGGGGATCACGGCTAAGAATGTTTATCAAAAGCCTAATCCCTGATTTAAAACACACTTTAAAGAATATCTTAAGTGTTTTATCAATAGGAACACCTCCACTGCCACATCTGAGGAAAATTGATTCCTCCCAGCTACTGAAATGCCACATGTACCTCAAAGTATTCAATCAGAGGCTGAATGTATTAATCAGGACCGGATATCTGCCTCAAAACACAGCCAAAAGGTAAATTCTGTAGGCAAATTAATGACAAACATCTGCAGAGTTACTTCGACGCCATACTGAGCCTCAAAGGTCAACAAAAGCTCCCACTGAGCTTAAATATTTATGAAAATCATTTAATACAGAGGATATGTATGAAAGTTTCTTCATTGAGCCCCTCAAAAGCCAAGAAGCCATTAAGTCTGTATTAATTGTAATTGGAGATATTTTATCAGATCTCACCTCCTCATTCTTCTATATATACTACTACAGAAGATGAGAGAGGGGTTGGTTGACAAGGTTGCTGAACATTGTAATGTAATTGAGCTGGAAACTTCTGATTGTAAATAGTATTCACTGGCTCTTGGAGCTCTGCTGGTGATAGATAGGTTAGGCTGAGATGTGTAGATGGTTGCTAAACTAAAGCACTGGACTTAAAGCTGTAACTGGTTTGGAGCATCAATACAAGCTGATTTATGGGATCCTGGTCTATGTTGACGGTGATGTTTTTCTTATTGTAACTTGTCATTTTGTTTCTGTTTTCACTGTGTTCCATTTTCTCTTATAAAGAATAGCATGCATAGAGTTAGGACCTACTGTACATCAGTAACCTTCTCTGACTGAAAATATTTATCTGAATGTTTTCTTCTAAATTGTGTTATTTAGGAATGATTTGTTTCAGTTCAAGCATAGGAATGTTGGCGTTCCCTCATCTTATTGTCTTAGCTGAATGTTATTCTTAAATGTTATTTTCAGTATATGTTTAGTGAAGATGAACTGAGGAAGATATGGTGAGCCCTGGTCCCAGTTTCATCTCCACAACTGTCTGAATGTTTCCCTTGGAATGTGTTAAAAGCTGGCTAGTTTAGAAGTACTTACTAGATCTTAGGCCATTCTGTGTTATCTTTGTGTTTGTCTTGAAAGTAACCAAGTAAAGCAGAGCTAGGAGAGGATTTGTGGTGAGCCCGGCCCGCTAGTTTCTTCTCCAAAAGTTGCCTTCAAGTTTCCCTTTGTTTTAAAGTGTTTTCTATTGAAAGTGTATCAAAGGCTGGCTAGTTTAAAAGTACTTACCAGATCCTAGTTTACTTTTATGTTTTTCTTGAGTCTATGTCAAAGGCTGGCTAGTTTAAAAGTACTTACCAGATCCTGGGCTGCTCTTTATTCTGCATCTGTTTATTTTTCTTTCTTATTGTATCATTTCATTCCATAAATCAAACTTTAAAGAGATCCTTAGACATAGATGACTTGCCCCATGGACCACTCTTGCCTCTTGCTGTTCCAATTAAACCCTATTATGACTCCATAGCCCAATGGACTAAAACCTGCAATTATCTATCTTTTTGGTTGAAGCTTACTCTCATCACTTGCAACTTCTCACCTTTCTCTTTGCATTTAGAACTTTCCACCTCAAACAGTAATCGTGGTCAACCATCCAAAAACAAAACAAACACTTGGTCTTCATAACTAGCCTAATATCATTACCCCAAACTTCAAAGACAAATCCATCTTTGCACTTATTGGAGAGATCCCTCTTCGGATTCAGGAGGGCTAGATCCTAGAATCCCAAAGTGGTTGAAAGGATGTTGTTTCTATGATCGGACTTTGCCAATCTTGCTGATTACAAATTCCTAACATTATGAATGCTTGCTGGCATTGCTATTAAAGTGAACTGATATAAGAGCAGGGCTGAAAGAATAGATTTGATGAGAATGATCCGACCAGCTTGGTTAAGCCCAATCATTCCCCATGTTTGAATTTTATTTTTCATCTTTTCAACATATTTGCTCCATATTTCTGTCTTTAGATTTTTCTTGGTGATAGGAAACCCAAGGTATTGAAAGTGGCTCCAGTTATTCTGGAAGGGAATTTCCAGAATTTGAGACATACGTTGAAGAGTTCTTGGAGGGGTGTTCCAGCTATAAATGAAAATTTTACCATTTTTTATCAACCCTCCTGAAACATCCATGAAATTGTCTAGGATGGTTTTAAATCTTCTGGAAACTATACAAGGTGCGCCACCCATTAGTAGGGATTCATCTACAAATAGAGAATGATTAATCCTTTTGGTTCCTCTGCTGATTATGAGGCCTGTTAAAGAAGAATTTCTTCTTTTGTGATCCAATTTTTTGATAAGATAATTTTCCATTAGGACATAGAGAAAAGGTGACAAGGGGAAGCCTTGTCGGAGACCCCTGGAGCTTTGGAAGTAGTCACAAAGTCTACCATTAACAAGAGGGGCTATCCAAGGTCCTATAGTGCAAGCCTTTTTTGTATTGATGAAATATTTAGAGAAGCCAAATCTATTTAGGACATCAACAAGGAAGGTGAGATTAACTCTATCAAAGGTGCTAGCCATGTCCATTTTTTAGGATGAAGCCTTTTTAATTTTTAGAGGAAATTGAATGAAGGGCCTCTTGGACAAGGATGATATTGTTGACAATCTGACGATTAGGGACAAAGCCTCCCTAATTTTCTGAAACGAGGGAGTCGAGAATAGGTTTGAGCCTTCCAGCAAGAATTTTGGAAATGATTTTGTCAGAGGCGTCGTAGAGGGAAATTGGCCAAAATCTATTGAGAGTGGAAGGACGAGGGTCTTTCGGAATGAGGGCCAGGAAGGTGGAATTAGTGAATCCTCCTATCTTTTTCTTTTTGATAACATATCTGATTATTTTTGTTAGATCCTTTTTTATAGTTTTCCAGAAGGTGTGGTAGGATGAAATAGGGAAACCATCTCGCCCTGGTGCCTTTTTCTAGATGCAGATCCCAAATGGCAGTCATAACCTCTTTTTCTGAGAGGTTATTGTTTATTTCCTCATCTATTAGCTTTGGGATATGCATTAATAATTCCTCTGCATTTGCATGGTTGTATACAGTTGTTATAAGAGTTTTAAAGTGCCGGAAGACCTCTTTTTTAATGTCTTCTTTCCCCTTTATTTCATTCCCTCCTTCTCCCATGATTTTTTCTATATTATTTTTTATAATTCTTGTTTTGGCAGAGTTATGAAAAAAGGTAGTGTTTTTGTCTCCAGCTTGAATCGAGAGCTGCCTTAACTGTAATCTCCATGTTTCTTCCTCTTGTCTAGTGTTCTTGTAAATTTTCCAGTGTATCTCTTTTTCTTTTGCTTGGCTTTCAGTTGTGTTGTCCATGCTTTCCATTTCCTCTTGGATTTTTGTTAGTTCTTGCTGCAATGCTTCTTTCTCTCTGTAAAGTTCCTTGTAGTTGGCCTTAGCCCACTCTTTCAATCTTACTCTAGTGGATTTTAGTTTCATCTCCCATATATAAGTTGGGGATCCATTAATTTTATGTTTCCATATTTTTTCCAGCTCTTGTTTGACCTCACCATGGCTGCTCCATAGTTGGTTGTATTTGAATGGGAGAGGTCCATAATTTTCAGCAGTTCCAAATTTAATAGAGACTGGTTTGTGGTCTGAAGCTGCTAGCCACCATGCTATCCCTAATGAGGATTCTGTCCAACCTCTCTTTGATATTATCCTTCCCTAGTCTCCTATTGTCCCATGTATATTTTCCATTTTTGGGAGGGATGTCCAATAAATTACTGTGTTCCATGATTCCTTCAAGGACCTCTCTGTATGGATTTGGCTGAAAAGTACCACCTCTTTTTTCTTCTGGCTTGAGAATGAGATTAAGATCTCCTCCTAAGATAAGATTTTATTCTTGGTCTTCCATTGTAGTTTCATTTAATGTCTCCCAACATGTTTCTTTATCCCTGTAGTGATTTGGTGAGTATATATTATATATGCTGATTTTTTTCCCATTTGTTGCATTTTCTAAATTTGTATTAATACAATGTCCTTTCATTGTTGAGTTCTGCAAGTGCCATTTTCCTTTTTTCCATAAAGTGCTAATTCCTCCTGAAGCTCCATTTGCTGAAATTGTTTGTCCTTCATAATTTTTTATTTTTGCTATAATGTTGTCTATCTCTTGGCTGCTGATTTTTGTCTCTTGGATAAGGAGGATGTTTGATTTTTCAATTTTTATGAGGTCTCTTAAGAGGTTTATCTTGGAGGGATGACCCAAACCCCTACAATTCCAAGAGACAAATATCATTATTTACTAGTGGTTGTAGCCGAGGGACCTTTCCCTTTGTGGACCTGTTGAAATTTTCTTTATTCTTGGTGCCTTTCTCGAGGTAACTATCCATTTTCTGCTGTGTTCCCAAGGACAGATCCTTGACAACTGCCTCATCTCTTATTTCTATACTGGATTTTCTTCCAGCTTTCTTTGAATTTTTAGTATAAAGGAGGGAATCTTTGGATTTATTTCAAGTTAGGATCTGGTCAGAGGAGAGGGGAGGGGGGCTGGAGAGGATGGGGGGTTCCTCCTGATGGGAGAAGAAACCCTGAGGGGGAGGGAAGCCTTGGGGAGGAGGGGAATGGGTGATCAGGGGGATGGAGGAGGGAAAAAGGGAGGGGATGGGGGGATCTAAAGGGATGAGATATTTAGATAAGATATCAAATGGATTAGAGCCCAAAAAGGGGCAAGATTTTAGGATGGGGGAGGAGGGTTTGGAAGATGATTTGATAGTTGTGGGGGGGGGGGCAGATGGTGGAGGCGGTGGAGGAGCAGGCTGAGATTTAGAAGCAGTCTTATTTTTCTTGTATTGTTCCCATTTTGGGTCTTGGTTTTCGTCCACATGTTTATCATTTCCTTCTTTTTTACTGCATCTATTAGTGAAAAGACCATACTCGTGACATACCTTGCATTTGAATGGAATTTTTTCGTAGTCCAGCTGCTGAATATGCGTCGAGCTGTCGACCTTGAGTTTGATGGCTTCCGGGAGACCTCTTCCAAGATCTACTTCAACATAGATCCTTGCGCATGCCTACATGTTGTCCTTTGGCTTACTTCTGTCAATGTATTTGCCGACGAAATTCCCTATTTCTCTCACCGAATCATATCCCCAGCAGTGCAAGGGGAGGTGAGGCAGTCTGAACCGAATTGGAACAACGTTTGGGACATCCAGTTTTGGGTCAAAATCGGGGGTCCAATGATTCAGATATAATCCTCTGGTATCCATAAAGTATGGGCCACTTCTAAAGATGAGGTCCTGATCATCCTTAGATTCGAAATGAAAGGTGTAGTAACCTCTGCCACAGAAACAAATGGAGATTTTTCCTTGAGTGAACTGAGCCCAGTTTCTTTTAACCCATTTCTGGACAGTCTTGGGAGATCGCAAAAGTCTAGTAAACTGTCCAAACAACCTTTCACAGCTAAAGAGATCGCTGCTTTTTGAGGAAGGTTAGGTGACAACATGATCTCAGGGATAGATTCAAGGTTCTTGACAAACTTGGATATTGTCGGTCTGGTTTGTTGTGGACCCATTGATTTGATTAAGGAGGCAAAGACAACAAAAACCTCATTAGGCTAAGCTTGTGACAGTGAGATGGTGCCATCGCTGAGGGGAGTCGCACCCGGATCTAGCTCCGGGAGGGCCATGGTGGCTGAGGCCCAAGGATGCGTGCAGGAGATAGCTAGGGTTGGAGCTCAGGCTCACAGCACAATGAAAAACATCGTTTCCTATGGTCACTATTATTTAATTTATTTTTATTGTGTGAGACATATCATCAAATGAAATTTTCCTTTCTCATGATGAAGATATCTCCTACTTCATTTCATGTGAAAACTTTTCCTTTATCTTAGTATATCACATCACAAGGACTTTTCTCTTTGTGTGAAAACCCATGTTTCCTCTATACATATTATTTTTCTTTTTCTTGTCTTTCCTTTATTTTATTTATTGGCCATGCCATGTGATGCCTAAAAATTATAGGTGTAGTGTATCACACCGAAAATATTTTTGTGTAATATGCCTCATAGCAAGAAAAAAACTTTCTCATGACAAGGAAATTTTCTCTAAGAAATCTAAGCCTTTATATTTATTCCCAACGTCTACACCATACTACATGAATATTTTCTTTATGTGATACATGTTTCATTTAATGAAAGTAATTTTCATATGATGCACATAAAATTTCTATCTTTTCCTTGGAATTTTGAAAAGTTTCTCGAGAAAAGTAACTATTTTTTCCAAGATATACTAAGGAGAAACTCCTCCTTAATGTGACCTATAACTTCTATATGGGAAAAATAAGGTCCGAAACCTTCAGACTCAATAATTTCCTAAGCTTGCGAGAAAACATAATTTATACATAATTTAAGGTTCAATATGGATTTCCTTCAAAAGGTAAGGGATATAATTTTAATATTTCCAACCTAAATTTATTTCATAAAAATGCCTAGATGCCAACAATCCCAAGACCCTTACTTTTCTTGTATTTTTATTTTAAGTTTCAAGGGTCTCTTTTGATAGAGATGCCTCCCTTATTTTAGATAGTAAGGTAATTTAGTTTCCCTCACAACAAATAATTCTTCCCAAAAAATTAATCAAGTTTAGGGTCCACCTGGACTTCTTTTACTTTGTTAATGACACATAAATGTAGGATCTCTTAGTTACAATAGAGAAAACTCTTAGAATTAATTAATTCCTGAAGTTATTAAACAACCAATATGAATAATTTAAATACATTTAAGATTCATTCAACCTAGGCATCTTAGTTAACATCTAACCTTAAATACAATTTTTTTGTTCCTTCATATATAATTCATAGATCTCAATTGCATCCTCAACTAGACTAATATCAATTAGACTATCAATTATACTAATATCTACTTTGAAATCATTCGTGTTTGTACTATCACAACATTTGAACCTTTCATATTTAGGAAGCACACCTATCAATCCAACGCTAAATATTTCAACAAGTATATGATCCTATAACTCTCAAGGAAGTTGAATTTGAGTATTTCCTTTCAACATGAATTCCATGGAATGTAGAATTAGTAATTTAACTTAATTCCTAAATTCAATGATTATAATTTCCCTTTTTATACAACTCTTCTCTAGGAATTTCTCATAACTAAAATATCCATTGCAATTTCATGATTGCATTTATTTTTTATTCACTTAGTAAGAAATATAAAATAGAGAACTCATATTTGAAACACATATCTAAATATGTTGGATGTCCACCCAAATGAATGATGGTGAGTAATTTCCTACCCAACCATAGGAAAAATTCAACTTTATCTTCCTACAATTGGCGACCCTCTAGCCATACCCTGATACCATAAGGAAAAATTCTAGACACTCAAAATTTTGTAGCAATTAATAATCCCTCACAAGTATGATCCCCCATGAAATTTGCACCACTGGGTTCATGAGACTCCCATGGCCACTAGACACCCCCTCTCCTTCTCTGCATAACACAAGAGTGAGCTCTCTTCACTATTAGATAGTCCCTCGAGTAGATCCTCTCCATGTGATTTTCATGCATGCCCATCGATGCTTCAATCACACTCCACACATAATTTTTTTCAATATTTTTCCCATACATATTAAGGTACTGAAACAAGGATTATCAACTAGTTTTTATCTCTAATCTAGTTTCTTAGAATTCTTGGCTCTCCCTTGACTTTTTCTTAGCATGAAAAGTTTGTTGCCACTACACCCTTGTTCAAACCTCACATAATCGAAATATTCCTTGTTCTATGCAACTAGACCTATTCCATGTTTCCCCATGAAGATAATCAACCCATTCCTTGCATCTAATGTTGAGAGGAATATCTTAACTACTATCTAATGCTATCATAATTATGTGATGTGGAATTTTAACAAACTAGGTTTCTCATATAGGGAAGAATGAAGGGAAAATTTTAAAATTCAAATATTACTCCAAAAACGGTTTGATAGGGTGGTGTTGTGGCCAACAACAACCCCCTTCTTATTTAGTATTAGTAATAATACTAAAAAGTGGGGACCCTTAGTTTAAAAACCCAAAAAAATTATTGGTGTTTGTTTTCATTTTCAATAAAACTTACTATCATTAACTTAAGAAAAGTATTTGGAAAATCTTTAAATAAACTTAAGTTTATGATAGATTTAGAATAAAACCCTTCTTTGAAGAAAATATCACATCCATCGCAAAAAATTAAAATATATCTTTTGCAAAGCAGACTCTTCTAAATTGCGATAGCACGATCCAAAAACTATGCATTAAAGTATTTATCGCAAATCGCATATCGCAGAGAATATATTAACGGATATTTTTTATGTTATATTTTTGCGATATTGCGATTTTGCGATATTACGATGTTACGAGTTTGCGATTTGCGATAGT
The DNA here is from genome assembly GCA_034641835.2 of Pinus albicaulis. Lineage (NCBI taxonomy): Eukaryota > Viridiplantae > Streptophyta > Pinopsida > Pinales > Pinaceae > Pinus > Pinus albicaulis. Next base: position 159,132,108 of record CM076570.1, on the reverse strand, counting down.
TGCGATTTTGCGATGATTCCGATTTGCGAAAGTTGCGATTTTCGATATTGTGATTTTGCGATATTACAAAGCAAATCGCAGATCGCATTATCGCAAATTGTTAAAGCTCGTTGTACGAAGAAAATATTTCCATAAATCGATATCCTTTATGCGCTTTGATGTCAAATTAATGAATGGTTTGTCAATTATTAATGAAAAGGATTTTATTTTGATTGAAAGGTTATTTCACGTTAAAATAATATATTTCATACGCCTTCAGCATTTAAAACTTCATCCGTCTTTCTCACCATCATGTTTATCATGATCGTAGCTATGAGGCGTAAATTCGCAGGGAGACTATACAAAGCAATATTCAGAGTATTATGGGAAAGAAAGAGAAAGCTCCGAGTTCTGAAAGTAAAGAGATGGCATCCTTGTACACAGATACTGCTTGCAACAAGGACGCTGGTATCACCACTTGGGAGGGTATGTTTAATTTTCTTGAAGAAGAGAACCCAAGGGTAATGGATGTTGCCGCTACTGTAGGCTCAAGTAATTCTTCTGAAGCATCTATTACAGAGCTGGCTTGTTCATTTTTACACCGGGTAGTAGCAAGAGCAAGAATTCTTCCATATACAGACATGGTAAAATGGGTGCTGGATAGCACTGATATTACGGACAGACAGTTCAAAACTCAAGGTCAAGAGCTCATCGGGTCATTTACTCTAGAATATTTGAGGCTTATGTATCATTTGCTGGAGCCTCAGGCAACTTACAACAAACAATTTATGGAGAAATTTTCCAAGAAAAATGCAAATTTGGCGGAATGCACCAAGGAATGGTCCAGAAGAGATGAACCATTGAAAAAAGATAAACACGGCACTGACTCACTCACTTCTCCATATTGTTTTGCTGCCGCTATGCTATGTAGGCTTTTTGGAAAGCCTGACATTAATAAGTTTTTGCCTGAATGGCTTCCCTTATTGAATGCTGCTGTTAACGCTACCATTGTGGACTGGGCTAAAATATTGTCTGATAACTTAGCCACAGCTATTTTCAATTACCGGTCTAAACGGACTGTCTCTCAGAGGATTTATCCTCCTTTTTATCTATCTACCTATGTTATGGATTCAATCTGCTTTGTTTCTAAGTTCCCTTTAATGGGTTGGCAATGGACAATTCAGGATCCCCTACCCATTCACGTTTATCACAAAGAATTGTGGGAATCAAAGTTCATTCCTCATTTTTATAAAATTTTCCATGGCATAATGTTTCCTATGTACAGAGTGTTGTATAATAAGGATGCTCCAAGATTCTCCCCTAAAGCAGAAGTAGACATTCTCCCTGTCGCAAGATGGTTTGGAGAAGAATTGTTTACCTATGTGAGGGTTTTTGGAAGCTTTGCTTCTCCTCATATTTTACCCTTGTATGTTCCGGATAAACTCATAGCTCGGGAAATTGCATATCAAACCTGTGGAGAGGGAGGTTTGACAAAAGAATTAAAGGATAAAAAGAAGGCCATCTGGCCACAATTTCCTGTATCCTGCGGAGCATTTTCATTATTTGATGTTGGTCATGCGTTTAAGGAAGTAAACAATATTACATGTTTAAAATTGTTTAAGTTTCCGAGAAGGCTATTTGATCCATATGATGTTGTCAAGGATTTCACCACTGCAGTCAAAGTAAGAGTATTTTCTGGAGAATAAGATCTTTTTGATGATATCTTTCAAGAAAAATGTTCATTTAAAGAAATTTTTCATTTAGCTCAAACACGGTTTTCCCCAGAAGAATTTCAAGAATTTAAAATGTACAGAGAAAGAAGATTAACCACTATCCCTTTGGATAATTTGCGATTGGAACCCACAAGGGAACCAACTCCCAGTGTCAGTCTCAGTGGAAGCTCAGAAATAGAAATGTATAGATCAAATTCTGGCAAAGAAACTTCTGAACGGTCTAAAAAGTCTGATAATGATCAGGATAAAATTGAAGGCTCAGTGAAGGATACAACTCAATCAAAAGAGCTTTCACAACAACAGACTTCAACCACTCCACAGTTGAACCTTCCACCTCTCAATGTACAACAACCATCCGTCATCACTCAGTTAGATAAAGAATGGGAAACATTTAATGATTTGATTAATGTTGAAGGACAGAACATACAAACTCCTGTACATACAACAAAAGCTTTAATCACAGGAATAAGTGGCAATGTCACAGAAACAAAACATATACCCATTACTCCCTCCTCTGAACTTGTACTTAAAATAGAGGAAATTCCTCCTCTGGATATATTCTATAGTCCACAGCATAAAGCAGTAGTAAGGAAGAAAAGAAAGAAAAGGAAATTAGAAAATGTGCTCTCTACTGATGCAGAACAATTGGATGTTTTATGGAAAGATCCTAATACGGATCCAACTGAAAATCTTACTAAATTATCTCAGATTACAGGAGCTTAAGCCTCCGCAACCATTGACAAAGCATCTGAGGTACGGCTATTATTGAATGAAAAAGAAGATCAAATACAAGTTCTGCAACAACAATTACAACAAGCCCATGTTAACAGTGAAGCACAGATACAATTTGAAGAATTACAACAAGATTTTCAGCAAATGCAGATCGGATATCAGAAAAGTTTGGCCGAAAAAGAGAAACAAATACAGATTATGCAAGAGATGCATAAAGACGACCCCAAGCTTACAAAGTTTATCTTAGAGTCTATTTCCTTGAATAATCAACTACTGCAACAACAAGATATATTATGCCAAAAAATTTCACAATGGAACTCTTTTTGTCAAGAAAGTGATAAAATCACTAATCATGTCATAGAATTACGACATGATTATGATTTAACTAATGAAAGAGTTACTAACTATTTAAATTGGCAAAATTCAGAGGAAGGAAAAAGATCAGGAGCACCAATCATCAATGACGGTCATAAAGAAATGCTCTTCAATAATTGGGATGCACAGATCAGAGAGGCAGAAAAAGCAGCTACAGCAGCAAGCAACATTATTGATTGTGTAAATGAAAATTTGCACAAAGTCAATTTGATTTCAGAAACTATTCCAGAATACCTACCATAAGCACAACAATTGCAAACAGAGTGGAAACAAAAAACTGAAGAAAAGGCAAAATCAATTCAAGGATTGACAAAGTTAAATTGGGATTCTTACTGGACATATATGGTAAAACCACACAGTCAATGCAGTGCTCTTAATTGCATCATTAATTCTGCTGAGAAGATCGCGCCAACACTTGCCGATTCCGTTTTTTCGGGACAATTAAAATCTGAAGTCGGCCAGCCTCCTCTTCTCAAATCAATGCTGGATGCTTGCAAATTCAAAGATTAGATTCATAAGTAGTTAGTTGATAGTTTTTAATTTTAGATTTAGTTTTATTTTACTTTATTTTTTGCCTAGAAAAAGGACGGTCATTTAAACCGAATCCTAAATTTTTTGTAATAAACTATTTTTAGATTTAGTTAGTAGTATTTAAACCCTTCTCATGCATTTAGAGAAGGGTCCTGAAATTTGTCAAAAAATTGTCCTTAGAACATGCACTTCTGCACCCTCAGAGGAGGTTTTGATGAATGAATGGAATGAGATTTATTGATATCCGTGTCTAATATCTGCTACTGATGTTGCATTTCTGTACTCTTAGTAGATGTTGGATTAAGAAGAGATAAATCATTATTGCTTCTAGCTCATGAGTAGAACTAGTTATAAATGGTACTTTTATCTCTTAACTATTTCTGCTTCTGTGTTAAAGTAATATTTATTTTCAGCTGTTTATATATTGATGTTTGAATGCTTAAGTTATCATTTGGCACTTTTGTACGGTGATAGCTATTAATTTATGCTTAATGTATGAATAACTTATTATGCGATATGTTTTCACAACTGTTTCATCTAATTTTTTATATGAAGTGGTTTATTTTTATTGAATTTTTTTCTTATAAAAGTTGAATGATATTTATTATCGATTTTTATTCGAAATCATTTTAGATCGCATAAACAAGATTATATCCCGGGTTTAGTTTAGAATTAGATATTTCTGTTTAAATTAGAATACAATTTTCATATGATTAGATTAGAAATAGAATAAAAGCATTTCACTTAGGAACCTTTTTTAGAAAGGAAATATCTATTTTCAACACACACACACATACTGGGAAACTGGTCCCATTATCCCCAGTCGGAACCACTACACCAAACGGAAAAGGAGCTGCTAACCAAGGTTCGGACCGGGTGGGTATCCCCCTTGTTGTAGACCCGATTTTCGGGGCTTCAACATATTTGGCGCTAGAAGGAGGGCCACGAACTATGAATGGCAAGTAAATCTAAATCTAAATACCATTCTGAGAGTAAAACACCCTCACCATCTCCCCCAACTTCTCCATCGCACTCAGAAATTGCAAATCTAGATCCAGAAGTCGAAAGAAGAACAGACACTGTTACAAACCCTGAATTTTCAGAAGAATCTGCTATTGAACCTCCTGAAGTTGAATCTTTGATTCATAAACTTCAGCGATTTTCAATATCACCTCAAAGATCTGATAAATCTCAAGGTAGTGTGACTTCGCAATATAATCCTACTCATCCTCTTACCAGATTACAGAGTGAAAAGCTTGGCATTCACCCAACTGAGTTTTCTCTTTCAGAAAGAGGCAGAAATCACAAAAAGTGCGATGGTAGGACTTTCTTTCATCCCATCATCTCATCCGTCTCAACCCTCTTCCGAGCATGAGTCAACCAACCACCCACAAAATAGGCTTGGGTGTGCTTCCCTCATCCCACTAGAACTTCCATCACACCCTTTCAATCATCTGCTCATTCTATAATATCCTCATCTTAATCACTGCACAACCTCATCTTCCCTTTTCCTCTGTCTAATTTAAGTGATAGCCGATGTATGAACCAATCAGAAGCAGTCTTTGTTCTACTTGCTTATGGTCATTGAGCATCTTCAAAAATGGCAGCACAAAGTTTAATCCACAGACCAGGCATGCAGTAAGAGAACATACTCAAACAATTTTATGTATCCATAAATATCGGTAGGTTATTAAGTGGGAGGGTGCCTATTGTCCAAATTTTTCCCTATACTCTACAAGAAGCAGCTGGATCATGGTATTTCTCATTACCGTCTGGATGTATTACTAGTTGGGATATCTTTCAAGATCAATTTTTGACTCGTTTACAGTGATGGCAGAGTCTGTGACATTGATCAATGATTTATCTAATCTTAGAAACAATTCAAGAACATCAAAGGATTTGATTCAGTCTCAATGATGTCAAAACAAAATTCTACCTCTGCTTCCAAACTTGGTGAAAGGCTGAAATGGAGCTAGTACATTCTGCTTTACCAATCAAACTTAGCAATCTTTGTTGATAAGATATCATTTGTGAAAATATGAAGGAAGCAATAGCAGTAGAGAAACGTATCATAGCCATAGATAAGAAAAATGCGATAGAAGAACGAAAATCCAAGAAGGTCACTTTTAAGGAAGATCCCAAGAAAAAACAACCAAAAGATCCATTTGATTTAGAAGGATTGCAGAAATTTTTGAAAACCGTGTCTAACGAAATGATTGACATTAAAAAATAAGTGGCAGAAACATCTTCTAAAAAGTCTTTTAATCCTTTTAGAAGAAACCCTTCAAATGATTCAAAGCCACCAAATGCTATTACTAATGCTGAATCAGAAGAAGAAGAAGAGGAAACTGTTACTGAAGAAACTACCGATGAAGAAGAAGTCGTAGAAGTACAAGGTATGTGGGATTTCATCCTCCCAGATGAGGAAGATCAAGAAGCATCCCCGGTTAGCACTCGAAGTAGAAATCAACTTGATCCTCCTCAACCTACTCCTAAGACAAAGAGCGCAAGCTCAATGACTAAGGATAAAGTTGCACCCAAGAAAACGACATCTAAAGCAATTCAAACCAGCCCAGTCCAAACAGATTCATCAACTCCATCAAAAATACTAATTGTCCCGGATGAAATGGAGTATAATATCATAGAAGATATGAAGAAGACTAGGGCTAACATCACTTTTTATGAATTGAGCAAGTTAAAACACCAGCAAAAAGTACTTTTGAAAGAATTACATGTTGTACCAGAAAAACCTTTGCCTGATCCTGTTATCTCTCAAGCTTCTAATGAAATGGGAGACCTCCAACTAATGCGATTAGTAAAGTTGATCTTGAAAATATCGCTTTAATTGGAGGAAGGTCAAGATCTCATACTCTTCCATTTCTTCTTACTTATGAAGTTTTCAATAAAAATTTGCATAATTGTTTAGTGGATTCTGGAGCTTCATCTAATATTCTACCAAAATCAATATGTGAAAAGTTGAACATTCAACCACAAAAATCTGTTGTGCGCATAGTCCAGCTAGATCGATCGCAAGTTGAAGTGATTGGCGAATTAAATCAGGTTACCATAAGATTGTCATCAAATCCAAAGGTATGTCAAGTCATTGATATTTTAGTTGCAGATATTCTAGAATTTTATGGCTTAATTCTTAGCAGAGATTGGTCAGAAAAACTTCATGGATATTTTGCAACTGATTGGTCGCATATGTGGCTTCCTTACAATGGTAAACCAAATCAGATAAAGGTTGAACGAGAAAAGCATCAGAAATACATAGTAACAGAACTGGAAGGAGAGAATGAACCAGTTGCATACAACAATAATATCATTGGCAATTATTCAGTTGATTCTTTCTTAGGAAATTTCAATGCTCATACTTCACCTTATTTAGAACATTCTGTTTTATCTCAAATAGAAAATTATTCTCAAACAGATAGTTCTAAATGTATTAATTTTGTAGATACCCCTGTAAATAAATCTTTATTTTGGAAATTATTTTTTGATGGTTCTAAGTCTAATGAAGGAGCAGGAGCAGGATGCGTTTTGGTTAGTCTAGAGGGAAAAAAAATTATGCTGACTTGTAGACTTGAGTTTGATTGCACTAATAACACCACAGAATACGAGGCTTTAGTCCAAGGATTATACAAAGCAATCGGATTAGACATCAAATATCTACAAGTTTTCGGAGATTCGGAAATTGTAATTAAACATGTACGCAATACTATACATTGTTTATCAGGTCATTTAATTCATTATCAATCTTTAGTCCAAGATCTGACTGAACATTTTATAGCATTTCATATTTCATCAATTCCCAGAATTCAGAATGCTAGTTCAGAACTCCTAGCTAATGTAGCTTCCAAGCTCATTCCTGCAGAAGACTTTAGTCCTGATCGATTTTCAATCGAATTAATCTTTAGACCCTCGATTCCTGATAACGTTACCAATTGGAGGATTTTCAATGATGATCCTGATATTGTAAACTTTCTCACATCTGAAGGATCTTATACCAATCAGATAATTTATGAAGACCAACATGACAGACAATTGCTCCAAAATAGCACCAATAATGCTATGCCGAAGTCAGTAGTTAAGTTAGAAGACCTTTATGATTTGAAAGATCGATTTAAAATATTTACCAATTCAAAACTGCAAAGTTCGACTTTGAATTATGAATTAGTAAATCTAGGAACTGATGCCAAACCACAGAATATCAATCTAGGCCTTGGCTAGCTCCTGAAGAAAAAATAGCGTATTTTCGTCTTTTGAAACAATATAAAAGTGTCTTTGCTTGGAACTACGATGAACTCAAAACTTATGACACTTCTATCATCCAGCATACTATCCCAATGATAAATGATGAAAAACCTGTCCAGCAAAAGTTGAGAAAGATCCATCCCAATCTAGAAAATCAGATCAAATCTGAACTCAACAAATTATTGAAAGCCAAGATTATTTTTCCCGTCCGACATTCTAAATGGGTTTCCAATATGGTTCCTGTTAGAAAGAAAAACAGAGACATTAGAATTTGTATTGAATTTTGAAATCTTAATAAAGCCTGCCAAAAAGATAATTTTCCTTTGCCTCCTATGGAGAAAATATTACAGGCAGTTGCAGGATCAGAATTAATGTCTTTCTTAGATGGTTTCTCTGGCTATAACCAAGTATTGGTTCATCCTGATGACCAATTGAAAACTACATTCAGAACCAAATGGGGCACTTATGCATATCAAAAGATGCCTTTTGGTTTGATCAATGCTGGTGCCACATTTCAGAGAGCCATGGACATTGCTTTCAAGGGATTAGTTAACAAATCAATAGTGATTTACTTGGATGATATAACTGTATATTCCAAAAAACGAAGCAATCATCTTAGAGATTTGAAGCAGATTTTCCAACGTTGTCAAAGGTATGGGATTTCACTTAATCCGAAAAAATCTTTTTTTGCATTAAGTGAAGGAAAACTTCTTGGATTCATAGTATCAAAATCTAGAATTCATATTGATCCTGATAGAAGCAAAGAAATTTCTGAAATACCCTTACCTCACAACAAGAAAGCTATGCAATCTTTTTTTGGCCAGATTAATTTTGTAAAGAGATTTGTGCCAGATTTTTCAAGAATTGTATCTCCTTTACAAGCAATGATTAAAAAGAATTCAAACTTCAAATGGGGCAAAGATGAATATGAGGCATTCAATCTGATCAAACAAGCAATTATTAATGCTCCATCTTTAGCAACTCCAAAATTTTCCGATCCTTTTATTTTGTATCCTTTTATTTTGTATACATTTTCCTCTGATAAATCTTATGCTGCGATACTCACTCAAGAAAATCAAGACAAAGCAGAAGCTCCAATTGCTTTTTTCAGTTCAAATTTACAAGGATCTGAGTTGAATTATTCAGATGTGGAGAAACAAGCTTATGCTGTTTTCAAAGCAATTAAATATTTCAGACCCTTTCTACTCAAAACCCATACAAAAATCATAGTACCGTTTTCAGCGGTAAGAAATCTTTTAGTCCAAAAAGATGTGGGTGAGAAAAGAGCCAATTGGGTTACTGCCTTACAAGAATATGATGTAGAAATCAAACCGGCAAGTATTGTAAGAGGTCAAGGCTTTTGCAAAATACTAGTTGGAGCATCGCTTATTTCTAAAAAACCATCTGAAGAGATACAAACATATGAGGTAAGCCTAAACGGTGTTGAATCATTATATGCTGATATCATATTTTATCTGAAGAATGGATATGCTCCTCCAAATCTCGATCAGACCAAGAAAAGAGCTTTAAGGTTGAAGTCTAAACAATATCAGCTTGTGAATGATGCTATTTTTAAGATGAATTATGATTCTGTTCTTCTTAGATGTCTTGATAAATATGAAGCTGAAAAAGTCTTACAGGAACTTCATGATGGGCCAGTAGGTGGACATTATGCTGGAGATGCAACTGCACATAAAATCCTCCGTGCAGGCTATTACTGGCCCACTTTATTTAAAGATTCACACATCTACGCAAGAAAATGTCAAATTGTCAAACTGTGGCTAGAAGACAAAAGAAACCATCATTTCCATTACAACCAGTCAATGTTGAGGAGCCTTTTGATCAATGGGGATTGGAAATAATAGGTGAGATCGTTCCTCACTCTTCTAAACAACATAGGTATATCATTACAGCAACTGATTATTTTACGAAATGGGTAGAAGCAGTCCCTCTCAAGACTGCTAATGCTGAGCATATCATCGAGTTTATAGATCAGTTCATAATCACTAGGTTTGGTTTACCTTCTGCTTTAATGTTTGATAATGCATCATATTTTTCTGGTAATGCTATGACTGAATTTGCACTCAAGAGAGGTTTCAAACTTAAATATTCTGCCAATTATTATCCACAGGAAAATGGGTTAGCTAAATCCACAAATAAAAATTTAATCAGAATCATTAAGCGAACCATTGATCAAAATCATAAAAATTGGCATAAATCTTTAATATATGCTTTATGGGCAGATCGAATAATGCAGAAGGCTTCTATTGGCACTTCTCCCTTTAATTTAGTTTATGGGAGAGAAGTGGTTCTTCCAACTCATCTAACAATCCCTTCTTTAGCCTTAGTCCAATATATTGATGAAGAACCAACTTCTTCTTTACAATTAAGGCATATGGAAATTATTAAGTTAGAAGAACAACGAGAAAAGGCCAAAGTAACTCATGCTCATCATCAAGCATTAGTTAAAGCTTCTTTTGATTCAAACATGATAACCAGAAAAGACTTTTAGATAGGAGATCTAGTTTTAAAATGGGACAAGGCTCATGAGGAAAAAGGAAAACATACGAAATTTCAACGAATGTGGCTTGGTCCTTTCCAAATTGCAGAGATCTTAGGTCCATCTACTTTTATGTTACAAGATTTAACAGGAAAAAGAGAGTCTTTACCTGTTAATGGACAGATCCTCAAAAAATATTTTCCATAGGAGATTATTCTTCTATTTTTTATATTAGTTTTCTTTATTTTAATAAAACCAGTTGTTAACGGTTACATTTGGAATTCACGAAAAAGATACAAATTATCTGTGTTAGATTTTATTTCTTCACTTATATAAATAGAATTATTTTTAGAATACTGATCATTATTATTCAAAGATACAGTTAAAAGCTTTAGTCTAGAAATGATTCTAGTTTCAACTTTGTAAATTTTGATAAAAATCAACCTCTAGCAGGAAGATGTTTTGTATCAGTTTAATGAAAGGTATCTATAACAAAATGAAGATTCTCTGTAGAAAATTTATTTCCAAAAAACTCTATCATTGTCATCCAGAGCTATCTTAAGGAAACAATGAATTCCTCCCCACTTAGAAAATTACAATGTTCAGGGAATAATCCAATGATACACTTTTAACTTAAAGAGTAAGAGGTCTCATCACAAGCTGGCTTATCATGATCATAGATATTATAGCTTGCTGACTTTGCCAATACTGCATACCACAACAGGGCAATGACTCAAGATTACTGCAATCAAAAGGCAAGGGGTCTCATCACGAGCCAGCTTGTTCAACAAAGTTATAAATCAAGTGAATGGCACTGTCATAAATTGGCTACCAAACCAAGACATTGTTCTTTAAGGGTAAAAAAAAAAAAAAAAAAAAGAAAAAAGAAAAAAAAGAAAAAGAAAAAAAAAGCAATAAGTGTGAATATGGATTTCTCTTTGAAAATTGTATATTTCTCTAAGTGGGACACAGGATCATTGCTGGGTAATAGGTAACCCTGTCGAGGCTATGGACGCTTGCTGGCAGTAGTGGCTCTACCTACGACAAATGAGCATATTTAAAAACTGATTTACAGAGAAGCCTTTTGTTTTTATCTTTTTAAACCAAGTAATGACTGATATAGATACAAAGTCTAGCTTGAGGAAGTGAATAGTCAAAGTTGATCATAGAAGAAATGAAATATCATTTATAGATTAAAGCATAATGTACTTTGTCTTTTTATAATAAAGTTTGATTTTATGGAAAATTTTCTTTTTTGAAAAGTTTAGAAAATTAAAAAGAAAAGCAGAGATAACTGGTTCTTCCAAGTGAATCGCCAATTGTTGTGGCAAACAACAACCCCCTTCTTATTTAGTATTAGTAATAATATTAAAAAGTGGGGACCCTTAGTTTAAAAACCCAAAAAATTTATTGGTGTTTGTTTTCATTTTCAATAAAACTTGCTATCATTAACTTAAGAAAATTCTTTGGAAAATCTTTAAATAAACTTAAGTTTATGATAGATTTAGAATAAAACCTTTCTTTGAAGAAAATATCACATCCATCGCAAAAAAGTAAAAGATATCTTTTGCAAAGAAGACTCTTCTAAATTGCGATAGTGCGATCCAAAAACTATGCATTAAAGTATTTATCGCAAATCGCATATCGCAGAGAATATATTAACGGATATTTTTTATGTTATATTTTTGCGATATTGAGATTTCGCGATATTGTGATGTTACGAGTTTGCGATTTGCGATAGTTGCGATTTTGCGATGATTCCGATTTGTGAAAGTTGCGATTTACGATATTGCGATTTTGCGATATTAGAAAGAAAATCGCAGATCGCATTATCGTAGATTCTTAAAGCTCGTTGTACGAAGAAAATATTTCCATAAATCGATATCCGTTATGCGCTTTGATGTCAAATTAATGAATGGATTGCCAATTATTAATGAAAAAGATTTTGTTTTGATTGAAATGTTATTTCACGTTAAAATAATATATTTCAGATGCCTTCAGCATTTAAAACTATCCTGTCACCTTTCTCATATCATTATTCTCACTTAATTCGTAAAACCGCAGGTGCGAAGAACATGAGACTATACAAAGCAATATTCAGAGTATTATGGGAAAGAAAGAGAAAGCTCCAAGTTCTGAAAGTAAAGAGATGACATCCTTGTACGTAGACACTGCTTGCAACAAAGACGCTGATATCACCACTTGGGAGAGTATGTTTAATTTGCTTGAAGAAGAAAACCCAAGAGTAATGGATGTTGCGGCTACCGCAGGCTCAAGTAATTCTTCTGAAGCATCTCTTACATAGTTGGCTTGTTCATTTTTGCACCGGATAACAGCAAGACCTAGAATTATTCCATATACAGACATGGTAAAATGGGTGTTGGATAACACTGATATTACGGACAGGCAGTTTAGAACTCAAGGTCAAGAGCTCATCGGGTCATTTACTCCAGAAGATTTGAGGCTTATGTATCATTTTCCGGAGCCTCAGGCAACTTACAACAAACAATTTATGGAGAAATTTGCCAAGGAAAATGAAAAATTGGCGGAATGCACCAAGGAATGGTCTAGAAGAGATGAACCACTGAAGAAAGATAAACACGGTATGTACAGTACTGGTTCACTCACTTCTCCATATTGTTTTGCTGCTGCTATGCTATGTAGGCTTTTTGGAAAGCCTGACATTAATAAGTTTTTTCCTGAATGGCTTCCCTTATTGAATGTTGCTGTTAACGCTACCACTATGGACTGGGCTAAAATATTTTCTGATAACTTAGCCATGACTGTTTTCAATTACCGGTCTAAACGGACTGTCTCTCAGAGGATTTATCCTCCTTTTTATCTATATGCCTATGTTATGGATTCAATCTGCTTTGTTTCTAAATTCCCTTTAATGGGTTGGCAATGGACAATTCAGGATCCCCTACCCATTCACGTTTATCACAAAGAATTGTGGGAATCAAATTTCATTCCTCATTTTTACAAAATTTTCCATGGCATAATGTTGCCTTTGTATAGAGTGTTGTATAATAAGGATGCTCCAAGGTTCTCCCCTGAAGCAGAAGTAGACATTCTCCCTGTCGCAAGATGGTTTGGAGAAGAATTTTTTACATATGTGAGGGTTTTTGGAAGCTTTGCTTCTCCTCATATTTTACCCTTGTATGTTCCGGATAAACTCATAGCTCGGGAAATTGCATATCAAACCTGTGGAGAGGGAGGTTTGACAAAAGAGTTAAAGGATAAAAAGAAGGCCATCTGGCCACAAATTCCTGTATCCTGCGGAGCATTTTCATTATTTGATATTGGTCATGCATTTAAAGAAGTAAACAATATTACATGTTTAAAATTGTTTAAGTTTCCGAGAAGGCTATTTGATCCATATGATGTTGTCAAGAATTTCACCACTGCAGTCAAAGTAAGAGTATTTTCTGGAGAAGAAGATATTTTTGATGATATGTTTCAAGAAAAATGTTCATTTAAAGAAATTTTGCATTTAGCTCAAACACGGTTTTCCCCAGAAGAATTTCAAGAATTTAAAATGTACAGAGAAAGAAGATTAACCACTATCCCTTTGGATAATTTTCGATTGGAACCCACAAGGGAACCAACTCCTAGTGTCAGTCTCAGTGGCAACTCAGAAACAGAAAGGTCTAAGTCAAAATCTGGCAAAGAAACTTCTGAACGGTCTAAAAAGTCTAATAATGATCAGGATAAAAGTGAAGGCTCAGTGAAGGATACAGCTCAATCAAAAGAGCTTTCACAACAACAGACTTCGACCACTCCACATTTGAACCTTCCACCTCTCAATGTACAACAACCATCTGTCAGCACTCAGTTAGATAAAGAATGGGAAACATTTAATGATTTGATTAATGTTGAAGGACAAAACATACAAACTCCTGTACAGACAACAAAAGGTTTAATCACAGGAATAAGTGGCAATGTTACAGAAACAGAACATATACCTATTACTCCCTCCTCTGAAATTGTACTTAAAATAGAGGAAATTCCTCCTCTGGATATATTCTATAGTCCACAGCATAAAGCAGTAGTAAGGAAGCAAAGAAAGAAAAGGAAATTAGAAAATGTGCTCTCTACTGATGCAGAACAATTGGATGTTTTATGGAAAGATCCTACTACGGATCCAACTGAAAATCTTACTAAATTATCTCAGATTACAGGAGCTTATGCCTCTGCAACCATCGACAAAGCATCTGAGGTACAACTATTATTGAACGAAAAAGAAGATCGAATACAAGTTCTGCAACAACAATTACAACAAGCCCATGTTAACAGTGAAGCACATATTCAATTTGAAAAGTTACAGCAAGAGTTTCAGCAAATGCAGATCGGATATCAGAAAAGCTTGGCCAAAAAAGAGAAACAAATACAGATTATGCAAGAGATGCATAAAGACGACCCCAAGCTTACAGAGTTTATCTCAGAGTCTATTTCCTTGAATAATCAATTACTGCAACAACAAGATATATTATGCCAAAAAATTTCACAATGGAACTCTTTTTGTCAAGAAAGTGATAAAATCACTAATCATGTCGTAGAATTACGACATGATTATGATTTAACTAATGAAAGAGTTGCTAACTATTTAAATTGGCAAAAGTCGGAGGAAGGAAAAAGATCAAGAGCACCAATTATCAATGACGGTCATAAAGAAATGCTCTTCAATAATTGGGATGCAAAGATCATAGAGGCAGAAAAAGCAGCAGAGGAAGCAGCCACAACAGCAAGCAACATTACTGATTGTGTAAACGAAAATTTTCACAAAGTCAATTTGATTTCAGAAACTATTCCAGGATACCTACCACAAGCACAGAAATTGCAAACAGAGTGGAAACAGAAAATTGAAGAAAAGGCAAAATCAATTCAAGGATTGACAAAGTTAAATCGGGATTCTTACTGGACATATCTGGTAAAACCACATAGTCAATGTAGTGCTCTTAATTGCATCATTAATTCTGCTGAGAAGATCGCGCCAACACTTGTCGATTCCGTTTTTTCGGGACAATTAAAATCTGAAGTCGGCCAGCCTCCTCTTCTCAAATCAATGCTGGATGCTTGCAAATTCAAAGATCAGATTCATAAGTAGTTAGTTGATAGTTTTTAATTTTATATTTAGTTTTAGTTTACTTTATTTTTTGCCTAGAAAAAGGACGGTCATTTAAACCGAATCCTAAATTTTTTGTAATAAACTATTTTTAGATTTAGTTAGTAGTATTTAAACCCTTCTCATGCATTTAGAGAAGAGTCCTAAAATTTGTCAAAAAATTGTCCTCAGAACATGCACTTCTGCACCCTCAGAGGAGGTTTTGATGAATGAATGGAACGAGATTTATTAATATTTGTGTTTAATATCTACTACTGATGTTGCATTTTTGTACTCTTAGTAGATGTTGGATTAAGAAGAGATAAATCATTATTGCTTCTAGCTCATGAGTAGAACCAGTTATAAATGGTACTTTTATCTCTTAACTATTTATTCTTCTGTGTTAAAGTAATATTTATTTTCAGTTGTTTATATATTGATGTTTGAATGCTTAAGTTATCATTTGGCACTTTTGTACGGTGATAGCTATTTATTTATGCTTAATGTATGAATAACTTATTATGCGATATGTTTTTCATAACTGTTTAATCTAACTTTTTATATGAAATGGTTTATCTTTATTGAATTATTTTCTTGTAACAGTTGAATGATCTTTATTATCGGTTGTTATTTGAAATCATTTTAGATCGCATAAACAAGATTACATCCCGGGTTTAGTTTAGAATTAGATATTTATGTTTAAATTAGAATACAATTTGCATATGATTAGATTAGAAATAGAATAAAAGCATTTCACTTAGGAACCTTTTTAGAAAGGAAATATCTATTCTCAACACACACACACATATTGGGAAACTGGTCCCATTATCCCCAGTCAGACCCACTACACCAAACAGAAAAGGAGCTACTAACCAAGGTCCAGACCGGGTGGGTATCCCCCTTGTTGTAGACCCGATTTTCGGGGCTTCAACAGGTGGCTTGATTCCTATTAAGCATGGTGAACCCAATTATCCCTGCTCACTATTCCCCACTCATGGTATTCTGTCCCTTTATAGGTTCTCATGCATTGATAGTGGTTGTTATTTTTATATTAAGTGAATGACATAAAATTTGCAAACACATGACTAGATCATCATTTCATTGTAATTAAATATATATGCTAGAAATAAAAATATAATTACCATAATTAATTACACATTTAATCATGGGATCAAAATGGGGATTTTAAATGTTTAACATAGATGGCATCTAGGAATGTGGGGAAACATCCTTAGGGTTTCCCCACAAGGATTTCCTTGGAAATACATGCGTTTGTTTCATGTTACACATGTCAAGTTGACATTTCAAATGTGGCTTCAAAAAACAAGGGTATATCTAGGTATATGATGGTGTGCAAACAAGAGTAAGAACTCATGCAACTCAAAAAATGTTATATATCTTGGACACCCTATTAAAAACAAATAAAATTAATTAGATCCATTATAAATGCATGTGTTAAATACCTTTTGATCATGGAAACAATCAAGAACTGAATTTGTGAAGCCAAATTCCTTCTCTGTCACACACAAAAGATCTCTATGCCCTATTGCGGTTGCTACAACAACCTCCCTCTAATTTTTATCAAGGTCTTATGCCTAGTGGAAATTTAGGGGCCTAATTTCGTGGGTTAGGTGGAGATTATAGAAACAATTTTGGCTAACACCTATGAGCTCTAAGAAACTTTCTTAATTTGAATTATTGGATGGGAATTTATGAACATGAGAGCGCTTTGTTTGTCAGTCAAAATATCTCAATTAACACTACGTTTATGGCCTATTAAAGGTAATTATTAAAGGAGGTTCTTAATTTAGTTTTATTGAAATTTTGGAGATAAGCCAATTAGTGTAGAGCACCATAAATATTTAAGGATGTGATATAACACCAGGGAAAAATTTAGGGATGGAAGATTATATTAAAGTTTAGAAACCTTGGAGAATCTTACTAGTCCCTAATATGCAAACTATAAAATGTTTGGTGATATTTTTGTAGAAACATTTATATTTCCAATTATTCTATATTAGTCTATATAAAATTTTGGCAATTTTTAAGGTAAAATAATTTTGTATTTTAAAATTTTGGCGAACCATTTTTAGAAAAAAATGGAAATTGGAGAATCTTTTTTTTGGAAAAATCATAAAAAATTTGTCCACCTGAGAATATTAGCCCCTAAAATTTCCCCTATATAACACACTATAATTCCTCAATAACATGTTGCACTCCAAAACTTAGGCTAAAAAAAGCTATAATTTAACCTTTCTTGCATTGTAGGGCACCATAACTCATCAAGTATGCACTATAGTGCACCATTAATTATCAATTATATGATACATGGTTATTTTTAAGCCTATGTTGAGCCCCTTTATTAAGTTTAGATCTATCCCATGATTCCATAGTGCCTATAAGACTTCTTAATCAATGCTACAAGCTCCTTTTCAACATTTAATGATGATTTTTCTCTTGTATAACCCCTATAGTTCCCTCTTAACTCTTAGTGGTGAGCTATAGCACTCCATAAGTCCTCAATTATGTGCTAGATTACCCTCCAAGTCATCATAAATTCATACTAGTTCTAAATATTGCTTTCTTAAAGCCTCTTAAAGGTCCCGCATATTATATAATGCTCCATAAGTCATCTATACTACACTACAATGCTCCATAAAGCATTTATCCACATTATAGTGTTAGAATTAGTGCTCAAATCGAGTTTTTTTGAAGTTGCAAAAACATTCTCCTCACTTTAAAAGATTCCTCTTGAGATTTTTACACTTTAATGAGTCAATAAAAGTTAGATAAGGTGAAGGGTAAAACATAACTCAAAAATTAGTTAAGTTAATTTGAGAAAAAGGCTAAACTTAGCACATTAAAAGGACCACCAAACATTCTATTCCTCACACATCCCTTGGTTTGTCATATTGGAGATCAAGTGACTTGAGTAAAAGGGATTTTCTGCCTAGTTCATCCAAGGTAACTAAAACCATAACCGACTGAATCTCCATTAAATTATTTCCATGTTGATTTTCCTTGCTTTTTTATTAATTATGGGATTTTTTACCAGGATTTTTCACCCAACATATGTTTTTAACAAGGGAAAGTCTATTTCATGCTTAATTTCATTAAGTAATCAAGTCATAAGATGGTTTTACAAATATTAGGTCTAATTCTTTGTCTTCCCCCCCTTGACTTGTGCCCTAAATGGCCTAGTGCACACTCATTTTTTGTGATTTAACCATTCCTTGTGAGAAAATCCCTATTCTTGTGTCAAAATATAAACCCAAGATGATTGCATGGAAATATCACCTCGAAAATTTCTCTTGCTTGGATTTTTTCCTCCTTCATAGAAGATGATTTGAGACTACTCTCTAGATCCCCAACAATTCTATCCAAAAAAATAGAAAATAACCTACTACAGACCATAAATGCTTAATCATGAATCCTAAACTTGATACCTAGGGGTTTTCTTGGATATCTATGGTTTCTTTATATCAAGATCATTTTTTATGATTTGACCTTATAATTCGTTGTAGTGTTCAACCAATTAATTGTTTGAGTGATGCATGGAGATTTTCTTCAAACCTAGAAAACCTAACACTTCCCCTAGCATCCAAAAATATTTTCCATGGAAAGACTCACAACCATCATGGTCAATATTGTGAACCTGGAAGCCCTAATTTTTCAATAAAAGAATTTTTTTTTTTTAAACCCAACAAACTTTGAAATTCATAACCCCAAAATCTGCATTTCATGTTTTAAAGGCTAATTTCTATAACAATGTTTTTAAAAATTTTTTTTTTGCAAGAACATCATGCATGGAATTAAGATAAGAGATGGAAAGGAACCTAGGGTCAAGAACTTAGATGATGAAGATCCAAAAAATTAATCAAGACCAGAATTTTGGGATAGGTCATTCTTTATAGAAAAAATAATTGATTGTTTCTACTTGGAAATTAACCAAAAAATTCACAATGGTAAATCTACTCATAGATGATCCAAATGTAGAAGTTTATAGAGTAGTGAGGATATATTGGTTTCCAAACATGGAAAGCCATCCACTAGTATTCCCATGTGCCAAAGCAATGGAGTGGCTTATACAACACCTAGATTTTAAGAGGAACCCATGATTAGAGATAGTAATGGGAGAGATCTCACATCATTCAATGCTTCAAATATAGAGCTATATTATAGGATACCTAGAAAGTAAATTGAATTGGATGAAGAGTGGCTCATGAATTTAAATATACTACCTAAGGATATCCTAAAGAAACAATGGTCAAGAAACGGAGATTTTAGGACAAGGTCCAATAAAGAATACCCTATCAAGATGCTGAAAAACCCTTTTTAGTTTGTGGCATCCATGCTCTATAAATTATATGGAAAACTAAAATAAGAAACCTTTCCAGAAGTTTGCATGCCTCTGATATACATAGTGGCATTTGAGGGAAAAATATTCAATTGGGTAGATATCCCGGCAAGTAAGCCAAAGGAAAATATTAAAAAAACCCAACATCCTATGAGGAGGAAGAAAATTATAGTCCTATATGGCCTCATACCTGATGGATTTTATCTGTGCTAAGTTGGCACTCCAAACCATGAACTGGAGGTGTATTCATTATGAATAACCAACACATATCTATTGCAATATACTATGTGAAAATTATTATATCTATTACTGCACACAAATTTTCTGTGACTTCTTCATCCCATTATATGAACCTTCTTTAATGAATTTTCTCCTTGCATGTTAGAAATGGATATAAAATTAGTCCTAGTAATGGGTGATTGGTTCATTAAACAACATGTGACCTTTATCGACATATTTGGTGTAGCTAAATCTTCAAATTTGACACCTTGGTTTGTCACTAACCATGTGACGCAATAGGAAACAAATTACCGTATTTATATAGGAGCAGGAGGTGCACTTGCAAGAACCACAAATCATCCCTAGCCACATATTCCATGCTACCTAAGTTTAAATATATGAAGACAACCAAGGAAGATTGAAATTCTTTGACATTTTTTTTCTCTCTTAGGATCCAACTTTACATAGATATAACCCCACATCAATAGTGCAAATCATGCAAATTTATATGGAAATATAAGTCAAAGACATGGCCCTAAGAGGAAAATAAAATGGATTCATGGAATTATGTGGAGGTTATTTAAAGGATTGGTTATGACACATCCCAAAAAAAAAAATTTGGAATAAGATTGGGTTAAATCACAAACATTAGCCAAGGAGAAAGCATCAATTGAGGAACAAGAAGCTTCCAAAACTGATAAGGAAATATAGCTCAAAGAAAAATAATAGGAGAAAATAAGAAGGGATAGGGAACATATAAAATAATGGAAGAAAAAAGGCAAGTAGAAGAAGAAAATAAAAGATTGGAAGATAAGCATAAAAGGAAGCAAGACAAAGTTGATGCCAATCTAAGAGAAGAAGCACTTCAATTTCAGCAAGTGGAAGTAGAGTAGACAGTTTAGCTAGACTTAAGTTGATATGGACATAGAATTAGCAACCCCAACAATACCAAATAGCACGAGAGAATATCCATAGAATACTAAATTGGAAATGGTGCAAGAAAAGAGAAAAAAGTTGGTGAACACACACACACACACACATATATATATATTTGATCATGCCACTAATAACATCATATATCATAACAACAAGACACATGTCCCTCCACAATTTACACTGGCCCACATCATTATAGAGATAATTTTTGTGATAGATACCATGGAAGATCCATTTGTAATAGCTTCCACTGGCACAACATTTTCTCAAGTGATTGAGAAAAATGTTAAGATTCTCCTAGAACAAGTCTAACATAAATAATCCTAGATTGAAGAATTGGAAGAACAGGTAAATATGTCGACGATTGAAGCAAATAATATGAATAGGACAAGTGTTAAAGTAAATGGTTATAAGTCATGTGCTACATAAATATAAGATCAATATAAAGCAATGGTTCAATATGTTTACTTGCATTTGTAGGTCATGTAGGATTCTATGATAGAATTTTTACCACTATAGAAGAAGGTCAAAGAGAAAGGTACATAGTTGTAAGGAGTTATAAACACACTCCGTTTGTTAGAAGTATGGAAAAAAGAGTATCCACATGCTCTATCAGACTTTCCTAGGATTACCAGCAAGGAACTAATAAACGACTCACTTGTTGTCAATCAAGAAAAAATAATACAATAAAAGCTTGAGAAATATATTTATAGATCATTTTCCATGTAATGAAATTATTACTATCTAGTTGAAAGGATAATCAAAGTCAATAAGCTTTCATCCATTAGAGTTCAAGGATATGCCAAAATGTTGAAGAGGTGACTAGAGAACGAGATGAAGCGTTCAATGCAAAAGAACTATCCTTCAACACCTACACCAACTAACTTACTAAGGATAGTATTATGCACCGTTTAGTAGAAACCAGACAACAAAAATAGTCCTCAACGTCTTCTTAGTTTCACTACAGAGAGAATTGACTACCTTCTCCCATAACACCAAAGAGTATCATATTGTCATGGAGATATTTTTTCTAAGTAGGATCAGAATGATTGGATCATATTATGAAGTCTGGGAAACATATCTTAAAGAAGTTGATAAGATTATGTTGGAAGATGTGGCCAGTGTGTACGAATTATGAAAATTATGATAAACCATTTTGTAATTTTAATTAGAAAATAGGATAAAATGAAAATTTGTAACTTCCCTTTAGAAGTTCAAAGGTCTCAAGAAGAAATTATTATTCCAGCCTATAAATAGTTATAGGATAAATGCAAGAAGGTTTTTGAATATTTTGGAAATGATTATAAACCAGAGATTGGAAGTTGGTGAATTTATATTCTTTTGGACATTTAATATATAAAATCGATTAAGGACACTAGTGACGTTCATTCCATTTACATTGTGTCTTTATTTCTAACTGTTCTTGAACAATTCATGTATGTATGCATTTATGGGATTAACTTATAATTCCTTAGTTTTAGTTTCAAATCAATTTCTTTCTAAATTGAGTACTTATTGGTCTAGGGATTGACTATTCTATGTTATGAATATCATAGATTAACTATGTAGTTTTTACTAGGACCACAACTAATTATTCCCTAGTTGTGAATTTGCGCAGTTTTTGCATATTGCTCCCAATTTTCTCAACAATATTCCCTTTATATAGGTTATATGGTTGAATTTTTGCAGTTAGAATGACTTTTATTGTAGAACTTACACCAATGGATTCATTCCGATCATGCAATGTACTAAAACAAGATACTAAATCCTTCTACAATATTTGCGGAATATAAATCACGATCACTCAATCACATGCAAGTAAGAGAAAGAAGTAAATAAATCGCACAACAAAATATTTTATTGGGGAAAGAAACGTCTCAAAACCCCTACATATTTATTGTATAATCAACCAAGGAATCATGAAACAATACAATGCATGTGTGCTCACCACAAAATCATACACTCTATAATTGTCTCACACTGATCTAGGAAAAATTGGACCAATACATAGCCAATTTCCTACCCACCTTTAGCCTGCCTTAATAATGCAATCCCTAGGAAAAATAATTCCTATTAATAGGAAGTCCAACCTTCCTTGACTACGCAATCCATCATGGGCTTCCTGTGGCTTTATAACTGCACCTAGGCAGTTCGCTAAAAATACAACTAATAGTTTACTTGCCTTTAACCTTTGTCTCAAATGGGTCTCTATCATAATTGACATGCATGCCAATATTAATATTGAATCATTAATTACTCGGTAGATCACTACTTGTGAATTAAATCTATTTTAATTCACTTGATCTTCCACTAGCTCATTAATCAGTTAGAACTAGTTAAACTGATTTTAACTCAATTAATTTGAGTTAATTGATTTCACTGACGCCACACTAATGCTACAACTTTAACTAGACCTTTTAAATAATAGAATCACTCTACATGCCTAAGCAGCTTTGACCCTCAACTCAAAATTCTTAAGCTAACTAAGCCTATCACACTTAGTTAACTATTACAAGTTGTTATGATAAGGTTAAAAATTGGTTGCCCACATTCTCACTAATGTGTCACTAGAATTCCTCACTCTTGTGTGACCTGGAATCCCACACTAGTATGTGGTGCATTTTCTTGTTGAATTTCAACAGTCCCTCTCAACAAGAAAGGGAATCTGCTACCCCTATCTCGCCTTTGTGGTATTCAAATTTTCTCTTCGCAAGCGCTTTAGTTAAGATATATGCATCCTGATCCTTCATGGAAATGTACTGCAAAAACATAATACACCTCTGAACACAATATCTGAGATGGTGGTACTGGATGTCAATATGCTTGGACCTGTCATGGAATACTGGATTAACCAAGAGTTTTATGCAACTCTGGTTATCACAATGTAGCACCGTCGAATGCATCTGATGACCAAACAAACCAACAAGTATCTTCCTCATCCAGATGGCCTCACATGCAGCCTGACAAGCTGCCATGTACTCTGCCTCGGCTGAACTGAGTGAAAATGATCTATGATTCCTGCTGTACCAATAAAATGTTGCTGATCCTATGCTGAAGATGCCCCTTGATGTGCTCTTCCTATTCGATGGATTACCTGCCCAATCTGCATCGATGAAGCCTTGAAGCTTCACTGGCTTTATTCGTCTATACCATAATCCATACTCTGTAGTGTCAAAAAAATGTGCATAATATGTCTATTTGTGTGTTCAACAAATACATAAGTGAACCCACAAGCTGGCTATAAACAGTAGCATTGACTACCTCACTTGAAGTAGCATCCTCCTTCCTCTAGTTACCTGCAAGAGGAGTATCTGTGAGTTTTCTGCCCTCCATGTGGAACTTCCTCAGAATCTCCTTGCCATACTTTCCCTGAGATACAAATATCTCCCCATCTCTTTGCCATATTTCCAAGCCAAGGAAATAATGCAAGAGACCCATATCCGTCATCTCAAAGTCTCTTGCAAGATCCTCTTTGCAAGAAGTCAACTTCCCGAGGACGTAACTTTGGCATCCGATCTCTGTTTGACGCGCTCAATAGCTCGTTAGAAAGATCTGTCTGAGGAGTACAACTTTTGAACAAGCAACATCGGTCCATGGACCCATGTTGCTCTCCTTTTTCCCAAAAAGCGTCGTTTAGGGCCTCAAAACAGCTCCGGAAGTTTAAGACCCGAAAAACTGCTAAAAATAGTAAGTTGTGCCGAAACTTACAAACTGAAATAACTGATGGTGGGGGTTCAAATGGACTTGATGGGTGGCCACCAATATCCACCTGGATTATTAATGCCCCAAAACGGCTCCGAGTGTGCAGGAACCGAAAACCTGCTATAAATAGTAAGCTGTGTTGAAGCTGAAAAACTGAAAGAATTGATGCTACGGGTCCAAATGGAATAGGTGGGAGGCCACCGATATCCACCTGGATCATTCCTCCCTCCTTAGGAAGCAATGGTCTCCATTGCGTTAAGTTTCTCCATGGGGGGGGGGGGGGGATTTTGCTGAACTTGGTGTTGGATTTAGATGTGCCACCGGTGGGCAGCCATTGAAGGATCTGAAATTTTTTTTTTTGTCCATCATCGCGTTCCTCTGTTTCTCAAGGGCATCCTCGAGCAAGATTTTGATAGGATCTCCTGCTCCCTCGTCTTTCTTTCCTTCCGCCATGGGGGGTCGTCGGGGTTGCGAGGTTGAACTCCTTATACCCTGGCCGCGTTGGGGACATGAAGAGAAAAACAGAGAAAGAAGCCGAGACCACAGCCACTGACCAGCGATCCAGTTTTAGGCGGGAACCTGTGAGAATACGAGATATAACCATAAGCACGAGATGCGCGGAAATAATGCTTCATTTTATTAATAAAAGAATAGCGCAATAAGCTTACAAACATAATGGAAATAAGCTAGAGGCGGCGGTAGCGTATCTACGAGAAGAGATGTAAGCGTCTGTGAGCCTCTAAAGCTGTGTTAAATTGAGGCTCGCGGGCACATTACGGACATAATGGAAATATATGAGCTCGAAGATGCGGCAGCATATCACACGAGAAGAGATGTGGCGGCTACCGGGCTCTGAACGGCTGTTCTCGTGCGAGACATGATAGAGATGTACGAGCTAGGGCCTTGATGTACTTATCTGCGAGAAGAGATGTATCGGCTCCCAACCCCACGTGGCTGTGTTACAATGCGGTCCCTTGATAGAGATGTGGCGGTAGGGCACTGGTCGCGCTTATCTCTGAGAAGAGATGTGTCGGCTCCCAGCCCCCTGAACTGTATTACAATGTAGACATAATGGAGATGAGACGAGCTGGGGCACTGGTCTCGCTTATCTCTAGGAAGAGATGTGTTGGCTCCCAGCCTGACTTGTGTGTTACAATGCGAAATGATAGAGATGTATGGCGGTAGAGACGCGGTCGCACTTATCTACGAGAAGAAGTGTATCGACTCCTCTCCATGGGCTTGTCTTACAATGAGGCGCGAGGGCCTATTTATCATTTAGAAACAATGGGAAATCCTAAACAGCCAAAACCCTAACCGTAGGAGATGAAGCGCCAAAACTGTGGGCCCCGTTTGGGTAAATTGGTGGTTCAACTTCTCGGGGACGTAACTTTGGCATCCGATCTTCGTTTGATGCGCTCAATAGCTCGTTAGAAAGATATGTCCGAGGAGTACAACTTTTGAATGAGCAACATCGATCCATGGACCCATGTTGCTCTCCGTTTTCCCAAAAAACGTCGTTTAGGGCCTCAAAACGGCTCCGGAAGTTTAAGACCCGAAAAACTGCTAAAAATAGTAAGTTGTGTCGAAACTTACAAACTAAAATAACTGATGATGGGGGTTCAAATGGACTCGATGGGTGGCCACCAATATCCACCTGGATTATTAATGCTCTAAAACGGCTTCGGGTGTGCAGGACCCGAAAACCTACTATAAATAGTAAGTTGTGCTGAAGCTGAAAAACTGAAAGAATTGATGCTGCGGGTCCAAATGGAATAGGTGGGAGGTCACCTATATCCACCTGGATCATTCCTCCCTCCTTAGGAAGCAATGGTCTCCATTGCGTTAATTTCCTCCATGGGGGGGAAAATTTTGCTGAACTTGGTGTTGGATTTAGATGTGCCACCGGTGGGCAGCCATTGAAGGATCTGAAAATAAATAAATTTGTCCATCATCGCGTTCCTCTGTTTCTCGAGGGCATCCTCGATCAAGATTTTGACAGGATCTCCTGCTCCCTCGTCTTTCTTTCCTTCCGCCATGGGGGGTCGTCGGGGTTGCGAGGTTGAACTCCTTATACCCTTGCCACGTTGGGGATATGAAAAGAAAAACAGAGAAAAAGCAGACCCGCTTTGATACCAACGTCGGATTTTGGGCGGGAACGCCTTGAGTACGGGAGATAACCATAAACACCCGACGCGACGGAAATAATGCTTCATTTTATTAATAAAAAGAATAGGCTCTTTGATAAGCTTACAAACATAATGAGTCGCTAGGGAATTTGGTAGCGTATCTACGAGAAGAGATGTAGCGGAGCGAGCATCAGCCCGTGTTACATTGAAATTCAAGGCCTTACGAGACATAATGGAAATATGCAGGCACAGACCTTTGGCGACGCATATCCCTGAGAAGAGATGTGGCGGCTACCAGCCCCTGAACTGTGTTACAATGCAGACATGATAGAGATGTGGCGAGCTAGGGCACTGGTAGCGCTTATCTCTGAGAAGAGATGTATCGGCTCCCAACCCCCTGAACTGTGTTACAATGCAGACATGATAGAGATGTGGCGAGCTAGGGCACTGGTCGCGCTTATCTCTGAGAAGAGATGTGTCAGCTCCCAACCCCCTGAACTGTATTACAATGTAGACATAATGGAGATGAGGCGAGCTAGGGCACTGGTCGCGCTTATCTCTGAGAAGAGATGTGTTGGCTCCCAACCCCCTGAACTGTGTTACAATGCAGAAATGATAGAGATGTGGCGAGCTAGGGCATTGGTCGCACTTATCTCTGAGAAGAGATGTATCGACTCCCAGCCCCCTGAACTGTCTTACAATGAGGCGCGAGGGCCTATTTATTGTTGAGAAACAGTGTTGTAGCCAGCACGATCAAAACCTAGTAAAGTAGAGATGGGCAGCTATTTGTGGGCCCCGTTTGGGTAAATTGGTGGTTCAACTTCCCGAGGACGTAACTTTGGCATCCTATCTCCGTTTGACGCGCTCAATAGCTCGTTAGAAAGATCTGTCTGAGGAGTACAACTTTTGAATGAGCAACATTGGTCCATGGACCCATGTTGCTCTCCGTTTTCCCAAAAAGCGTCGTTTAGGGCCTCAAAATGGCTCCGGAAGTTTAAGACCCGAAAATCTGCTAAAAATAGTAAGTTGTGCCGAAACTTACAAACTGAAATAACTGATGGTGGGGGTTCAAATGGACTCGATGGGTGGCCACCAATATCCACCTGGATTATTAATGTTCCAAAACGGCTCCGGGTGTGCAGGACCCAAAAACCTGCTATAAATAGTAAGCTGTGCTGAAGCTGAAAAACTGAAAGAATTGATGCTGCGGGTCCAAATGGAATAGGTGGGAGGCCACCGATATCCACCTGGATCAACTTACTACCATTTCTGGTGGATGGATCTACACGAGTGGTTTTTACCACTCCATGATCCTCTGCTTTTGGTTTCTCCACATCCCGAGGTTCATCCTTTGGAACTAAGAGTTCCTCATCTGCATGCAAGTCAAGCTCCCTGTCAAGGGACAATCACATGGCTTTCTCCTCATATAAATTTAACAATCTCCTGACAACTGTCATCTTGTTAGCCGAAAAATACACCCGATATTTGTGGGGAGTATCAGTGTACCCCAAAAATATCCCAACCTCTATTGTTGGTTCTAGCTTCTTCCTGGCATCTTTCGTCACATGGAAATAGACATATGAGCCAAAAATTTTATATGAAGCATCTGGTTTCTTACCTGAAAAATCCTCCTTTGGTGTACTCATGAAAAGTATCCCATGAGGACTACGATTTTGCACAAATACCATTGTATTACATGCCTCTGGCCACAAATGCAATGGTTGGCCCTGATCATGTAATATAGCTCGTACTGCTCCCACAATTGTTCTATTCTTTCTTTCTCCAAACCCATTCTATTGTGGGTTATGAGGTGCAATCAATTCTCTTTGAATTCCTTCTTTGGCACATAAGTTATTGAGTTCATTAGAGATATACTCACCACCATTGTTGCTCTTTAGAGCCTTCACCTTCTTCACTGTATCTTTCTCTACCAGTGCTTTGAACTCACAAAACTTGGAGAACATCTGATATTTCTTTACAGAAAGAAGATCCAACACTTTCTAGAAAAATCATAAAAAAAAATCACATAATACCTGTGCTTTGATGTGGAAGGTGTAAAGAATGATCCACACACATCTGAGTTAACTCTCTCAAGGATTTCCGTTGCTCGGTTCTCCTTCTCATGAGAAGTTTCCTTAGTATACTTCCCCATGGTACATCCCTTGTAGGTGTCTATCTACGCAAGAGTACCCTTTGGAAGACATGTAGAAAAATGATGCATGATCCTCAAAGCACTATGGTGTAGATGGCATGATATCATGTGCCATAAATCATCTATATCCCAGCTCACAACCTTCCCTACTTTACTAATCAATGCTGCACAACCATATACATCAAGTTTGTAAAGGTTATTTGCACGAACCCAAATCTTATTTACCTGTCTTGTGGCTTTGTGACGAAGGAATGCCTTTCCTTCACTGAAAAACACATCATATCCAAGATCCTCCAACATAGCAACTGAAAATAAATTATTTTTCAAGCCTGGTACATGCATGAAATATTTTAATATGAAAGCTTTACCTGTGTGTCTATGGAAAGTAACTGTACCAATCTCGGTAGCGCTATACCTCCCGTCATCACCCATATCGATGTGCATCCAAAGATCCTTCTCCTCCAAGCTACTAAAGAGTTCTTTTTTTCTCGTCATGTGAAAATATGCTCTATTATCCAAGTACCACACAGATCCCATCAAAATTGACGCCATGCATGTGATGAGAGAGAAGTCCAACTCAAATTGTGAGGCCAAAGCTTCACCCATAGCTCCTAGAGCCTTCTTGTTGTTCTTCTTATTTGTGGACAATTTGTGGCATAATGTCCATGATCATGACAATGAAAACATTTCACCTTTGACATGTCATGCTTCTTGCCTTATTTTCCAGTCTCAGATTTTTAATAGGAATTCTTCCCCTTCCCGTTATTTTCCTTACCATCCAAGGAACAATTTTCCTCATCATCAGTCTTGGATGAGGATCCATCCACTGTATTCCACTGAAACTTTTCTTATACTAAATCCGACCATAGTCGCTCCCAATCTGGTAACTTCTCCCTCCCATTCACAGAGTCCTGGTAACTATTCCAGCTCTTGGGAAGGCCTAGAAGTGCTAGGCTCCACCACAGTCATCATCGGCTACAATAATCCCAATACTTCCAAGCTCATATTGACATTGAGTGAACTTGGTCAAGTATTTCTGGATTGTGTCTCCCTTCTCCATTTTGATTTTCCTGAGCTTGTCCTTGAGTGCCAATTTTCTGTCTGCTCTGAAACAAATCTATCAAGGCCTTCCACATAGCATATGGCATTTCCTTTCCATGGAGACTTGAGACAATATGATCTCTAACTCCCTCTAATAAGATCCTCCTTGCCTTTGCTACCTTCTTTTGCCATGCATCAAGAAGTTGGGCATCTGCTACTACGGGTTTGGGAATATCATTATCTATGAATTCCTTCAACCCATGGCCCTCCAACACTTCCTCCATCCTGTCCTTCCATGCAATATAAATCAAACTACCCTCGAGTGCATATTCGAGTCTCAAGCCATTGAAAGACATCTTGATCCGCTTCTAGCTTGAAAGAAAGTATCTGTAAATTTGAATATTGTTCAACACAAACTCAATTTCTTCTCCACTATTACGTTTCCACGCGCTCTGATACCATGTAGAAATTACACCAATGGATTCAATCAAAACATGCAATTTACTAAAACAACATACTGAATCCTTCTATAATATTTGTGGAATATAAATCACGATCACTCAATCACATGCAAGTAAGAGAAAGAAGTAAATCAATCGCACAACACACGATATTCTTGGGGAAAAAATAGCTCAAAACCCCTCCATATTTATTGTATA
This sequence comes from Pinus albicaulis, assembly GCA_034641835.2. Classification (NCBI taxonomy): domain Eukaryota; kingdom Viridiplantae; phylum Streptophyta; class Pinopsida; order Pinales; family Pinaceae; genus Pinus; species Pinus albicaulis. The sequence continues at coordinate 159,101,708 of CM076570.1, read as the reverse complement.
TCAACCACGAAATCATGAAACAATGCAATGCATGTGTGCTCACCACAACCTCATACACTCTACCAATTTTCTCACATTGATCTAGGCAAAATTGGACCAATACATAACCAATTTCTTGCCCACCTTCAGCCTGCCTTGCTCACACAATCCCTAGGAAAAATAATTCCTATTAAATATGAATTCCAACCTTCTTGGTGTCTGTAATCCATTTGGGCCGCTAGTTTTGTCATTATTAATTATCACATTTTAACACCTATTTCATCAATTTCTACCATTCTCTATCACGTCATTTATCATGGTTTATCATATAATTTCATTTTATAATTATTTATGCTCTTATGGATAAATATTATTTATTCTCCTTTATTTTTAATAAATTGATGATTATTATGCATGATTTTATCAATGATGGTTTATTAATAATTTTGTTGTAACATCACTCACCATTTTAGCCTCCAAGATATTCTCTAGATTGCAGATTTGATCTCCAGCTCATCAATAAATATTCCAACTCAGAAATTCGTTGGAATAAGAAGTGACAATTTTGTTTTGGATGTTGTGGGAAAATGGAGAAGAATCTGGAAAATTTGAAACATGGGTTTTGTCCAGAACGGACCGAATTATCTTTCTTTGAAGATTAGTTTGCCCAAATTTGGTTCGTATGAAGAGAAATAGAAGGTTCTCTGAAGATGATTTTCCCAAATTCGCTATTCCCGTCATTTTCCAAATTATCTCAGTTACAATGCCAAATTCGACTTGTTCCTGTTGAATGATTGATGGAAAGATATTTTAGATATGATATTTCTGATCAATTCGATATGAAAAATCCAATTTTTTTATGGGAATCATTTTTTAATCATCTCTGTTGTAACTTCTCTCTGCTTTATGTGTTTTTAAATGAAAAAACAAGAGATCAAGAGGGAGAATTATGAAAGGGAATATAGATTTATTTATGAGCATAATTATGGAAAGAACGTAGTTTTGAAAAGACAGAATTATATTGTAATTCGACTCAAGTTTGATGAATAATTGAAGTTGCTGTTTTCATTCGCATTATCTGAAGTAGCTTAGCAGTGCCTGCTGGTGGCTAAGGGCCCGACCCCTGTTAGAGTTAACTGCTTGCCTGTGTTATATTTTTTATTCTTGTAACATGTGATTGATTTGATAATTTCTTTTTACCGTGAGTTCATTTCATTAGCTGTTTATTATTTTCCTGTATTGAGATATTATGTGTTCTATTTATGATTTACTTCATTACCATTTGATTTGAATCTTGTTCATTACAGCGTGAGTTATTTAAGACATCGCATTGCATTTGTTAAATCATATGTAAGAGTTTAATTATTACTATGAGACTCTCAGAAGTGATATTGTTTCTGTCTTAATTGCTTTGCGGAAATTAGTATAATCTAGATTGAATCAGCTAAGTAGGAGTGAGTTATTATTATTGTGCTCCCGGCTGATGATACCATTCTTTGGATTGCTGTAAGATTTGATTTCAATAACAGATTGCACTTTGATATTCCCTTTAATAATTGCAATTAGAGTTTATTAGATGCTTCCATTTATTCTTGTGTCAAGATATATACTACAGTTTAGGAAACATTACTCTTTAGGTTTATAGCTTGCACATACTGTGTACACTCTTGAAACAAAAAGACTTACCCAGGTTGATAATTAATGTGAGGAAATTAGGAGTTTTAAAAGACACCTTTTAGCACCCAAAATTTTGGCGCTGTTGCCGGGGAGAGTGTTGCCATTTCATAGAGAGTGATGTATGTTTGATATTTTTTGCTGGGAAAGAATTTGCTATTAAAAATGGAAGGTAAGAACCTACGTAACGAGCAAGTAAAGTGCTTGCTCCTCTGCCCAATTTTCAGTGCAATTGCATAGAAATTGAAGTAGGAATTTTAGAGGTAGAATTTTTGAAAAAAAATCTTGTAATTCCACTCGAGTGGTGATGTAAGCACCACCCATTTCACTAACCAATTGACAGGAATATTTGAAGGAGTATCCTCAAAGAAACACATGAATAACATCTTCTATTATGGTAGAAATGGCTCACATTGCAACTTTTTAATTCCTTATCAAAGATCTAAGAGGAGTGACACAAATGCACATAATTCGCCCATCGTCTCTACCAAATTTTCATGGTTTGAAAAATGAAGATCTAGATACATTCTTGTTTGTTTGAAATACTTTGTAGAGGATATGATTATTGTACTAATGATCAAATATTGAAAGTGTTTCCTCTTACTCTAAAAGGAGAAGCTTTCTGATGGTTCATGAACCTTGGTGGGAATTGCATCCAAACTTGGGAGGACATGAAGAACGTATTCTTGAAGAAGTACCAAGACTATTGCAAGGCCGATGAAGATATTTTCAATATGATACAAGGGGAAGATGAAAGCTTGGAGGACTATGTGAAGCGATTTCGATACAACCTTCAAAAATCAAAGCATAAGTATGTGGAAAAAGAGATCTTAAAAACACTCATACTCAAAGGAATCAAAGATGAATTTTTAGAACTCTTAAATCTGATAGGAAAATACGATTTTTTTCAGTTATCATATGATGATGTTTGTGAATTATGCATAAGGTATTCAAGAGGAATCTCCAAGGTTGGTAAGAATTCTAGAGAAGCTTCTTATTTCTTTTCCAAATCTACTACAAGAAAAGGAGACATAAGAGTTGAAATCAATGTTTTATTTGAAAATTTTAAATATGGTTTTATTAGCTCTCTAAATTCACAATTGTATGTTTTAGAGGTTCAGAAAAATCAAGAAATTGAAGAAGTGTTTTTCCCTCATTTCCAAAAGGAGCATCCCATAGATACTCACTCTTCCTTATCTAGGATGGAAGTAGCATATCAAAGATATGGGGAAGCTGCAACAATGTCAAAACCATGGAAATCGTGGCCTACATGTATGGTTCAAAATACTTCCCCTCCATTTTCTTACTTGTATAATCCATTATGGAATACTCATGTGTTAGGTCAACAATGTCAATCTCGATATAACCCCCACCAATATTGTCTACAAGTTTGGCATGGTTCATCTTATGATTGCATGACTACTCTCCCTCATCTTGTAGCACAAACACATCCTATATATTCTCCACCAGCTCTTCCACAACATCTTGCTTGCCTATCAAAATCATCAACTCAACCCAATCAACTACATCATCAAAATTCTCAATTCCCTACACAATTTCCTGCTCAACTCATTCCACACCCTCACCATAATAAACCAGTACAACATGCTTACAGTGTTGAACTGCAAAATTTACCGACCCTTCCCACCCATTCTATCTCACATGCACCATTAGAGAAAACTTATACTGAGATTCAGAATGTATCAAATCCAGAAATTGTAGAGGTTATGAAAGAAAATGAGGTTTTTTCTAGCCTGCATCAACAAGCCGTTAAACACTCAAGAACTTCATGATATGAAGGCTATGAGAAATCAAGAAAGTAAGGGATACATTGAAGATTGGTTTCACTCCATTTGTTTGCAGTATCACTCCATACTTCAACAATTTTTGGCACCATCTTTTAAAGGAAGTTGACTTCTCATATCCTATTATATATTAACATGCATTTTTCCAATTTGAGTATGTACATACTGGAGGCCTTATTTCGAAAATGGCCCCACTGGAAGTACTCTTATACGTAAGCATATTCAATTTTCAAAGAAGAGTAGGTTAGTGTAGAAAATAAATAAATAAGGACATAAATAAATACATCTTTATTATTATGTAAAAAAAAAAAAAACAATTGTTTTTATTGCAACACGTTGTGAAAATCAACATAGGTGATAAATATTTTAATTTATTTGTGTATGTAGATGTATTATATTGAAAATAACAGTTCTACAAACACTCATATTCATTTTTATCACTAATATGGAAAAATTGTTTGAATATCATATTTTTTGGGCTTGCAGGCTTGATGAGATTTCTGAAAGCAAAGTCGGGACAGTCATGTTTTGAGGAACCAAAAGTGAATATTTTGAAAACATATTTCTATCCTAAGTATTCCTTGATGTTTAATTTTCAACCCAATTTGAATCACTCCATTTGGATTTGAAATGAAAAAGTTATAACCAAAATATTAACAGGGCGTCTAGTAGGCAGCTCAGGAATAGAGTTGGGACAACAAGTTTTTGGAGGCATAAATGACTAAATTTTTAAAACCTTTTTCTATCCTAAGTATCCCTTGATGTCTACTTTCCAGCCCAATTTGAATCACTCCATTTTGATTTGAAACAAAAAAGTTATAACCAAAATATTGAAAGGGAATCTAGTAGGCAGCTCAAGAACAGAGTTGAGACAACGAGTTTTTGGAGGCCTAAATGACCATATTTTTAAAACTTGTTTCTATGGTATATTACTCTATGAATCTAGTTTAGAAGGAAATTTTAAACACTCGATTTCGATATCTTATGAGGAAAATATGACCCAAATACTGACTGTCTATCCTAAATCAGCACTCTTAAAACTCTGTTTTCCAGTTGTTCATTAAAGTATTTGACCCATCAATTCTTCTTGTCTTCAAAAAATGTTTCTATTGGAGATAAATAAATGAATCTACTTTCATTTCCAACTTGAATCAGCTTAATCCATCATCAAACGAAAAATTTATGCTTGAAATATCAACTGTTGTTCTAAGTTGGAAAATAAAAAATGACTCTATTATGCAGGTTGTTCTAAGAAAATTTAACATACCATTACATGGAATTTTTAAAACCTGTTTTTATTGGAGACATCTCCCTGAATTCACTTTCATTTGGCTTTGGAATCACTCAAATCGAACGAAAAACAAAGAAGTTATGATTAAAATATTGTTGGTTAGTATGGTCGACCACTGCTCTCTCGTAGGTGACAAATAAAATTTATTTTATTTTTCTATGGATTTGTTTTGCAGAGTAGCTATTTGTTTTTTTTGCATAGTTCTTGGATTAGGGGAGCCCGATCAACTCTCTTTCTCCATGATTTAATGTTTTATTGCAAGTAGACACTCGTTTTTTGCAGGTCTTAGGAGAATAAAGAAGGTCAACTTATGGACGAGCAATTCTTGAAAGAAATTTTAATGAAACAATGACATTTCATCCAATTCATTACCTAACAGATTCATAACAGAAAAAAATGAATAATTAATTCTCATTTGAAGATTCATGTGACTTCTATCAATACATTTTTCCAAAAGATCATTTTTTTATTCCATTGACAAATTGATATTCCCTTAGGAAATAACATCATAGCTGTTGTAACTTAACTTATTTATTTATATACTGTTTTTAAATAAAGTGTTGTTTCTTTTCTTATTTCTCTTATGTTTTTGTGTTTTAGGTGTTGATTCCTTCAAATTGTAGTTTCCACTCCATTGGTGATTGAACAATGAGGACCCCACCATGCAAGTTTCAATTGCAAAAGGCAATCATTCGGCAACTTCATTTCTGTAAAAAGTTATTTCTTTTTAAACTGTAAATATGATTGCTTTTCTCTATTTTTCTGTAAATACAATTGTTTTTTCCTGTTTTTCTCTATTGATTTTCTTTTTTTTTACGATTGTCTTTCTGTTGTTTAGAGCAGTAGGGATGATTGCTTGTCATTGTTTTTCCTCTCCCTATTTTCTTTGCTGTTCCCTACAGGGAACAACTGCTGTTCCCTACAGGGAACAACTGCTGTTCCCTATAGGGAACAACACTTTTTCGTGTGTATTTTCTTTTTGCTATCCCCTATAAGGAACAAAACTTTTTTGTGTGTATTTTATTTTGTTGTTCCCTACAGGGAACAACTATTGTTCCCTACAGGGAACAACACTTTTTTGTGTGTATTTTATTTTTGCTGTTCCCTATAAGGAACACCACTTTTTCAAGTGTATTTTATTTTGCTGTTCCCTATAGGGAACAACGCTTTTTAGTGTGGATTTTCTTTTACTGTTCCCTATAAGGAACAACATTTTTTCATGTGTATTTTCTTCTGCTGTTCCCTATAAGGAAAAACACTTTTTCGTGTGTATTTTCTTTTGTTGTTCCCTACAGGGAACAAGTGTTGTTCCCTACAGGGAACAAGTGTTGTTTCCTATAGGGAACAACACTTTCTAGTGTGGATTTTATTTTGTTGTTTCCTATAGGGAACAACACTTTTTCGTGTGTATTTTCTTCTGCTATTCCCTATAAGGAACAACACTTTTTTGTGTGTATTTTATTTTGCTGTTCCCTACAGGGAACCATTGCTGTTCCCTATAGGGAACAACACTTTTTAGTGTGGATTTTATTTTGCTATTCCCTATAGGGAACACCATTTTTTCGTGTGTATTTTCTTCTGCTGTTCCCTATAAGGAACAACACTTTTTCATGTGTATTTTCTTTTGCTGTTCCCTACAGGGAACAGCTGCTGTTCCCTATAGGGAACAACACTTTTTAGTGTGAATTTTCTTTTGCTATTCCCTATAGGGAACAACACTTTTTCGTGCGTGTTTTATTTTGCAGTTCCCTACAGGGAAAAACTACTATTCCTTCAAAGGAACTACAATTTGTGAGTATTTTCGAGAACAACACTTTTGCACGATCATTCCTAGCCATCCCAACCCATTTCTCTGATTCCCTTGCATGGCATGGAGTCCAATACTTTTATGAGGACAAGAATTATGGAGTCTATTGAGGCAGGTGAGTACCCTTAATGTTATGATCTTTAACAAGACAACTTCTGGATGAGAGATTCTTTTTAAGAAAAGGGACACAATTATTTATATACTACTTTACTGCGTTATTTTATGCTGTACATGATACTGATTGATCATCTTAATACCATGCTAGTTCCACCCTTCCTGGTTATAATCTTCTCTATATATAATAAATGAGATTATGGGTATATTTTTTTCTATTGACATGTTCAACTTCTTCCATCATCCCTACTCTTAATGAGTACCGAGCCTCCCTCTTTTTATTATAAAATTGTGTAATCACAACAAAATTTTGTTTGCAGATGGAGGATAGGGGGTCTCATTACGAGCTAGCCTACCATCTTCATAAGGCTGTAACAAAGTGACATTCCTATTATGACCACCACACCAGGGTTATGATCCATTAGATAGCCAAAATATCCTTGGAATAGGAGGTCTCATCATGAGCCGGCCTGATCACTTTTGCTACATCCCAGTGAATGGAAGTGTGGTTATCTGGTTACCACGCCAGCACACTGATCTCTTCTGTAGAACAACAATAGAACTCTCCATTTATAAATTGAGGATCCTGGCTTATACGGGTTAAAAAGAAACCCTGCCGAGGCTATGGACGTCTGCTGGCAGCAGAGGCTCCGCTTATGGTATTGAAGTTATATCTTATCGTCAATTATTACTATAATACCCTTTTCTTATTCTTTTTTTTATTGGAGAAGTTATTTCCTTAATTTTTCCCTGTTTTGAACCTTTACGCATGCAAAATTGTTTTCTCATCAATCGCATCATTCTTGGCTAGAATATTGTCAGAAAAGCATCTTTTTGGCATATTGTTGTCCTTTTCTTTTTCGCATAACTTATCATCAATCCAAAGCATCCTATCTCTTATTCATAACTATATTTACACACTCTTCTCTCATTATAACCATACTTCTTACCGTCCTATCATTGATATGTGTACTCTGCTTCATTTACTGCCATATTGATCATTCCCTTGCCTTGCCGTCGGCACAACACCTTTCATCTGCTTTATGGTCATGGAATCCCTTTTCCAATTGGAGGGGGGTTTGTATGCATTATGGGATAACATGCGATATAGTTACTGAACTTTGCCATAACTTGATGATTTGACAAAATATTAGTTTCGCATTTATACAAAAGTTTTTCTAATTAAAATTTTTGCATGCATCTTATCTGTTTCTATTCAAAACTAAAACTATGGATTCAAGAAAATTGCATGTAGAATAGTGAATTGTTTACAGGAGAACAACAAGTATGGGGGGAATTCTATTCGCAGCAAGGCCACACTATTGCCCCTAACAACAGATGCTCGCGCAACTTGCGAACGCACATAATTGTTCAGACATGATGTGCTTGCATGGCTTCCCCATTTTGCATCACTTTCAGTATCCGCTCAACCTACATCAGCTTCAACAAATTCTAGTCTATACATGTCATTCCACATTTTTTTCAAAGGTACAACTTGAGGTAAAATAACATAATTTTCTGATTTATTGAAAATTTAGGGGAATTTCATGAAACTCCATTGAGCATTATTTATCATCATTCCTTCCACATCTTTTCCACTTCCAATTTTTCAGCGACATAGAATCTTTCAGTTTGGGGGAGTGTTCCTTTCATTTATTTATTTATTATGACCATCTTATTCATTCTCAATACCTCCCTTCTTCCATGTTGTTTTACACCAAGCATAGATTTCAACATATTGTAGCAACCACCTCTATTCGTTTTCTAGCATTGCATGAGGGCATGCTAATTATTCAGTTTGGGGGAGGCATTGCTACACATGATGGATGTTTTCTATTTTATTTCTCATTTAAGGCATACGATTTCATTTTTATACAGTGCAGAAATTGATTTGCATATATCTTTAACACTATGAACTGAATTCTTGTGATTTCTGGATAACAAAGAGGTATCATTAAAATACACAAACCCAAATAATTTCACATTAAATTAGTTCATAAAATTTTGAAAATCATGCACTATCACCTACAGCCATTTTATTTATATCTCATAATCCGTGCATCAAAACGATCTGATTTTTGGATCATAGAAGCATTAATATAGTAGAAATCTAGTTTTTGAAAAAATGGTTAATGAAGTTTTATGTTACTTATATCATATTTTGCTGCAACCTCATATACATATAGTTGAACGTCAAATGTAAAATTGTTACACCTTCATCCAGATGGCTAAAATTGAATATTCATTATTTGAGGAAGAATTCATTTGTTCCATCCATTTCATGAGTTGGGATGAACAATTTTTGTATTATTGCTTGGTTAATAAAGAGGCTTTGGGTTGCATGAGGACATGCAATATATTCAGTTTGGGGTATGTTGGGCCGCTATTTTGTCATTATTATTATCACATTTCAACACCTATTTCATCCATTTCTACCATTCTCTATCACGTCATTTATCATGGTTTATCATATAATTCCATTTTATAATTATTTATTCTCTTATGGATAAATATTATTTATTTTCATTTATTTTTAATAAATTGATGATTATTATGCATGATGTTATCAATGATGGTTTATTAATAATTTTTTTTTAACATCACTCACCATTTTAGCCTCCAAGGTATTCTCCAGATTGCAGATTTGATCTCCAGCTCATCATTAAATATTCCAACTCAGAAATTCGCTGGAATAAGAAGTGATATTTTTGTATTGGACCTTGCGGGAAAATGGAGAAGAATTTGGAAAATCCGAAACCTGGGTTTTGTCCAGAATAGACTGAATTAACTTCAATATGGAGAAGTTTTCCCAAATTCGGTTCATATTAAGAGAAACAGAAGGTTCTATGAAGATGATTTTCCCAAATTCGTTGTTGCGGACGTTTTCCAAATTATCTCAGTTGCAATACCAAATTCGACTTGTTCCTGTTGAATGATTGATGGAAAGATATTTCAGATATGATCTTGTTGATCAATTAGTTATGAACAATCCAATTTTGTTATGAGAATCATTTTGTAATCATCTTTGTTGTAACTTCTCTGAGCTCTATGTGTATTTAAATGAAAAACAAAGATCAAAGAGGGGGAGAATTATGAAAGAGAATGATCAAAGGGAATATAGATTTATTTATGAGAATAATTATGGATAGAATGTAGTTCTGAAAAGACAGAATTATATTGTAATGCTACTCAAGTTTGATGAATAATTGAAGTTGTTCTTTTCATTCACATTATCTGAAGTAACTTAGCAGTACTCACTGGCGGCTAAGGGCCCGATCTCTGGTGGAGTTAACTGCTTCTTTGTATTATGATTCTGATGTTTTGAGCATTTAATTGGTTTGATAATTCCTGTTTCTATGAATCTATTTCATTAGCTGTTTATTATTTTCTTTTATTGAGATATTATGTGTTCTGTTTATTATTTACTTCGTTACCATTTGATCTAAATATTGTTCATTATAGCGCGAGTTATTTAAGATAGCACATTTCATTTCTTAAATCATCTGTAGGAGTTTGATTATTGCGATGAGACTCTCAAAAGTGATATCGTTTCTGTCTTAATTTCTTTGCAAAAATTAGTATAATCTAGATTGAATCAACTAAGTAGGAGTGAGTTATTATTACTGTGCTCTCAGCTGATGTTACCATTCTTTGGATTACTGTAAGATTTGATTTCAATAGTAGATTGCACTTTGATATTCCCTTTAATAATTTAATTAGAGTTTATTAGATTCTTCCATTTATTCTTGTGTCAAGATCTATACTACAGTTTAGGAAACATTACTCTTTGGATTATAGCTTTCACATATTGTGTACATTCTTGAAACAAAAAGACTTACCCAGATTGATAATTAATGTGAGGCGATTAAGAGTTTTAAAAGAAACCTTTTAGCACCCAACACAATCCATCATGGGATTCCTGTGGATTTATAACTACACCTGGGTAGTCCGCTAAAAATACAACTGATAGTTTACTTTCCTTTAACCTTTTTCTCAACTAGGTCTCCATCAGAATTGAAATGCATGCAAATATTAATAGTGAATCATGAGTTACTTGGTAGATCACTACTTGTGAATTAAATCTATTTTAATTCAATTGATCTTCCATTAGCTCAAAAATCATTTAGAACTAGTTAAACTGACTTTAACTCAATTAATTTGAGTTAACTAATTGAACTCACACCACACTAATGCTACAATTGCAATTGGACCCTATAAATAAAAGAATCAATCTGTTAGGGTCCCGTGATTTGGCAGATTGGTAGATCAAATGACAGGGCAACATGGAACCAAGCTTTGGAGTCCTAGGACCTAGCCTTCCTGGACTCAGAGAGGGCTCTCCCTATGGGTGCAAAGGATGTGTTCTTTTTTCTCTAGGGTTTAGATTTTAGGCTAGTTAGTAGGTGTAGGGTTTTTTATTTGTTTTTGGATGGGTAATATGGTAAAATGTAATAGGAGGAGTGAGAGTATGTCAAAACCATTGGGATATGGAGTCAAATGAAGCCAAGAGTGTATAAATGATGAAAAAGAGTGTACTACAGGCCCAATTTAGCAAGGTTAATGGATCCTTAAGGTGATGTATGAGGTGTAGTGAAAATTAAGTTTGGGAAAATACTAAGAGTTATTACACATATATAGTTTGAAGCAAAAAATCATGAGGTAGGGAAAACCATTAAGCTCTATGAACAATACTCAAACTGATAAACGTATAAGATGAACATTCCAGCAAAAAATAGAAGCATTAGAACTCCTAACTTTAGAAATTGACTTTCAAATTTTGGGAAAACACATAAGACAAAAAAATAACTCAATAATATGGAGAGAGAAATCCTAAAAAAAATATATCAAGCTATTGAGAACTCTAAAACAATTTGGTAAGCATGTACAAAGGGCAAGATAGAACGAGACCTCTTTGACTTAACCTAACAATCAATATTCCACATAAAGACTTCAAGATAGGGTTTTGAAAACTTCAAATAAGCAGGGCATACCATGAATCATACTTGTAAGCTAACATACTAACCATACATGAAACAAAAAACAAGTTTTGGTGGACCTAAGGAGAAATCAAGAATTCTTTAAGATGGCCAAAAGAGGAAAACATCAAAGCTATAACAAAAAGGAGGTTTAAGGTGCTTCAAAGAGCATGTCTCAACCTCTACTTTTATGATCTATAGCAGCCAATAATAATGAAACAAAATGAGGACAAGAAAACATTAACAAGTTAAGAAAAAATCACCATTCACCAAGCTATGGAATCCTGCAAACAAACTTCTCCATCATCAAGTCAAACAAGCCATTCATCCACTTCAGAAAACCAATTTCTTCTCCAAGCTCATGAGACCATGTATATTGCTCTTCAAGCTCATCAAATTCCAAAAAAATACATAGGGGCCTCATGATCTATTTATGGATAAAATGAGGACTAAAACCCTAAATTTGGTAGAAAAATGTCAAATATAGTCATAAATATCATTTATGGCCAAGAGACCATGCAAGGCCCAAGGCACATAATATCCCAAGAAATAAATGCTAAAATAACTATTTGCACCTACTTATAGCTTAATTTTCCTCAAAAAACTCAAAAATATATATTTTCAATAAATGAGTGTGTTTTGTTGACTTTTGGTCCAAAACACATTAGGTAGCTTCTGTACGCAGCGCCACTTCAGCATAAAATAGGGTCTCTTGCATCTGAGTTTTGGACCCCTTCCTGACACCGGATTTGGCTCCGTGATCGCTTGTTGGAAATCCTGATGAGTCTAAATTCCATAAATTATTGAGTTGTGCTGAGTGGATTCCATTTACCTATCCAAAAATCAAATATCCCAACATTTCTCTGTGCACAATGCCTGGTCTGAAAATGAGGCAGAAAGGTCACATTTTTGATGTTTTTTGACCTTTTAAGGGGGTAAAAATGCTCCAAATGATCTAAAAATTGGTGAGAAGAATATTGGTGATGTGAGAAATCCAGAAATTCAAACTTTGAGAGCTGAGTATGCACCAATTTTGTGCGTAGCACCTAGGGTGCTGCGCACAGAGGGGTCAAAATTTGGAAAAAACAAAAAGTTGTCCAATTTGTCTCAAAATTTGTGGAGAGGCCCCTTAAGAGGTATTGGATAATTGTTGAGAAGCCTAAGCCAAAAATCCAAGGCTTTCATGCAGTTTGGATCTTTTTAGGTCTTCTAGCTCAATGAGGGCCTTCCTTAGTTTGGCACAAGCAAGCATGTTTTTCCTTGCATAATGCTTGGCCATTTTATTTTGTAGGGAAAGGCCTCTCTTTACCTCTTTGAAATGATTATGATCCTGTTTGTAATAGTGGATGACACCTTGTGCCATCTCAAAGTCTCTTTCCCACTCCTGAATCTATGCATCTTTCTCCAAGAGAACCAATCTTGTGTTCATCTCTTTGTCCTCATTGTAACTGTCTAAATCAATGAATTGAGGCCCTTGAGAAATCCTCTTGATAATTTTGCTTCTCCTTACCTTTACCTACTGCTCATCTTTGTCCATATTTTCCTTGCCTTTGTCTTTGTGCTTGATTGTTGGAGGAGAGATGGCCCTTTGCCTTTTTGAGGCAACAAACACATCTCTTTTGCCTCTGTGGTAGGTGCATGTGAGAGGATTGATGAGGGCGCTTTGCTCTTTGGGGATGTCACAAGCCTTTTCATCTTTGTCATGGCTTTGGTGAATCACTTCATGCTCTATTGGGTTACTAATTTGTTGACTTTTAACCTCATCATAATCCTTACTTTCATCACTGTTTCTTCACTAACATCTTGGCTCTCAAACTAACCACTATCCTCCTCACTTGCCTCATTTTGGCTCAGTCCTTCACCAAGGTATTCTTCTTTGTCACTTTCAACATTGTCACTTTGAGTTCTTTGGTCATTTGGAGGTTGATTAGTGTCATGGCAGTCATGACATTTGTCATGACTGTCATGACTATTTCCTTGCTCATCACTGACTGTCTCACTTGTACCACTGCCTTGGTCAATTCCTTCATCTTCAAACTTTGTTTCAACCTCATCATTTGTTTTCTCTTGGTCTTCAATTTCTTCATCCTCTCCCTCTATATCTTCATTTTCATTTTATTTATTCATTTCAACACTTTTGTCACTATGATTGGGCTCACTGTCATTTTTAAAACCATCTTCCTCTTGGCTGTCTTGTGCACTCTCCTACTGACTGTGATCTTCATTGTTCTTTTCATAATCCCCTTGGCTGTCATCTTGCTCATCATCAACACTCTTTTTTTCACTTAAGATTGTTTTATGGGTGTCACCACTATCACTGTTTTGATCCAATTTCTTACTGTCTTCCTTATTTTCAAAACTGTCATGTTCATTTTCCTCCTCCATGTCATCATCATTTTCTTCATCATTAGGCTCTATTTCTACCCCACTGTCTTTACCATTTTCATCACTTTCATCTCTCTCCTCATTTATGCTGTCATCACCTTCTTGTTCATTATTGCTATCATCATCTTCCTGCTCACTACTGTTCTCTTCTTTGTTTTCTTCATCTACCTCAGTTTCTACCTCACTATCCTCTTCCTCATCATTGTCATCTGTTTGCTCCACATTAGAGCTAGTGTTAGCTCCTTAATTTTATGTATCAAGAGGAGAAACAAGAGGTAATTTTCCTTGGGTAGAAGGCATAGGAGGAGCAGATGGAGGAGTGGAGGTAGGTGGGTGTGAAGTGGAAGGAAAAGTTTGCTGAATGAAGGTTTGGGGATAATCAAACACATCATATGAGACAAAAACCTCCCAAGGGATCCCTTGCTACTCCAGCTGGTGTAAGACAATAATTTTGTTCAAGGAGTGGTGAAAAAGGCTCTGCATTTGGTGGGCATAACTTCTCTTCTTGACTACTGAGGCCATCTTGTCAATGCTCTGGAATAGATAGTATGGTAGGTTTAGAAATTTTACTTTGGTGAAATGCATCAGAAGCCTTATGTGGTATGAATAAAACCTGGAGTACCTACCCTCACAAGTGAACTATTTTATGATTTGCTTCATTAGTAGGGCATACCTCTCTAGAAAGTGGGAGATTCAGGGGAAAACAACCTTGCAGACTTGCTGACAGCTAGGCTTGAGGTAGGGCTCATAGTAGCTCAAATCCAACTTCTTCTATTTAAACCATATCTCACCAATGTCTGGTATACCTGTGGCTTTAGAAATGGATTCAGACGAGAGTTCAAACTTCACTCCTGCTAGGTTGAATTGGTGATTTTGTAAGCCAAGGATGAATAATCTAGTCAAGTCTAAGTGACTTTGGACTTGTTTAACTTTCTCACAAAACTTAGAACAACCAACATCCTGAAAGCATGAAAGGATCATTGGAGAGGAAGTAATTTGAGTGGTGTCCAAGGGCTCAAACCTATTAGCCCTTACTCCCTTGTGCTTAGGCTTGGTAGGCCTTTGGCCTTCATCACTGCTGGTATGAATCTCTTCTTCAGACATGGTGACTGGTTTTAGCACAGAAGAATTTTTAAACTTTGTTTGAGAGCCTTTAGGTCAAAGGATGGAAATGAGTGATGTGAGGGAAAATTTTTCAAATAAGGGCCAAATGAAGTATTCCTAGGACAAATTCAGAGTTTAGGAGGAGGGTTGTATGCATTGAGTATATTTAGGCTAAGGACAACCTCCAATTTGTAAATTTTTCCTTGGAAAGGTCAAATATTTGATCTTTATGGAGATTAGGGTTTGGTCACCTTAGGTCAAGCAATGCCTTCCTAGATCCTTAAAAGAACACTTGGAAAGTGAGGAAAAAGAGTTACCAACCTTATTTGACTGTTTTCATAAGATTTGGAGGCAAAAACATTGATTTTGAACATTTTTTGAGAAAATATGGACAATTTTTGTCGGTGCGTAGTGCCTACCCGACTGCACGTTCACGTCGGGTCGGGTTGGCCTGTCGGAGTGCAACGCTGGGTCAACTCAGGCCAGATATGGGCCTGTCGTGCCTGTCAGAGCGCAGTGCCAAGTGGATGGTAGGCAAGTCAGGCTTTTCCTGTGCCTGTGTGTAGCGCCTCCCTCCCGGTGCGCAACACAGTGTTAAATAACATTGTCGTTGTCTCCTCTGTGAGAAGTGAAATGTTAAATAACACTACTACTACCTCCTCTGTGTGTAGTGCTGATGGCCAGGTGCATAGCACCGGCCTCGGTGCGCAACGCCTGAATTTTTTTTCAAACTTGCACAAAAACCCTAAAAATTTCTCTCCAACGGTTTGCATCTTCCTTGCAGGGGTAAATGAGGTGGGGAAGAGGTCGAGGAGACTTTATACTCCTTTTTGAAAAAGTATTTAATGCCAAAACCCACTTTATAAGGTTTATTCCCTCTTTATTTTTTTCACTGTCTTTTTGGCCTTTTGGTCCTGTAGGTGGCAGTTTGACATAAATATGTTTATTTTCTTTGCTGGAAGCCTCTTGATGTCTTCCTTGTGTTCACAAAACCTTCAACCAAGTTCCAACATGTGCCCTCAAACCACTTTGGAAAATGAAAAATCTTTATGATGTTTATCACTTCAAATAGCAAATTTTTGTGATCTTGTGACATATTTCCTTTGACTGACATTTTGTCAGGTTTTCTCTCTAAAACAGTGAACAACTTCTTAGCATAATAAACCCTAATATCAAGCATCAATATCCCTTTTAGTCTTTATGTGGGAAATCATTGTGAAAAAAACTTGGTCTGTTTATCCTCACCAACTTTCCTGTAGGTAGCTTATGTGACAGTCCTGTAGAAGTGTTATTTTATGGCTAATCTATCTCTTTGTAGAATATACTTTTTATCATGGAACTTTTGGAGGCTTTACTTCTCTTAAACCAACTACATGTTTGTTCCAAGTTTGCAAATGATTGTATGTCCAATGAGGGAGATGAGATTTCTAAACCATTTTTGTGCTTTTGCTGGCCACTTCTGTTCTTGTAGGCGCCTACACAACTTCTGCCTTAGATTTCTGTCTCTTTGGAGTTGGACAACTCATTTTATCAACCATGATCTTATGCTTGTCATAGTTTCCTCCTTTGGAAATTTCTTCCTTAAAACCTCTGATTTTACCTTTTGATGAGGTGGAGTTAGTGCCTCTTGGCCAAACCCTAGTGGACAGTTTGAAACCCTTTGAAAACCTTCTGCTATTATGAAGGAGGTTTTGTCATCACCTTTGACCAGTTTGTCAATTTTCCCAAACTCCTAGGCTTTAGGGCTGCTCAGGAAAAAGTAAATAGTGTTGCCTTCTAAGGTCTCAAAACTTATCAAACCTCATTAATTGTTTCTAAAAGTCTTCAATGAGCATTCGAAGGAGTTGAGGTGGCTTTTTCCTTTGTAACCCTAGTACTGATTCCTGCTTGGCCAAAGCTGTTACAAACCCTGATTCTCTTCAAACACATACCTTGCTGCTTTTTTCTTGACTATGAGTGGTTTAGTTGTGATGGTGCTCCTTATTACCTTACCTCTTGCTAGGTTGATGGCCATTTGACTTTTCTGTAGAAATGTAAGCAAAGGGCAGCTGTCCCCTTGCAAGATTCATGCTTTAGGTCAAAAAACTTCCTTGAGTAACCTTTTTGTTTAGTTTGGACAAGATCACCTGTCCTTTTATTCTTTGAATGCAGTTCCTTCATACACAAAAACAGAGTTTGTAGGGCACCAAATCCACCCTATGACTTTGTGAAATCCTAGGTGACCTAGTGGAGGCTTTCTTGGAATTAGTTTTTGGACTGAGACCTAGAATTTGGGATCATCAAGTGTAGGATAGAGTTTATGATAAAATGATGCATTGAAGATCCAAAATCTGATGTGATTGATTTATCTAAAGAGTCTACAGAGATATTTTGAGACCATCAGTGTTTGGGAGTATCTTGGGATACACAAGAAATTTGTTTGGTTGGTGGGTTTAGGTAGTAGTGGGGGGTTTTTTAGGCAAAAAAAACAGAGGATTTGGGCCAAAGGTTAAAGCATATAGAAAAGATGGATGACATGAGCCCCTAATGGGATTTTGAGACAGGTAGGCATAGATGGACATGATGGAAAAATGAAAAAGTGAAAGACTATCTTTAAGGATGATGAAGGCAATGAGATTTCTAGAACTCATAATGTTCATGAACTTTGTTTCTAGAAATCTAGGGAAACTATTTAGTCATCTATGAAGGAAAAAAATTACTGATGACTAACACACTCTACATGCCTATCCTTTGACCCTCAACTCGAAATTCTCGAGTTAACTAAGTCTATCACACTTAGTTAACTATTACAAGTTGTTATGAGATAATATTACAATTTATTTTCCAATTCATTTAAAAATTGGTTGCCCACATTCTCACTAATGTGCCACTAGAATTACTCATTCATGTGTGACCTAGAATCCCACAATAGTATGTGGTGCATTCTCTTGTTGAATTTCAACAATTATCTCAATAAGTGCACCCCACCACTATGAATATCATACACATATCACAAGAGCCACACACAACTAGGCATGGTAGCTAAGTTAGAATTTGAAAGGGCTTCTCATACAAAATGGTGTGAGTTATAAATTGGGATACATGAGAGAACCTCTAACTGTTATTGGGAATTTTTCCCCTGTGGATAGTTTTTGGTGCTATAAAGAGGGAATCCTTAATATTGGGAAATTGTAATATTCCCAAATAGCCATGAGCTAGTTGGAATATTAAAATTTTCTTTTGCTTCTTAATTTGTTGAATAAGAGGGTAAGGAGACCCATAAATCTCCTTAGTAGGAATAAAATCACTGCTAATGTGAAAGGGTATTACTTTAGTGGCTTGATAAAGCACCCTTATGTGTGAAAAGGGGCTAGAGCACATAGAATAGGTCAACTTTGACCAAATCAACAACGCTGTCATGGAGGAGTGGCATTCATTATGGGACAACGTATTTTTGGAGGGAGACTCCATGCACGGAAGTAGTGGATTTAATGAGTGGGGCCAAGGGTGAGGAAGATCACCACTTATATAAGGAAGGGGATAGAAGCCATGGAGGATATGTTTTAGATTATTATTTTGATATGGTCTGTTAAGACTTGTTTTCTCTCTTCAACTGTTTAGCTAAGATTGCAGTGCTGTTTAGCACAGGGTGTTCCTGAGCAGGAATCCCACCTTCATCCTCGAGGGACTTTGAGTGCCTACTTAGGAGAAGTGATTGCACTTTATTTCCACATTCTGGCATCAAGCCAAAGCTTTAGTCTTATGTTACATCACATTTTCTGCAGAGGGTTGTGCTGTGTTGCAGGTTGCAGCAGTGGATAATACATTTGGGTGGTTTCTGAGCTGTTTGTCAATGGAGGAAGGTTTCCTTCCATTGGGAGAATAGTGAGGAAAGCCCTTGAGCCTTATTGCAGAATTTGGCACCAGGGCACACTATCATTTGCCCCTATAGTGCAGTGTCTGTCTTGGACTGCGTTATTTTAGGGAGGATTTACAGGGGTGGTTTCAGTACACCATTTGGGGAGGAGGTTTTCTAGTGAAGGGATCAACCTTTCATCTAGAGAGTCTATTGGAGGAGGCTATATTTATTTCTACATCAAATTAGCCACATCTTTCCAGTTATATTTTTGCAGTGAATCTTCAGCCCTACGGCTTTGGTTCATTTATTGTATAAAGGTGTATTTCTGAAAACCCTATTCAGTTCTTTGTTGAAGGTTGTGTAGAGCCTTTATCTTCATGTACATTATCTTTTGAGACATATATCAGCCATTTTATCTTTTGTGTATTCATATGCTGTAGCAGTGCTCCTATGACTGCACTGTAGCAGTCGTTTGACATTTTGATATAGTAGCAACAACTCATTGTGAAGGGATTTATCTATTGGAGGCTTGTTGATCCATGTTATATGATTTGTGCCCATTATTTTGTACATGTTTGTTGATTTTATGATGAATAAAGAAGCTCCATATTTGTCTCTCACATTTTTGCCTTAATCTTCACTTCTATTTCCATATTTATGCACTATCTTCCTGCTTTTCCCATTTAGGAGTATTATAGTGGTATCAAAGCATAATCTTGGCTCAACCTGTGCATCTCAAGCCAAATATATGTCATCAAATGAAGTATATCCTCTCACAGATAGAGAGATGAGGTAGCTTAGAAGAAACCGGAAGTATGCTTATAGAGATGATAAAGAAGACAAGGGTAAAACCTCTTTATCAGGAGAAGAGGGTGACAAAGAGTTTCCTAAGCTTCTTCTTTGAAATATGCAAGAAATTGAAAGAGAAATAAAGGAGATGAGTATGGATAGACACAAATAATCCCCTAAAGGGTTTCTACAAGGTGAAGGCTATGACTTTTCTCATCACTGGAGTGATCAGCTAGTGAAGAAGCAGGTTTCCCAATGCTCTACAATGCCTACATTGTCAGCAGTGGGAAATGGAGGGTTTCAAGAACAAGAAACTCTTGAAGACTATTTCATGGAGTATGAGTCTCAATCTTAGAGATTCAAGAATCATTTGAGTTTTCAAGAATTTATTCAGATCAAGGACAATAGGAGACCCCGACATCACAATAGAGGTGGAGGATTCTTACAGAATCATGATCTACACTGAACTATGGGCAGATTTTTCTTACCCAAATTTGATAGGTCATCTAAATGGACTGCCAAAACATGGGTAGAGAAGCTAGACATCTACTTCTAGTTGAACCAAGTACCGGGGATGGAAGCCATCAAAATAGAAGTGCTGCACCTTGAGGGTGAGGCACATGATTGGTGGTTTCATGGTCTCTCTACATTGGGTCATGCCAATGTGACTGCATATTCAGAGTTCACAAGGAGGTTGGTGAAGAGGTTTGATCCAAGAGATCTGGAGGCACCTTTCATGGGGCTAGCAAAGCTCAAACAATCATGTAATCCAAAAACTTATATTTATGAATTTCTAAAAATTTCTATTAAGGTTCCCGATTTTTTACCAGCAAGGAGGGTCTATATGTTTATTGATGGGTTAGCAGAACCTCTTCATGGGTTGGTTAAATATACCAAGCCCACTACCCTTCAAGATTCCATTGAAAGGGCTAGAGATCTACAAGATGTCTTGCCAAAAGAAAAGGCAACAATTCAGCAAAAGCCCACTTTTCCATCAAAGGGAGAATATGAGAAGGCTCCCTTTTCAAAAGAGAGCCAAAGTAAAATACCTCTTAGTGATGATGTTCGAAGAGATTTGAGGAGAAGGAAGCTTTGCTTCACATGCCAAGAATCATGGGCACTCGGACATAGATGTGCACCAAGAAAGGCACACTATATAGAGGTCTTTTCAGATGATGAAGAGGAAGAGGAAGAAGAACTAGAAGGAGGTTACAGCGCTGGGATAGTAGGAGAGGATCCACCGCCACCAGGAGGTGGGAATGGAGAATTTTCTCCAATTGGAGGGGCCCTTGCCTCATTGAGAGGAGTACCCAAGTACTTGACCTTAAGGGTTATCTTGGATCATAGGGTTTCAGTTTTGATTGACAGTGGGGTTACCCACAACTTTATTGATGCCCAACTAGTGTAGAGAAGTGAAATACCCGCTAATGATTTTGAGGGATTTTCTATTTTTGTCTCAAGAGCTAGAACTATGAAGTGCATGCATTATATTACATCTTTGTCTATCACCATGGGGACATATACATTAACTAGTCACTTATTTTTGGTTGACATACCTGACATCAATGTGATATTGGGTGTGCAATGGTTGATTACTTTGGGGAAGGTCACCACAGATTGGGAGACTTTGCAGATGGAATGGGTGGACAGGAAGAGAGGAAAAAATTAGATGATTAGGGGCATGCACACATATCCCTCACAAAAAACTTTCACATAGAAAATAAATATGGATTTGCACAATGGAAGCAAGGACCTAACAGTCCCATCTATTATGCACATGACTTTGGCCCATGAGACATTATTGTTTCGTGGAAAACCACCAGGGAGGCCACCTAATCAGAAGTTGGTGAGAAATGTCTCACATCATGTTGCACCACTCATAGATCCAGGAGGAGTGGGAGCATTAGGAGGTCATGGTACAATACTGAGAGTCTTGGGTAGACTTAAGGAGGAGGGAGACATTATCCCAACATCATGATTACCCACTCTCACCTTAGATATTGCGCTGAGAAAGGAGCAACAGAGGGAGGAAAATAGCCTTCCAGTATGTGACTTTGGCATAGGAGATGTCAAAGAAGGAAGTAGCCACATGACACATGCTTTATATGATAGATCATCAACACAGTCACTATGGAGGGTAGATTCATATTGGAAATCCCAGCTCTTGGTGGATTATTCCAAGGATATTTTTACTTGTATGATACTTAATGACCAGCTACTTGAGGAGGGGTATTTAGTTAGAGATGAGGTCGTCTACTATCATGGTAGGATATTATTATCTAGAGCATCCAAGCTCAAGGAGAAGTTACTACAAACAAATCATGATGACTTTCTCTTCAACCACACTTATTCCATGAGATCATACCATACTATCATGGAGGGGTTTACTTGGGAAGGCTTTGAAGAGGAGATATATCAGCATTTGAGGAGATGCATGGACCATGTGAAGATGGAGGAGATACATAACTCTTTTTTGGGGTTATCACAACCACCTATTTCCCCTTTGGGAATGAAAGGTGATCTATCTATGGACCACTCCATTTGTGGGAACAAAGCATATGGTAAGGATCATGTTTATATGCATAATGATTTATATAATGAATATGTGCATTGATTAACCATACATGTGCAGTCCATTGCTCCAAGTGGGAACATTCTTCCTTATAAAATTTATGGTCAAATTTGGGCCATAAAAAGTGTTGAGCATGGCCACTCCCTAGGAGGATATAGGGAGATGATATATCATTCAGGGTGCACTCCAAAGGCACCAAACATCACTCACCTTATCAAAACATGTGAGAAGAATATGGCAGAAATCAAGTGGTGGGGAAGCCACTTACCATATCATTATATGAGGCAGTCAGGAGATATACTGCACTGGTTCCAAATGTGGGATTATGATCCACCTCCATTATTGCATATGAAAACTTTTTTATCCTTGGTTTTGATCCCATACATTGATGATGTCTTTATTATTTTTATGTGAATGATTGGAGGAAGGATGGAAGGATTGAACATGCCCTTTGGGAGAGAGATTATCCATGTTTATTATGCTTCATTTTTTAGGGAGAACATTGGGCAAACCATGATTTCTACATTAGATCTTTTGCTTCCTTATGAGATGAGTCATTTGCATCTCATAAGTACTTGGGAGGAGAATTTCATGGAGGGATTGATTGGGAGACACTTGGATTATAAGGAGAGCTTATCACATGGAGGTGTCACCAAGGAAGGAGGAGAAGAGTTGCAGCACTGATCTTTACAGTTGCTTGAGGAAAAGAAACATTTGGGTGGGGAGGACTGTAATATTCCCAATTATCCATGAGCTAGTTATAATATTAATTTTTTCTTTTGCTTCTTAATTTGTTGAATAAGAGGGTATGGAGACCCATAAATCTCCTTAGTAGGAATAAAATCACTGCTAATGTGAAAGGAGATCACTTTAGTGGCTTGATAAAGAACCCTTATGTGTGAAAAGGGGCTGGAGCACATAGACTGGGTCAACTTTGATCAAATCAATAACGTTGTCATGGAGGAGTGACATTCATTATGGGACAATGCAATTTTGGAGGAAGGCTCCATGTATGGAAGTAGTGGCTTTAATGAGTGGGGCCAAGGGTGAGGAAGCTCACCACTTATATAAGTAAGGGGATGGAAGCCATAGAGGATATGTTTTAGATTATTATTTTGATATGTTCTGTTAAGACTTATTTTCTCTCTTCAGATGTTTAGCTAAGATTGTAGTGCTGTTTAGAAGAAGGTGTTCCCAAGTGGGAATCCCACCTTCATCCTCGGGGGAATTTGAGTGCCTACTTAGGAGAAGTGATTTCACTTCATTTCCACATTCTGGCATCAGGCCAAAGCTTCATTCTTATGGTGCAACACAATTTCTACAGAGGGTTGTGCTGTGTTGCAGGTTGCAGTAGTGGATAATACATTGGGGTGGTTTCTGAGCTGTTTGTTAGTGGAGGAAGGTTTCCTTCCATTGGGAGGCTAGTGAGGAAGGCCCTTGAGCCTTATTGTATCATTTGGCACTAGGCCACACTATCATTTTCCCCTATAGCATAGTTTCTGTCTTGGACTACGTTATTTTAGGGAGGAGTTACAGGGGTGGTTTCAGTAAACCATTTGGGGAGGAGGCTTTCTAGTGAAGGGATCAAACTTTCATCTAGAGAGTCTATTGAAGGAGGCTATATTTCTTGCTACATCAGATCAACAACATCTTACTTTTTATATTGTTGCAGTGAATCTTCAGCCCTAGGGCTTTGGTTCATTTCTTGTATATTGGTGTATTTGTGAAAACCCTCTTGGGTTCTTTGTTGGAGGTTGTGTAGAGCCTTGATATTCATGTACATTATCTTTTGAGGCATATATCAGCCATTTTATCTTTTGTGGATTCACATGCTGTAGCAATGCTCCTATGATTTCACTATAGCAGTCTTCCGACATTTTGATATAGTAGCAGCACGTCATTGTGAGGGGATTTATCTATTGGAGGCTTTTTGATTCATGTTATATGATTTGTGCCCATTATTTTGTACATGTTTGCTGATGTTATGATGAATAAAGAAGCTCCATATTGGTCTCTCACATTTATGCATTAATCTTCACTGCTATTTCCATGTTTATGCACTATATTCCTGCTTTTCCCATTTGGGAATATTACAGAAATTACTTCTAGTGCTTCTTCTACCAGCAAAAAAATATACCTAAATAATTTCCACAAAATAGGGTGTAATGGCCAATTCTATTGAAGACCTTGTTGACTTATACTTCAATATGTTTACTTGCATTTGTAGGTCATGTAGGAGTCTCTGATAGAATTTTTACCACTATAGAAGAAGGTCGAATATAAAGGTCCATAGTTGTAAGGTGTTATAAACACACTCCATTTTTTAGAAGGATGGAAAAAATAGTATCCACATGCTCTATCAGAATTTCCTTGGATTATCAACAAGAAACTAATATACGACTCACTTGTTGTCAATCAAGAAAAAAGAATACAATAAAATCTAGAGAAATATATTTCTAGATCATTTTCCTTGTAATGAAATTATTACTATCTCGTTGAAAGGATAATAAAAGTCAATAAGCTTTAATCCATTAGAGTTCAAGGAGATGCAAAAAATGTTGAAGAGGTGACCAGAGAATGAGATGAAGTGTTCAATGCAAAAGAACTATCCTTCAACACTTACATCAACTGACTTACTAAGGATAGTATCATGCACCATTTAGTAGAACCCAGACAACAAAAATAGTCCTCAACATCTTCTTAGTTTCACTCTAGAGAGAATTTCCTACCTTCTCCCATAACACCAAAGAGTATCATATTTTCATGGAGACATTTTTTCTAAGTAGGATCAAAATGATTGGATCATATTATGAAGTGTGGGAAACATATCTTGAAGAAGTTGAGAAGATTATGTTGGAAGATGTGGTCAATGTGTATGACTTATGAAAATTATGATAGATCATTTTGTACTAGTAATTATAAAATAGGATGAAATGAAAATTTGTAACTTCCCTTCAGAAGTTTAAAGGTCTCAAGAAGTAATTATTATTCAAGCCTATAAATAGTTCTAGGATAAATGTAGGAAGGTTTTTGAATATTTCTGAAATTATTATAAACTGGAGATTGGAAGTTGGTGAATTTATATTCTTTTGGACATTTAATATATAAAATCCATGAAGGACACTACTAAAGTTCATTCCATGTGCATTGTATCTTTATTTCTAACTGTTCTTGAACGATTCATGTATGTATGCATTTATGGGATTAACTTATAATTCCTTAGTTTTAGTTTCAAATCAATTTCTTTCTACATTGAGTACTTATTGGTCTAGGGATTGACTATTCTATGTTATGAATCCCATAAGTTAACTATGTAATTTTAACTAGGACCACAACTAATTATTCCCTAGTTGTGCATTTATGCAGTTTTTGCTCATCGCTCCCAATTTTCTCATCAATCTTCCCTTTAGATAGGTTATATGGTTGCATTTTTTCATTTAGAATGGATATTATGTAGAAATTACACCAATGGATGTAATCCGATCATGCAATGTACTAAAACAAGATACTGAATCCTTCTACAATATTTACGGAATATAAATCACGATCGCTCAATCACATGTAAGTAAGAGAAAGAAGTAAATCAATCGCACAACACAAGATTTTATTGGGGAAAGCAACTGCTCAAAAACCCTACATCTTTATTGTATAATCAACCAAGGAATCATGAAACAATACAATGCATGTGTGTCTAACCATAACCTCATACACACTACCAATTGCCTCACACTGATATAGGAAAAATTGGACCAATACATAGCTAATTTCCTGCCCACCTTTAGCCTGCCTTGATCTCGCAATCAATAGGAAAAAAAATTCCTATTTAATAGGAATTCCAACCTTCCTTGACTGTGAAATCCATCATGGGCTTCCTGTGGCTCTATAACTGCACCTGGGCAATTCACTAAAAATACAACTGATAGTTTACTTGCCTTTAACCTTTGTCTCAACTGGGTCTCCATCAGAATTGACATGCATGCAAATATTAGTAGTGAATCATCAATTAATCTGTAGATCACTACTTGTGAATTAAATCTATTTTAATTCACTTGATCTTCCACTAGCTCATCGACCAGTTAGAACTAGTTAAACTAATTTTAACTCAATTAATTTGAGTTAACTGATTGCACTCACACCACAATAGTGCTACTACCGCAACTGGACCCTGTAAATAATAGAATCACTCTACATGCCTATCCTTTGACCCTCAGCTCGAAATTCTTGAGATAACTAAGTCCATCACACTTAGTTAACTATTACAATTTGTTATGAGATAAGATTACAATTGATTTTCCAATTTATTTAAAAATTGGTTTCCCACATTCTCACTAATGTGTCACTAGAATTCCTCACTCATGTGTAACCTGTAATCTAACACTAGTATGTGGTGCATTTTCTTGTTGAATTTCAACACTCCCTCTCAACAAGAAAGGGATATCTGCTACCCCGATCTTGCCTCTTTGGTATTCAAATTTTCTCTTCGCAACCGCCTCCGTCAAGATATTTGCATCCTGATCCTTCCTCGAAATTTATTGCAACAACATAATGCACCTTTGAACACAATCTCTGCGATGGTTGTAACATATTTCAATATGCTTGGAATTGTCATGGACTGTTGGATTAACCAAGATTGTTTTGCAACTCTGGTTATCATAATGTATCACTGTCGGATCCATCTGATGGCCAAACAAACGAACTAGTATCTTCCTCATCCAAATGGCCTTGCACGCAGCCTGAATAGCTACCATGTACTCTGCCTCCGCTGAACTGAGTGAAACTAATCTTTGCTTCCTGCTATACCGAGAAATTGTTGCTGATCCTATGCTGAAGATGCCCCTTGATGTGCTCTTCTTTTCTGATGGACTACCTGCCCAATCTACATCGGTGAAGCCTTGAAGATTTGTTACAGGACAAATGATCTCCTCATCAGCTCATAGGAGAAGGTAACATGGAAGGAAGAAAATGACCCAGACAAATGTCCATTTTTCCAAGGTAACGCAACCCCAGAAGCAGCTAGGTAGAGTTATAACACACCTTAGCCATGCAAAAGAAGTGTTAGTGCCTACGGTAACGCTCTGTCTTGCCTAAGGGGCAGTGTTATCTGTGTTTGAATGTGTAAAGGGAAATATCTCGAGGAAATTGACTAGCATTTCCAGCTTTTCCTCAGAAAGAGTTAGTTTAAAACTAGAAACTTATGGTACAAACCTTTTACTAGATATTTCCAAACACAACTGAACTCCTATGGAAGATAAAAGCAAAGAAAATCTAGGACACATCTAGATCTTTCTCGATTTGAACTGGTTGAAAGAATTGGCAAGGTTTGTCCTCTCCATTTCCTATAAATTGGAGGTTTGGGCTCTTGGCCTAAGGTCGAATGTTTGATTATATGTGGAGCAGAATTTCATTGTTCAAGTTTAAGGCTTGAAGATTGGCAACGTTCATTGAGGACTCTCAGCCCAAGAATCATCACACTCGAAGAAAGAGAAAGAGAGAGAGGAATTGGAAGACAGAGGAGGGCTTGGTACAACTGACAGTTATAATCCTCATTTTCATAAATTAATAGAACTGCATCTTTTTTTTCCATTCGATGTTTCAGTGTCACATTTTTTGTTCATTTGTCTATGAAGCATGATATGAATGGCTTAGACTTGCATAGTTTAATGTTGATTATATACTAGTTTAATTGTTTATAGAAAGCTATATTGTTGTGAGGATTACACGGGTACTTTGTTTGGTTGTAGGATCTAGATTTGGAGCCGGTGAGGGCGGAATCCTACCACGTGTTACACTGAAATATGTCACCATGACGTTTCAGTACTCCCTTAGAAGTCTACAACATCAAATTTCCTAAAATCAAGCCTTGAAATTGAGAGAAAAGCTCATAAAATTCTTAAAAACACTTGTACCACACTTTATCTTAACATTGCCTGCGGTGCCGCACCTTTTTGTTCTAAAGCATGCGGAGCTAAAGACACTTTTTCTTCATTAAGGGTGCGGACCCCTGTAAAAGGTAAAATAAAGGTGGAAAGTAACATTTAGAAGCCCAGTAGTCAAATCTAGAAGCTACTAGAAGCAATTATCCGGTCAAAGGTTCACTCCTATCATGTATGTTCATTCCTCCATTATGGGAGCCTACCCCTTGGTTTATGGAGCTCAATCCCTTCAAAATAGCATTCTATCCCCTCTTATGTGGAGCTGTAATCTCCTCTCTTTTCTTATAAATTGAAGCCATAGTGCAGCTTCAAGGGAGTTAGACTTTGAGAATTCTTGAGGAGAAATTCTATAGAAACTTAGACTCTCTTAACTAATCATTATGTGGGAATGATTACACACCCATGTGCATTTTAGCTGAGAGAGTGCAAAGATTGTCAGAGTAAAGGAAACGCCTGTTCTGGACCCCAGGAAGGCCTGTACGACATCAAAGCAGACGTGGTTGTAAGGCTCTTTCTTTATCAAGGATAATACGAATGAATACTGTTTTCTCAATGAGTTCTTTAATTAAGTAGCTTGTTTATCATGTTTTATCAATGAGTTATTTAATTAATTAACTTGTTTCTTGAATTCCTTGATCATCTTGATAGATATATGATTCGTGAATTAGTTTATCCTATGCAGGTGCTATTGATTTTTTCATGTTTGTGACTACAGATCTGTGAAGATGATTCTTTCAAGCAACTGGAAAGAAGATCATTACAAACAACATTGGACTACAGGTAGGTCTTCAAAACTCCTATTATAGCTAATTTTGAATTAGATATTATCTAGAGAAAATAGTTTTTTTTTGTCTGTTTGTTGCTAGCTATCCGTAGGACACTTGGGAGGTCTGCCTTGTCAGCAAGAACGACTTATCCATCCAGCAAAATGGTGAATCCGTTGGGGAATGGATCTTGAAATTTGATTTCTTTTATTTTTGACTTGTGAATTTATTTTTTCTGATTTTGATTGGTTTGTATTGGCTTGGGTAGTTTAGCCCTATAGAATCCCTGAGAATGTTTTAGAGTTTTTATTTTTCTTTTAGTTTTCTGGTATCTGCACTTTTCTTTTAGAAATAGTGTGGGCATCTCTGCTCTTTTCTTGTATAAACAGTGCAGGACCGCATCTGTTTACACTAAAACCTGCGGACCCTATGAAATTTTTTAGAAAAACTTAAAATTCTCTTTTCTGGATCAGTTTGTTAGATTCTCAGTGTATACCCAAACTTGTATTTTCTGTCAGAAAGCTTTGATTGAGAGTTTGCTTCAACATTTTAAAGTTTTGAATGATTTTATGAAAGATCTGCATGTTATAGTGATTTTTGCTTTGTCTTTATCCCACTCAAAGATTAGAAGCCTTGGTATACCTTTAGATCACTGGTATTTCCTTGCTTTCTTGCTAAGTTTGACTTCATAGCAGAAATTGTTTTATGAGATTTAGATCCCATTTTCTCATTTGCAAATCTTTAAAAAACATTTGTTAATAAGTTTGGAATTTCACCTAAAAAAACCATATTTGGATGTTTTTTGAGTTCTTGCTGATCTAAGCAAAGAATTTTTTAGTTAGATAACAAGCTAAGCAAAACATCCTCAAAATATTTAAAGTTTAATTCAAATTTAGTCTTTAGAATTTTTAGATCTCAAAATTAGTGTTTTTTAAGTTTTGAGTGTTATTTCCAGAAAATTGTAGTCTTCTTTTGGAGAAAATTTTGTTTGTAGTTTTGATCTTGAATGATAAAGGGATTTCTTATTGAGAAATTGATCATTTTGAGTTCTCATGAAATTATATTTCTTTTCATTTATTCTTGTTTGAAGGAAATAATTATTTTAAAAAATCGCTTTTCTCAACTCTTTCTTTAGATAGAATTCATTGAAAGGAAAGTAATTGTTTCTCATATAAGATGCATTTTTAGTGTGTTTTGAGTTGGGTCACTACATATCATTAGTTTCACTTTCGCACCTATTGTCCTAAGAAACAGCCTATTAAAAACAACGCTTAAAATAAAATCAATCTAGTAATTTTTATATTTCTAGGGCTCTTTTCACCAATATAGCCTAGGCTAGTGTCTTGGGGTAGGGAGTAATTAACTCTCCAAGAAAATTAAAATAAACAAGTAGTTGATCTTGCGGTAGGAAAAATCCAATAGTCGCTTGTATGCTCTGGGAAGCTCTTCTTAAAGGAGTCAAGCACGAGGTCATATCTGAACTAGTGGGATAATAAATTCTATCTCATTGGGAACGACAGAAGATGTGCACGTATTAACAACGGTAAACCTCAGATAGACCATTGTCAAAGAGCCTGGGGTCACTTGTCAGTATACCTTGGATTATGTCAAGGAGCCTTCAAGGGGATTGAGCTTTGTTACTCTGCCCTTGCGCATATGTCTGATTGTAGATTGTTCCCCTAGGTATATTAGTTCCTATTGGTAACCTTAGTGGCCATAATCTTTACGGTTCTTTCCTAAGGTGACGGTGGATGAAAGATCCACTGTACCTAGAGAAGACTTCGACTATACTCACCTAGACTCTCCGGAGGGTTATCTTCACTCGAGATGGTTTAAGTGGAGAAACTTGCACCGGTCTGTTTCATTAAGCAGGTTGTTGGGGTAACTGTTCCAACCGCCCTTTCTACATTAAAATACTACGATGTTGGATTTCATCACAAAATGGTGCTTTTAGAGTGGGAAGTTACTGTTTGTGTGTGGTTTTATCTTCTAGATTTTAGGTGTGTGATTCATTTGTTTGTTTCCTTAGTGAATTTATGTTGGGCATGTGTTATATTCTTTCCACAACTAGTCCCACGCACTGTACGTTGCGCTGGGCGCAGCAGGGGGGTCACAAGGGGGGAGGCAACCCCCAGGATTATTTTTTTTTGGTGTGCGGACCCACTCATAGGTGGACCCATCCATGTTTTGTGCATGAGTTTGCACATGGTTTTGGGGTACGATGGTTTTCGACCCCTGGTATTTTGTAGATCCGGTCAAGGGAACTACGGTTATGTTCTAATCAAGGGTTAATGGATTGGGTTTTATGTATGCTTCGACATGCATATATATGTGTTGTAACACTAAAAGGAATATAATGAAAAATCAAGCTGGTCGTCTCGATTTGGGATCCAGGGGAAAATATCTGTGTTTATCTGTTTTATGTTTTATGCTCTCGCTATTGTTTATTTTCTGTTATAAGATTCATGTGTAGATAATTTCGATATTTTCGATTACAGGGTTAAAAATGACATTTGGTATCGAGTACATTTCGGCTTCAAGGACGCCTTTCTTCTTGAGGGTTTTGCTGAGGCCTAAGGTAAACCCTATTCAGTGGGAGATGCAACGGGATCGATTCTTGCGGTGAAAGAAGATGGCGGCGGCGGGAAGATAGAGGTGGCGGGAAGATAGAGATCGAGAAATTTAATGGTCAGAGTTTTGAGTTATGGAAGCTCAAGATGGAGGATCTACTGGTGGATAAAGATCAGTGGATCACGGTAGATCCAGGTACTAAACCAACGACAATGTCAGATGAAGACTGGAAGAAACTGGATCGGAAGGCTAAGAGAAAAATACGGTTGTGTGTCTCAGATTCAGTATTGTTGAATGCATCTGGGGAAGCTACGGTGAAGAATTTGTGGGAAAAAATTAGGACTTTGTACCAATCTAAGTCTCTAGTGAATAAGTTTTTCCTGCGGAAAAAACTATATAACTTGAGGATGAAGGATGGAGACTCAGTGACAGAGCATCTAAATGCCTTCAATACTCTGGTAAGTCAGCTGTCATCTGTTGATATTAAAATATCAGATGAAGATAAGTGCATCAGTTTGTTGTGTTATCTACTAGATTCGTGGGACAGTCTGGTTATTACAATAGGTAGCAATACAACTACCTTGAATTTTGATGACATTGTCTCAGCCTTGTTGTCGGAGAAAATGAGACATAGAAATATGGAGGGCCAAAATGGAGATGCCTTATATGTACGAGGAAGGTCCCAAAATAGAAACAAGAATAAGGTTTCGAGTGGGAGATCCAAATCTAGAGGGAGATCTAAATCTCCTGGAAAGTTTGTAAAGGTATGCTGGAAATGCGGAAAGGAAGGGCACTACAAAAAGGACTACAGAACTAAAGCTCCTGAGAAAGGAAAGGGATCTAATGATGCTCCTTCTGCAGAGGCAAAAACCACCTCGGATGAAGGTGGGGATGTGTATTTGTCTTCTTCTTCAAATACACATGTAGATCATGAGTCATGGTTGACTGACTTAGGTGCATCCTTTCACTTCACTCCCCATCGGGAGTGGTTTTGCGAGTATGAGAAATATGATGGTGTTGATGTCTTCCTAGGGGATGGTAGGAAGGCTAGAATCATCAGACGTGGAAAGGTCAAGCTGAAGCTGCAAGGTGGAAGGATTAGAGCACTTCTTGGTGTTCTTCATATTCCTGCATTGGCTAGAAATCTGATTTCTGTAAGCAAGATGGATGATGCAGGTGTAAAAATAGTGTTCGAGAAAGATGCCTGCAAGATGGTTCGGGGAGCACTGGTATTAATGCGGGGAGTTCGGACTGGAACTCTATAAAAGCTACAAGGTAGCATTGTTATTGATGGGTGTAACAATTCTATGGTTCTTGAAAGTGGAATGGAAAGCCTAGTTGTCTCTGGAGAAAAGACCATGCTATGGCATCAAAGGCTCGGACATATTGGAGAGAAGGGCCTTCAGATACTGCATATAAATGGTATGGTAGAAGGTATGTCTAATTTCTCTTTGGATTTCGATTTCTGTGAACATTGTGTATATGGGAAGCAAAATCGGGTGAGTTTTCCTTTTGGTGCTAAGAGGGCGAACAAGATATTAGAACTTGTGCACAGTGATGTGTTTGGACCTGTGTCAGTTCCATCACTGGGAAAGTCTGTGTACTATGTTTCATTCATAGATGACTTCTCAAGGAATACATGGATATATTTCTTGAGGAAGAAATCTGAAGTCTTTGACAGATTTAAAAAATTTAAGGCTCTGATGGAAAACCAGACAGAGAAGAAGATAAAGGCGCTAAGTACAGATAATGGTGGGGAGTTCTGCAAGAAGGAATTTGAAGAGTTCTGTAAGAAGTGTGGTATAGAACGGAAAAAGAATACTCCATGCACACCTCAGCAAAATGGAGTTGCAAAAAGAATAAACAGAACGCTGATGGAAAAGGCAAGAAGCATGCTCAGTGGTAGTGGGTTAGGACAAGAATTCTGGGCAGAGGCAGTGGAGACTGCATGTTACTTAGTTAACAAATCACCTTCATCAACGTTGGAGGATAAGACTCCACATGAGGTATGGACTGGTAAGAAACCCTCTCTTTCACATCTAAGGGTATTTGGATGTGATGCATATGTACATGTTCCAAAGGAGAAAAGGACCAAGTTGGATAATAAATCTGAAAGGTGCATCTTTATTGGGTATAAGGATGGTTTAAAGGTTTACAAGCTTTGGAACCCAGAAACAAGGAAGGTTGTGTACAGTCGAGATGTGGTGTTTAGAGAGGTGAAAGATGTTGTTACACATGAAGTCCTACCAAAGGAACCTGAGAAGATAGAGTTTGAGCTAAAGGAGGATGAATTAGACTCTACAACAGAAGAAGACTCAGAAGAGGAAGAGCCACAAACTCTAGCTGTGAGAATATCAACTCGGGAAAGAAGGCAACCATAAAGGTATATTCGATCTGCTTTTTGTTCAGGTTTTGCCTTAACTATAACTGATGATGATCCCAGAACTGTCAAGGAGGCAGTAGATTCAGAGGATGGAAAACTCTGGAAGGAGGCCATGGTTGATGAGATGGCATCCTTGCACAAAAATGAGGCATGGGATCTGGTAGAGTTGCCGGCGGGAAGGAAGCCCATCGGGAGCAAATGGGTGTTTAAGAAGAAGATGAATGTAGAAGGCAAGGTGGAGAAATACAAAGCTCGGTTGGTAGCAAAAGGTTATTCCCAAGTGGCGGGAATTGATTTTGGTGATATTTTTTCTCCTGATGCCAAAGTTACTTCTATTAGATTACTTTTATTTGTTGTTGTTGCATTTGATTTTGAGATAGAACAGATGGATGTGAAGACAACATTTCTTCATGGGGATCTAGAAGAGGAGATCTACATGAAGCAACCTGAAGGCTTTATGGTGAAGGGTAAGAAAGAACTGGTATGCAAGTTGAAGAAGTCTCTGTATGGGT
Source organism: Pinus albicaulis (assembly GCA_034641835.2). NCBI lineage: Eukaryota > Viridiplantae > Streptophyta > Pinopsida > Pinales > Pinaceae > Pinus > Pinus albicaulis. The sequence continues at coordinate 159,067,211 of CM076570.1, read as the reverse complement.
TAAAACAGTCACCAAGGATGTGGTATCAGAAATTTGATACCTATATATAGGGACTTGGCTTCACCAGAAGCAAGGAGGATCACTGTGTTTATTTTAAATTAATTGGTGACCGTGTTATTTATTTGGTCTTGTATGTGGATGATATGTTGTTGATTGGAAATGAAAAATAAATTATCCAAGATTTGAAGACCCAACTGTTCTCCAAATTCGACATGAAGGATCTGGGTGCTGCAAACTATATTTTGGGCATGGAAATTAAGAGAGATCGGGCAAAGAGGAATCTCTGGTTAAACCAGAGGAAGTATGTCGAGACTATATTGCAAAGGTTCAATATGCAGGATAGTAAACCGGTGAATGTTCCTATTCCTGTAGGTGTAAAGTTGTCTGCTGAACAGTGTCCCAAGACACAAGAAGAAGAGGAGTATATGTCCCGTGTTCCATATGCAAGTGAAGTGGGTAGCTTGATGTATGCAATGGTCTGTACTAGACCAGACATTGCACATGCAGTGGGAGTATTGAGCAGGTTTATGTCAAACCCAGGGAAGGAGCATTGGACAGCAGTGAAGCGGGTTTTCGGATATTTACGTGGCACTAGTGATTATGGCTTGTGCTACCAGGGAAGACCAGGATTGGAAAGAATGTTGGACATTCGTGGTTTTGTTGATGCAGACTGGGCTGGAGATCTGGACCAAAGAAGATCTACAAGTGGGTATGTGTTTAACCTATTTGGAGGCGCAATCAGTTGGATGAGTAAAAGACGGTCTATAGTGGCTCTTTCAACTACAGAGGCAAAATACATAGCGGCCACTCATGCAAGCAAGGAAGCAGTTTGGTTGCAGAGATTGTGTTCAAGTATGGGGTTGGTATAGCAAGCTATAAGGATAGACTGTGATAGCCAAAGTGCAATTTTCTTGGCTAAGAACCCTGCTTACCATTCAAAGACAAAGCACATTGATGTTCAATATCACTTTGGTAGAGATATGGTTGAGGCTAAAAGGGTGTTGCTGGTAAAGGTGGACACTTTGAATAATGTTGCAGATGCATTGATGAAGTCTGTGAGCACTCAGAAGTTCTCTTGGTGTATAGAAACAATGGGTGTTGAAGAATTGGCCTAATGACTAAGCTCTCCTGTGGCCCCCTGTGGAAAGAAAACAACAAGTGGGAGAATGTTGGGCATGTGTTATATTCTTTCCATGACTAGCCCCACGCGCTGTACGTTGCTCCGGGCACAGCAGGGGGGTCACAAGGGGGGAGGCAACCCCCACTGTTGGGGTCCGGGGCAGCGCCCCAACGAAATTATTTTTGGTGTGCGGACCCACTCATAGGCGGACCCACCCATGTTTTGTGCATGAGTTTGCACATGGTTTTGGGGTACGATGGTTTTCGACCCCTGGTATTTTGTAGATCCGGTCAAGGGAACTACGGTTATGTTCTAATCCAGGGTTAATGGATTGGGGTTTATGTATGCTTCGGCATGTATATATATGTTTTGTAACACTAAAAAGAATATAATGAAAAATCAAGCTGGTCGTCCCGATTTGGGATCCAGGGGAAAATCTTTGTGTTTATCTGTTTTATGTTTTATGCTCTCGCTATTGTTTATTTTCTGTTATAAGATTCGTGTGTAGATAATTTCTGTTCAGGGTTAAAACCTACACTTTAGGAGTTTTCATTGAAATTTTCTTTGATTGCGTGTGATTAATAATTTTTAATCGTGGCTGAATTACCAAGACAATTGCGTAGGCTCTAGGGGAAACCCCCTGAGTATACACCAAGCCAACTTGAAGGACTGCGAGCAATGGTACCACCTAGTGTCAGTAGAATTAGATCAACAGAACCATGAGAATCATCCTTAATTACTCATCCTGATTATCAATCATTAACAACAGAATATATTCAAGAGCCAATTTCAATTTCCGAAGTTACTGGTATTATTTCTCCTACCAGTGAATTAGTTGAAGACCCTGAAATTTCTGAGCTCGAAACTGAACCTGCTGTGTTAGAACCATCTTCAGGATTTGTTACTCCAACTTCTAGTGATCCTGATTCACCTAGGGTAAGACATCGCATTACTGAAAACCTTCCTTCTGATCTCATATGTATTGAAGAACTTGTTGGTCTAGACAAAGATGTAGTTCTTCCCGAAACCCAAGAAACTTTGAATCTTAGGGAGTGTGAATCAATAATCTACAGTCCTTTTAGAACTGATGCTTGGTATTTATCATTGACAGATTTTTTACAAAACGTAGGTCTTACTTATTCACCACCCCGAATTCATTTTCACTCTACACCGAGAGGTTATCACCCTTCATCAGATATGTCGGGTGAGTCATCTATGTTTTCTCAATCTCTGGAAACGTTTTTATATGGTGGTCCGTCTGTTCCTTTAGGATACCAATCGCTCTCTGGTATTTTTCCAGGGGCAGCTCCTCAACCAATTGAACAAGTGTTATCATCTGGTACAAATGAAACTAAAACTGAAACGTTGAACACAGAACATATTTTTATGATGTCTGGCAATATTCCAAATCCTAAACCTCAAGGAAGTCAGTTACCGCCCGGGGGGAAACCTCAAGGAAGCCAATTACCGCCTAGGGGGCAACCTCAAGGAAGTCAGTTATCGCCTAAGGGGAAACCTCAAGGTAGTCAATTACCTCCCGGAGGGCAACCTCAGGGTAATTTGTTACCAGGTCAATATCAACACCAGAGTTAGTTTATTCCTCAGGGTCAACCCCAGAGTCAATTTATTCCTTAGGGTCAACCCCAGAGTCAGTTTATTCCTTAGGGTAAATATCAACCCCAGATTTAGTACATGCCTCAAGGTTATCAACCTCAAGGTCAGTACCCAGCTCAAGGTTTCCAACCTCCTTCAGGTCAACCATTGTTACAAGGAACTGGAACTTTACCAGTTAATTATCAAACTTATGTTCACCCTGGTTATGGTCCTTCATATGCACAACCTTCTATGGGTCAATACCTTGGAATGAATCTGGTGTGGGGTCTATCTCAAATTCAACAGACTTTGCAACCCAATGTGCAGTTACCTAATCAACGTGGAAAGACAATAGGTTTTGTTCCAACCCAACAACCTGTCCAGCCTACCATTCAAGTCTCTACCCCTGGTTATGTTTAGCAGCCTGGGCCTAGTACACCTCAGACTCCGCCTTAAACTTCTACTGTTGCTGCAACTTCTGTTCAACCTACCGCACCTATTTTTGGAGTATCTGTAACTCCTGTTTCTTCTATCCCTACATCATTGCAAATTCCTCAAGTGTCTGTGCCACAGTCAGGACCTACAATTCAGACTACGACCCAGATGCCTGCAGGACAAGCTGGTACGAGTATGGTTGTCGCTATTCAACCATAATTTACTTATCAACCGTACCAGGGACAATATCAATTTGGACAGGCTACGCAAAATCCAGTATATCTGTATCAACCGTACCTTGGGTATACTTATCAAGTACCTCAACAACCCCAGTATGGTTCGGTTAATCCTGGTTATCCAGGAGGTTTCACGATTCCCAATGTGCATCCAATTCTAGGATATCCTGGATATCCTCCACTTGAACTGGTTTGATCACACAAGGTTATCAAGACCCTAGCCATTGGTTACCATTTATAACAACTTTAGATTTACCTGGTCTATCCCACCTTACGAACAATCCTATATTTTATCTTTTGTATTGGCTTCTGATGCCTAACAAGTTTCCCAATGATATTCCAAAGTTTGAGGGTAAGTCAGGAGAGGACCCATCTAATCATGTTATGACTTATCACCTTTGGTGTGCATCCAATTCACTAATCAATGATTCAATTCGACTGCGTCTTTTTCAGAGAAATCTCATTGGTCTAGCTGCAAAATGGTACATTGAGTTACCATGAGGCTCTTTTAATAATTTTAATGCATTAGCTACTGCTTTCTTAACCCATTTTCAGTTGCCTGTCAGATACGACAACGACATGGAATTACTGACTTCATTAAAACAATCTACGTCTACGTACATATCCGATCACATTTATGAATGGAGACGTAGGAGGTGTTTAGTGAAGGTCTTTATTCCGGATCAAATTTTGGCTGAATGGTTTATCAAATCGTTATTGCCCAAAATTACTGAACATGTGGCCAAAGGAGGCGTTGTTACAGAAGAGCAAGTCATTGCTCAGGCTCAGTATCTTGACCTTGTATATACACAGTCAGGTACTCTATATGATAAAATCCCTGATTTACCAAGACCTAGTCAATTAACTACAACTCCTTTCGGCTCTCATGCTGCCGATGGTGTAATTGGTTCTGTTAGCACTAGTAAAAGTAAGAAGAAATCTTCCAAGACGAATTCTTCTATTATCACTTTACCTGATTCACCGAAAGGAGATTCTTCCATTGAAACTTTCGTTGATATTAATGTTGTAGAATCATCTACAACCAAACCTAAAACTGGTGGTAAGAAGAAAGGTAAGAATAAAAAGAAAAAATCTTCAAAAGATAAAAATGATTAAACTAAACCAACTGACGAAAAACAAAAACCTCGTTATCCTTGTCTGATCTGTGATGAGGATCATTTTACAAAAGAGTGTCCATGTAGATCCGAGGTATCGAAATTCGTTAAGGGTCACCCATACCTGTTGTCTTGAAAGATCCCTTTCTTGCTCAAGATAGTAATATGATTGGATATTCCTCAAATACACTAGAGGATATTTTCATGGTTGCGATGCAATCGCAAGATTATAGTAGTAAAAATCCTGGTAAAAAAGCAGAAACATCTAATTTAGCATCGACTACATCTCCCTCAGTTTCTGATCCGCTACAGATCAAGAAAAAAAATCCCGACTTAGTAATAAAATTTCCTGCTAAAGGTGTAATTCATAAATTAGCTTTTAATCCACATGCGAGAGCTGCTCAGAATTACAATATTGTTGAATATTTGGCAATTTCACTTTCAGCAATGTCAGCTTTGGAAGTGCTGCAATCAAGCCCAACCCAAAGAAAATTACTATTGTCAGCCTTAGGAGCTGTAGACCTCTAGGATTTGAACCTCATGATCTTCTATTTAGAGAATTTACACCCCGCCTACCCCATCAAATGGCTTTTCAAATTTCGGTAATAGTAAAAAAACAAACGTATCTTTCGTACTGTTGTTGATAAAGGGGCTTCTACGTGTATTATGTCGTTAAAATGTTGGAAATCACTTGGTTCTCTGATAATTAACCAATTGCCGACTATCCTCAAAGCTTTTGATGGAAGAGGTTTTCAGCCGTATGGTATTTTACAGGATCTACCAATAGAGATCGAAGAGAAAACCATTAATCTGGATGTGGAAGTGGTTGATGCCCCTCTGGATTACAACCTTCTCCTGGGTCGCAGTTGGTCTTTTGCCATGACTGTTGTTGTATCATCGATATTTCGTCTCATCATGTTTCCTCATAAAGGAAAGATTGTTAAAATAGATCAGCTTTCATATTATTCATCCGACCCAGCCTCTACTGATAGCATCCTGCATATCGGAAAATCGACTATCCCTTATAAGAATGTTGGGGTAGGGTTAATTAAATATTCTGCTTTATTAGGAAATTTTTCCCTACCTCCTCCCAATATACAGCCTCCTATTGCTAATATAAATATGATTACATCAAGTACTATTTCCTTTGATGATCCTTGGATAGTACCTTCAGAATCAGAACTGGATTCTTTCGATGGAACGATGCCTTTGAATCCTTTTGAGTTAACATATCAGGCCGTACAATCATTTTCTGATACTCCTTCAACTGAATCTGATCCAGTGAATGTGATCAATGGGGAGTCATTTTCAATATCAAGCTCAGCTTCGACAACAATTCCGGATCTTGATCAACAAGTATTCAATACTAATGAAAAAATTCATGAATCCTTGTCTGTCGATGAATTACCATGGGAAGATCTACATCATAGGTCTTCATTTTTAGCTGATCTTGATCATTTTGAGAATACTTTTTCTTCCATTTTTACTACTGATTACGTCAAAGAACCCCAGAATCCTCTCTCATCTTCTGATCTGAATTGAATTTAGAAAACATTTCTACAACGGTTCCCATTGAAATTTCAATAAAACCCAGAATTGTTGAAAAAATTCATATAGGTGCTTCTTGTATGCCTGATGAAATCCAAGCATATAAAGCCCTATTTCAGGAATTCCACGACATTTTCGCCTTTTCATATGAAGAAATGCTTGGAATCGATCTGTCAATTGTTGTTCATGAAATTAAGACATACCTGGATGCTAAACCCGTCAGACAGAGATTACGTCAGATACATCCAAGAAAAGCTGCCGCAATTAAAGCAAAATTTGAAAAATTACTTCGTGCAGGTTTTATTTATCCAATTTCGTTAATGGATTGGGTATCTAATATTGTTCATGTCAATAAAAAACAAGGAAAAATATGAGTATGTATCGATTATAAGGATGTAAATTGAGCTTGTCCAAAATACAATTATCCAACCCCTTATATCAATCAAATTATTGACGATTGTGCTGGAAGTGAAATGTTTTCATTCATGGATGGATTTTCTGGCTACAATCAAATCAACATACTCCCTGCAGATCAACCTAAAACAACTTTCATTTGTCCATGGGGGGGATTTTTTCTTATCGCAAATTACCTTTTGGACTTAAGAATGCTAGCGCCACTTTTCAAAGGGCAATTTCTTATGCATTTCATGACATTAAACAAATTTTGCAATCCTACCTCGATGATTTTCCTACTCATTCCTTGCATAGAGCAGATCATATCATTCATTTACGAGCCATTTTTATACAATGTAGGCATTACAAGATTCGTCTGAATCCTCACAAATGTATTTTTTGTGTACAATCTGGATGATTTTTGGGATTTATTGTCTCAAAGGCAGGCATTCGTGTCGATCCATCGGAGGTTGAGGCTATCATCAATTTACCTCCTCCTTCTACTATTCGCCAACTCCAAAGTTTGCAAGGGAAAGCGAACTTTTTACGTCGACTCATTCCTAACTACGCCGAGTTAACGAAAGGTTTCACCAGGTTGTTGAAACAAAAGATTCCTTTCTTTTGGGACGAGGTCGCTGATCAATATTTTGATGCTCTTAAAAACGCGTTGACCCATGCACCGTTATTGCATCCTCCCAATTACAGCTAGGATTAATTTTTGTACCTCGCCACTTCTGATTCCACGATAGGAATGGTTTTATTTCAGGAAGATGAATTCAATGGTTAACATGTGATTTACTATCTTAGTCACAATTTGCATCCGACTGAAATCAAATATTCACATGTAGAGAAATTGGCTTTGGAAGCTATTCAAGCTGTCCAACGTTTTCGTCATTACATAGTTTTATGCAAAACAACAGTGATTTCTGATTGTAACCCTATGATGCATATTTTGACCAAACAATTGCTAGGGGGAAAATACTCCAAATGGATTGTTATCCTACCTGAGTTTTACTTGGAATTTGAAAAATCCAAATCAAAGAAATCATTGATATTTGCTGAACTTATGTATGATTTCCCACGTACTGATACAGAAACTGTGGCGGAACAACCGATCGCGGATGAATCCTTGTTTCTTATTAGTACCAGTGATCCTTGTTATGGATATATCATCATTTATCTTCAGACCCAATATTTTTGGCCTAAAATTTCACGATCACAATGACGTAAAATCCATTTCTAGTCTCAACAATATCATATTGTTGGTGACACACTATACCGTCGTGGTGCAGTCTCTATTTTTCGACGTTGTCTCACCCATGAAGAAGCCGAAAACGTTTTAAATGAATGTCACTCTAGAGCATGTGGCGGTCATATGTCTGGGTATGCCACAACCCAAAATATATTGCATGTTGGTTATTTATGGCCGTCCTTATTCAAAGATTGTATTTATGGAGTCCGAAAATGCCATAATTATCAAATTTTCGATAGAAAGATGCGTGCACCACCCGCTCTTCTTCACCCTATAATTTTTGTCGGTCCTTTCGCAAAATGGGGCATTGAATTTATTACATGTAACCCTCACTCGGCCGGGGGGCATGGGTATATTATTCTCGCAGTATATTATTTTACCAAATGGGTCGAGGCGATGCCTACATTTACGGCTGATGGCAAAACTGCAGCTACTTTCGTGTTCAATCATGTGATTGCTCGTTTTGGTGTACCCCAAGTGATAATTACTGACCATGGGAGAAATTTTCGAAACATCATAATGACCGAGCTAACTGACCAACTTGGCCTACGCCATGACAGTTCTACACCATATTGTCCGTAGGCTAATGGTCTAGTTGAAGCGATTAATAAATTTTTAGTCACCATGATGAAACGAATTATCGGAATTCGTAAATCGAATTGGCATACCATGCTTTTTTCAGCACTTTGGGCATATCGGACCTCAAAAAAAACATTAATAGGCTTTACCCATTTTCAACTGGTTTATGATTTAGAAGCAGCATTACCGATTGAATGCGAGATACCGTAACTTAAACTAGCCATAGAGTTACTCCCAACTACCTCTGAGGAGGAAAAACGCTTTTTGTACTTAGCTCAATTAGATGAGAATTGACGCACCGCTGCATTAGCTACCGAGACTCATGTGAAATGAATGAAAGCTCAGTATGATAGAAGTGTTACACCTCGTATTTTTCAGAAGGAGACCTAGTTTTTCTATATGATCAAGCTAACAATAAACTAGGGGCTGGGAAATTCGAACCCATGTGGCATGGTCCTTATATTGTCAAGTGACAGCTTGCAAAAGGGGCCTATGAATTGATCTATTTTGATGGGGTTTCTTTAGGAATGGGCTTTATCTAAAGAAATATTACGCTTGATTTTTGTGTGAAGATATTTCCTGTATATTATTTAGTTTTTAGCTGGTGTGCTGTAGATTAGAAATGTGTGCCTAACTTAAGTGTGATTTTACTACTATTCTTTCTAATATGGATTACTCTTGATATTGCAGATGTTGACGTCTTTTCAAACATACATTAGTTTTGCTGATGGTGCTTCTCATAGTACATGGAACATTTCTTCCGTAGCCTGGGTTATTTATTCACCCATTGACAAGTTAGTATCTATGCATGGGGTAAGCCTCGGTAAAACGACGAACAATATTGCAGAATATAGCGCATTTATTGAGTTATTGTCTGAATCCATTTCATTTGGAATTCGAAGTTTGATCGTTAGGTTAGATTCTGAGCTTGTTGTATTACAATTAAATCGAGTGTATGCAATTAGAAACCCAGTGTTTTTAAGATTATTTTTGAAAATTAATCTCTTGGAATGAGAATTTGATTATATTGAGTATCAACACATTCCAAGAAGTTTAAACACATTAGCAGATGCAATATCTTCTAGTGTCATAAATAGACATTTGCGATAATGAAAGTAGTAAATAAAAATAACATTCGATAACATGTTGGACAGGTAACTGGAAATAGTAGTATATCATAGCATAGAGTAGTGTTTCAAAAAATAATACATCGTCCTCGATCATAGGTTCAAAATGAATTATGACCAGAAAAAAGTGATACAAAAAATGATATGAGTCTATACAATCGATCATCCACTATCCATGGTAATGATCATGATAATATACTACAGCCCGTGCCACCTTGCTTAGGAATCTCCTGAATGGTTCAGGAACCCCAATGACATATCTCTGCAAACGAAGTGGAATGTCGTCTATGGTAGTCTTTGGGATGTCCATAGTCAGTCGCTCCAGATGGTGTTCCAAATTAGTAAGGATCTCTGCTGTCTGATCCTGTGGTGGTGGTGGTGCTGCAGCTGCATCCCTTTGCCTCCTCTCGAAGGGGCGGAGAATAACTGGTCGGTGTTGACCCACATCTGCATTTAAAATTTTTGTTATCAATTTTGGACAATTAAAAATATATATATATATAAATTAGAGCATGTCAAAATGATTTCTTACCTGACTCATCCCACTGATCTCCTGGAGGAAGTGGCATATCTCGGTCGCCACGGAAATCTATACCCGCATAAGGAAAATCGTCTATCACAAAGAGTTGGTGCTCTAACCAACGAAAGTATGCCGGGGGAAATAGAACAATCTCTCCACCCTCGCTATGATGGGCCATCAAAGCAACCCATCGAACCATTTGAGGTTCTTAGACTCTACCAGGATCAACTGAAATATGTTGCGGGGCCAGTAGAGGAATCCTCTCTAGAGAAAAAGTAACTATGATCAATCCATATCCGAAGTTATTCAACTTCCCGTTCTTTTCTCTAGTTAGTTTTCCTTTGATATTAGCCAACACTTCCTTGCACCAATTGAATATGGTGCCTCGGAAACAGTCCACTACAATCCGCATTTGAGATCTAGTAGCAACATGCAAAGCTGCACTTCCACATAGCTTGGTTATGGTAAATGAAACTACTTTTAACTCAAGACAGTTGATAGTTTTGATATCAATCCGTTTGTCTTTAGGATTGGCCTCATCATTACAGAACTCTAGTTGCAGGCTAGCGACAGACTAGCCACCTGGCCTAGCCCCAAATAGAGAAAGTGGTTCGCCTATTTTAGACAAACCAGTCAAAAAGTATATGTACTCCAGCTCAATTTTGAGCAGGTTGCCACCAATCACAAAACACTGGTCCTGTACATCCCACTTGTTTACAAACCAAGTGAGAAGGTCTACTTGGGCTCTCATGCCGCTGATAGCCCATAATTTAAGTAACCCGCATGCTCTCAAAACTTGTAATGTAGGTGGATGAATCATTACAGCTTCATCCACCTCCTCGTGTTCACGTTCCTGCTAGATAAGCATTGTAAATATCCTACAATGAACAAAATGAAAGATTAAAATCATTTTAAAAAGGAAATTTTGGGTAATTTGGAAAGAAAATATGTTTTTATATTCTTCACGGCACCCCCACAATTTTCGTTCAGAGACAGTGCGTAGCTCTGCATGGGCTCTGTATTAAAAGCGCGGGACCACGACATTTTTCTTTGTAAGAAAATGTCGGGGTCTGCAGGTACTGTGTGTCTTACCTGCGGACCCCTGAGAGCAGAATTTTGAACCTATATCTTCCCCAAAAATGATTTTTAGACCCTAAATTAAGGAAATGAATGAATTAAAATCAAGGAAAAGAGAATGTGGATTACCTGGAGCAGAGGGTTTTTTGAACGGCCGGTTTGTCCGAAATCTTCTCTGGAGCGTTTTTTGCTAAAAGCTCTCAAATTTTCACTCCAAAATCAAATGGTAAAAATGAATTTGAAAAACTCATTTTTATAAGTTTTTTTGAATAGATGAAATTCAAATTTGTTTATTTTTCACTTTAAAAAGATGGTTTTCAAAATATTTTTATTATTAAAAGCAGGTACGTTTAATTTTTTGAGTTTTTGTGCAGAATACCGGATTTTTCGGGTAAAAGTGGTCATTTTCAACGAAGAGTATACTTTTATCACTTTTTCGGGCTCTTTAAAATTTATGAAAAAGCAAAACCATGGAGTCCTCTTTTTAGCCCTTTTCAGACTCTCTAAATATGAAAATATTTCCAAGTACTTGACTATTCGAACTTGTTAAAGGAAATGAATAGTTGTCCCTTCAGTATATGTTTACCCCTTTTCCAGACTGAAATGGACTATTTACGAAAAAGGTATACGTTGACTAATCATGGTAAATAGAGTTCTCTCTCGCATTATTTTATCCTTTATCGGGCCTGAGAGACTAAAATTACGAAAAAGTACACCCATGGATTTTTCTTAAGTTTTTTCTTCTGACTCTCTAAAAATGAAAAACACTGAGTTTCTCCTATACTGGACTCGTTAAAATTTAACAATAAAGGACCTGTCGATTACAAACAGGAACAAACCACTCCTTCTTAGGGTTCGATTTTAAAACTAAGTTGGACTCATCCGAAGGATGAGCTTATAAACAAGCAAATGTTATGCTCCTTAAGCTTGTCAAAAATAAAGAGGTACTTGCTAGAAATGGTGGGGGAAAAGAGACAAAACAAATTCATTTGTTACACTTTGATTTAAAAAGCAGTATACCACTCTTGAACACGACACTTTTCGTCACACTTCTACCTGGGTTGGGAAAATCCTTTTCCTATCAATTAATCAAACCACATTGAAGGTCTTCAGCCGGTTTCTGGGTATTAGCTTAGGGCAACTGTTACCAAACCATATGCAGTTTCATTATGTGTTCAAGAGGACAGTCAAACAAACCATTCATCTAAAAAAATTTGTCTCCATTTGCATTGAACATCTCTGAGTCAGTCCTTACAAAAAATTTCTTCAAAACTTGATCTATGGTTTCGTGTCATGAGCTTGCTTACGACGGATCACTTTCTATCAATGAAAGCTCATCATCTAGGAAGTTGATCTAGAATCTGTCAGTACCTTGGAATTTGCATGCCTCAATGGTAGGTTTCTCGCCTTCGACGAGAGGTTGCATCATTGACCTTTGATCGAACGATTCTGTGAAATTTTCGACTTTAGATCACTTATTCACATTTCATGGATTGTACTAAGTACTTTGAGAGCCATTGTCATTATTGGTGGTTTCTCTCACACTTGTTAAAAGTTCACATCATTGACTGGTAATCAAGTGGGTTCTACCATGTTCGACCTCAACACATGTAATCGCATGGATAGAATCGTACTAGTTCAGGAAGAAAAAATCAAGACCCTGGATCTATGTTCCACCATCTAGGCTACGAGGATTTTTATTATTCATTATACAGTAGAATATTCATTACAGATGGCTGTGTCCATGCTGTGTCTACAATATTGATGTAATATTAAAATCATTTCTATATCAGAACAAGTTTAGTTAGTTTTTTATCTGAGTATGGGAATGCCTACCTCAGTGATGATGTATATATATATGTTTTGCATTGAATGTTTTTACAGGATTCCAACTAGGGTATCCACAGGCTAATCCTTGAAATGATAAATCACATCACTCTTCAAATGCTCTCAGAATTCGCACTTTAGGGGCCAATTTGTTACACTGAAATTTGTCACCATGATGTTTTAGTACTCCCTTAGAAGTCTACAACATCAAAGTTCCTAAAATCGAGCCTTGAAATTGAGAGAAAAGCTCATAAAAGTCTTAAAAACACTTTTACCGCACTTTATCTTAACATTTCCTACAGTGCCGCACCTTTTTGTTCTAAATCATGCGGAGCTAAACGCACTTTTTCTTCATTAACGGTGAAGACCCCTATAAAAGGTAAAATAAAGGCAAACAGTAACATTTAGAAGCCCAACTGTCAAATCTGGAAGCTTCTAGAGGATATTATCCGGTCGAAGGTTTTCTCCTATAATTTATGTTCATTCCTCCATTATGGGAGCCTACCCCTTGGTTTATGGAGCTCAATCCCTTCAAAAGTGCATTCTATCCCCTTTTATGTGGAGCTATAACGTCCTCTCTTTTCCTATAAATTGAAGCCATAGTGCAGCGTCAAGGGAGTTAGACTTTGAGAATTCTTGAGGAGAAATGCTGTAGAAACTCAGACTCTCTTAAATAATCATTATGTGGGAATGCTTACACACCCATGTGCATTTTAGCTGAGAGAGTGCAAATCTTGTCAGAGTAAAGGAAACGCCTGTTTCAGACCCCAGGAAGGCCTGTACGACATCAAGGCGGACATGGTTGTAAGGCTCTTTCTTTATCAAAGATAATACGAATGAATATTGTTTTCTCAATGAGTTCTTTAATTAAGTAGCTTGTTTATCATGTTTTATCAATGAGTTATTTAATTAATTAACTTGTTTCTTGAATTCCTTAATCATTTTGATAGATATATGATTCGTGAATTAGTTTATCCTATGCAGGTGCTATTGATTTTTTCGTGTTTGTGACTGCAGATCTTTGAGGATGATTCTTTCAAGCAACTGGAATGAAGATCATTACAAACAGCACCAGAATACAGGTAGGTCTTCAAAAATCCTTTTATAGCTAATTCTGAATCAGATATTATCTAGAGAAAATAGTTTTTGTTTGTCTATTTGTTGCTAGTTGTCCGTAGGACACTTGGGAGGTCTGTCTTATCAGCAAGAATGACTTATCCGTCCAACACCACGTCGCTTAGCGCTCTCCATAGGATCTGCTATCCACAAATAGGTAATCATTCCAAATCTCTCTTTGTTAGTTATATATTAGTATGAAAATGTATGTAGTATTTTTGGAACTTTATATCTAATCCTACAGTTCTCCTCGGGCACCAGAAAGATCTGAGAGGGATATTCATCTACCACCACCCAAACATATTACTCTTTAGCAAAAATGGCTACTTTACTGGGGAGTTAACCCCAAGTTTCCAGATTTTTCCTAAGACTTTACCTTTTTCCCTCTACTCACATCCCCTTCTAATCAATTTATATGCTTAGTAACCATCTCAACAGCTCATAGAGTCCAGAATAGACCTTGCCTAGCCATCTGTACAACTTTACCTCGAGTAACGCTCCCTCTAAGAGTGTTTTAGTGCGTTATAACACTGCTTATGCTCAAATACAATGCATTAGTACCATCATTAATGATTTGTAGCCTCTTCTTGCTAGCGTTACCCAGCCAAAATCTGCGATTTAAACCCCTGTTGTGTTTCCCTTTGGCTGTGGAATTATTGGCTACCATATTAGCTTCTTTTGTTGGATACCTGTGCTTGGTTACTAGCTAGAATTTTTAGTTCTTGTTTAAAAGGTTAATGTTAGTAACATCTACTTTTTGAAGAAGAATTTTTTTTTTTTAAAGTTTTCTGAACATAGCTGAATTCATTCTGAAATTTTTTGGTTAAAAATTTGTTATAGAGGATAGATAGATGTCTGAATATTTTAAGGTTGAATTGTGTTATTTGAATATCTGGTTCATGGATGTTTGAAATATCTCTCCCTGTAGAAGAAACTCTTCATTGAATTGAATATTTAGAGGATGTTTCTGCATGGTTTTTGAGTCAGAGTCTCATCACATTTCATACTTCCACTCGCCCTCCACAAGAATAATAATCAAGTACACTAAGAATCAAGCGATAATAAAATTAATCATATAACTTTTTATGAGCTCACACCAATAATAGTTAAGGCTAGGATCTTGGGGTAGGAGAAGTGAGAAAATCACCCAATATCACAAAACTTGAAACTAGAGTCATTAAAAAGTGAAATCCTACTGCACTCATACTGTTAGGACCACTCCACTACCACTGGAGTTAAGCGCGAGACAACACCAGGGTGCATAAGAAAGTAGACCACCTTCGAGTGCATTCAGTGGGCATGCTATATATTGGGGTTCCCCTCGGGGATGTCGAAAATAGATCGAGGATCTAGGTGTTCTACCCATATAGTGTGCTATCTATGACCATGACCCCCTTGACAGTGTCTGTGATTTGAGGTATCTTTATTTTCCAGAATTTTTAGGGACTTACACAAGATGACTGGGGCGGGATGCCCTGGTACCTAAAACATATAGAACTACTCTATCTTCGGTATTTGGGAGGGTAATAATCTTCACAAGAGTTCTTACACTTATTGTCTGAGGTTCAAGCAAAGCTCTAGAGTAACCGTAACTTTATATTTGACCAACTCTCTCTATATGCTATTGTGATACTGGGTTTCATATCCAATAAACGATAATAATCAGACAAGGTCATACCTGTTCTGGCTAGTTGATTGATTGATTTTAGAAGTCCTTTTTTATTTTTTGGTGTGTGGTTACTGTTATCACAAAATTTCACCTGATAGGATGCTACTTAGACAACTTCATGTAACGGTTTCAAACCAATCTTGTGACTGAAGCTTAGTCTCTTCAGTCTAAGAGGGCTCTCTCAAAGGGTTAATGATATTTGATAAAGATAGATTTAGATGGCTAACTCTACTTGGAAAACAACTTTCGTGTGATGTGTATAGGTTTAATATAGTATCAGTCTACAAACATTAGGCTTATGGAGTCAACAATTTCAGTGATTCAGTAGTAATTTCACTTGACATGGAATATGAGGCAGGTAAGAGTTTTTAGCAAAAGTACACACACATGAAACATGAAATCACGCAGTCAATTCATCTATAAAGGAATTCAGAGAATTAAATGAATGAATTCTGAGTATTAACGATGAAAACCATTGGAAATGGTACACAAAAAAGATATAGATAAGATAGGCATTAAAAAATCAATCAAAATCTTAGGTTGGTCAAGAAACAAGTCTCTGTATTACTGAAAACAGTCAATTTACATAAAGCTGCAGTATTGCTAAAAAAATCTCCAACACTTTACAAATTTGAATATCTTCCCTTTAATAGACTTGTTACATGATGAGATGATCTGCCTCCTGGATAGATTCATCGAACTTATCCTAATGACACCTTGCATAACAAGAAAACATCTACTTTAATGAGAAAATGACAACTATTCTATTAAACAATCCTTTTCCTAATAGGACTCAAATTGTTCATTATTACATCAACTACCTTATCTCGTAGAGCAGTTGCATCTTTGACAACTATTCCTTCACATGTTCGAATAGACTATGATGGAACTCATCACTACATGACATCTTAATTAACCTCCTCCAAATCTAGAAACAAATCCTATTTTCAAGGAAAACTGGTCTTTATCTTCAACGAATGGTTTGGTTGACGTATTGTCTTCATATCCTAGTATTCAAGTCTTAGATGACTGCTGAAATAGTCTTTTGAAACTTTTAAAGTACTCAACTGTCCAAAAGTGAAAAAAAACCTGCTCATATAGCTTCAAAATAGTACGCTACAAAAGTATGACAGTTTCGTAGCGTTACAAAAATGCCTTTTTCCATCAATATTTCTGGTTCTTTCCTCTTGAATGATGTTCATTATGCCTTAATACATATTCCATACCATTTTCACCTCTTGGAAGCTCCCAAAACTAGTTCAAAATGCAAAAAATAAAGCTACAGTAATTTCGTAGCATTTTCCTGGTTTTGAAGCCTAGGAACGCTATGAAACTACTGAAAACAGTGAAAATCCCAGATTTCTGTGTAACCTCAAAAATAAACTTTCCAGGTGTAAAAAATTAGTTTCTAACATGCCATTGGCCTTCAAAATCATCAACCAGCTTAAATTATGAATCTTGAGGTGTTTCTTCCTCATTGATGATGAGTTGAGCTATTGGCTCCTCAACCACTGTCATTTTTAGGCCTTTCTTCTCCAGCTCCTCATGGATTAGTTCTAGTTGTTCTTGGAGGCCTTTACTTTGATCCTTTAGTTTTATATTCCTCTCTTCATGTTTTGGACCTCATCAAACTAATGAATAACACAATCAATCTCACCTTTCATAATTAAAACATCTTTGCAAATTTTTCCTGTTTTTTTTCTTCTGAAAAATAGGTCTTATAACAGAGCATATATCTCCTAATACATGATGTAGTTTGCAAAAATGGAGGACATTTTTTTCAATAAGAATGTTTTGAAGAAAAAACTCTCTTGGATTTTACAAAACCATCTCTAGCTATCCAGAATCGGCATTTGAAAAACATGTGTAAAACAAGAAAACTCTATTTTCTAAAAATAGGGCTTCAAAGAAATCCCTGTATATCCCAACTGATAACACCTGTGAGAAAGTTAGAGAGGTTAATTTTCCTTGTTATGTTATTCACAATAACCTCTCTCAGTATTTCCAAATGCATCTATGTTCATCCATAATCCTCTCTTTAAACTTACTGCTCAATCAATCCAACAACACAACAATTTCTTTGTTAGCTCTAGCAGAAAATTAAAACAACTTCAACTAATGCATGCTTCAGCAAACCTAGGGTCTTCCACGAATACCTTATGGTACATGAGCTTCTATCTTATCCACATAGCCTCATTTTTTTGCTTTCTTGTACATGACCATATCCTTTTCTAGCGAAGCTGCCCTCTTAAGAAGGTGACACTTATAAAGTCAAATTGGACAGCAAGCTGCTTGGTGTGATGAGGTAGCTCTCAAATAGTGACATTGAGATGTTTCACATGCAAGAATGATTTTTGAGTGACAAATAGCAGCTTAGGATAAATTTTTATGTTTTAGATGACAACTCATGCTTAAATCATGACACATACATGCAAAAAGGGTAATGATGACCTCATACATGCTTAAAATGGTAATAATTACTTCAACCATGACCATTGTACCTTGATCTTAACTCTAACTGACTCGAATGGCATCTAACCTATCCCTTTCAATCATTTACTGACACCTAGTAGCTAATTTGACAAGACATACATGAATTCTTACTTTCGTAGTGTTCCTAGTGTATTTCCGAGCATTTTTGCTATGAAAGTATTAACAATTTCGTAGCGAAAAGTGAAATTTCTCTGTGTATTTAGCTACGAAAGTGTGGTTTCTTGGCTAAAATGACCCTTTCAGTGCTAAAACCTTGGAAAATGAAAAATATCAGAAAATTGTGATTGATGTGACTTGAGAGGAATTTAATGAGGGTGGGTTTAGACCTTAGGATAGGCTAAATAAGAAAAATAAAAAATTTTCCTTGACCAAGTAATGAAAAATGAATTTTATGACCCTACCTTTGACACATGAACCTATAGGACTTTTTCAAATGATGCTTCATTTTTATGAGTGATAACAGTTACCATCATTGAGAGTTTATAATACATCATAGTAATAAAAATTTGATAAAAGTAAACATGTCACTATGGTATGCTTCAACCCTCGTCGTCTTTCTAGACGTCAATAAGGTCTCCCTCCATTGACACCGGGGGAGGAGTCTAGTCTCGATGAGCCAGTGCCTTCTTCGGAAGATTAGTCTCCAGTGACAACCCTTGACTTTCATATAGCTCCATATCATACAAAGTTTCCAGAGGATCCTTTTACGAAAGGAGTCATACCTCCTTACAATCCTCCTCTCACAGACCCATTGGGGCCATTGTTAGTTCAGGTTACACTGGGCCAAGTAATGTCTTCGGCTCCAGCTACATCCATTTCACAACCAAAACCCATGGGGTCGATGCTGTTAGTGGTCAACTCGGTTCCACCACCATATTCCTCGCCATTTGTTAGTTATATGCCAATGATTGACAACCCCAATAGCTAGGCTATACCCGATCCCAGCAATCCGATCTCCAGAACTGTTAGCGGACCTTCGAAACCTTCAGGATCTGATCCTATTGTGACTACGCCGGGACCCATGGTTTTTGATCCTGCTAGTAGGGCTACTTCACTTCCTTTTAGCAACCCTTTCGGTTGGAACCATTTGCTGAGTTCAAACCCCTTGGATATTATGCCAGGGGGCAGTGTCACCAATACATATATACTAGGGGGAATTTTGGTACCCCTACATTCACTAGGACAAACAGGACGACCAATTTTTAATGCTATTCCTTTGAGTGGTAAAACTTCGAGTGTAGGGTCTATGCCAATGCTTAACTATGCGAATAGCAGTATGCCACTGGCTAACTCTATTGCGTCCATATGGGAAAACCAACCCCAAAGTCAATTTGGAAAGGGGGAAACTATTACACTGGGGGTAACCAAAAGTTTCTCCCCCAGTACAACATACCCTACGGACAACAACCATACACCCCTACACCCCCACTCATTGGGAACTTTTATCAACAAAGTCATAATTATCCCATTGGTAACACATTGATGGGTGGACCCTGTTGTGGATCATTCTATCCGCATATCATTTTTTATGTTAAGTTTTGAAATTTTGGAAAAAGAAAAAAGTTTTCGAAAAAATATTTCTAAAAGATCCGAAATATGCTATAGTATAATGTTTTATACTTTAGTATAGGAGAAATACGAAGAAGTAATACATCGTGTTTCCATTTTCATTTTGATTTGTGGAGCGGCAAACTTTAGATTGTTATTTCTTTTATTAATCATAAAGTTCGAGCAACTTCTGGAGCGGAAGTCGCGATCACGCGCAGAAGCTTTTGGATAAGCAACTGCGGGGGGGTCAACTTGCTCGCCGGTTATCAAAACCCGACCCCCCGCAGTTGACTAGTCAGATCTACGAGAATCGTTGATCAACGGCTCCGATGGATTGCGAGGGGTATTGGTTGAAGGTCTCGGCCGTACTCACGGACCCCCCGCATTACGTCATTCTCTGAAGTGTCAAACAGTTGGCAAAACAGCATACGTGTCGTCCCACGTCACCTTTGCATTAATTGCGGTTTTCATTGTTATAAAGTCGAGTTTGTTGTTCCGTTGCGGTTCATTTGTGATTGTTGTTCTGTTTCAAACCCCGTCCCGCCACCTTCGCACCGAATTGTTTTCAAAATTCTCGTCAGCCATGGCCAAACGAGCGTCCGTGTCTGGTCTGTCCACTCTGAACCCTCTCCTAGATAGTGAGAAAGACGTCCGTGATACTGCCTCCTCTGTCAATCACCCTCTCTTGCATTATCAAGTGACCTTGAACACCGACCAGTCACCTGTGTTTTCCGCTATGCAGAGTTCTGGAGTGCTGTTCGCCTGCATTCCTAAGACCCATGTTTTTCCTGAATTCATCTCCTGGTTGGTTTCGTCCATGTACCCTGGTAAATGTTATGTTATGAACTCTCAGGGAGAAAGTGTTTTGCAAGTTTCAGGTCAATTAATGCGTCAGGCATTATGCTTCCCGGAGAATGATTCTCCTTTGCAATTCTCAGAAGATTCGCTGGTTCAATACTTCGAGGAGCTCTCAATTGAAGAATTTAACCGCTGCATGTCATTTTTGGTACCGAGTCCGGAGAAGACCCAGTTTGGTTCGAGAAAGTTTGGTTTGGATGCTTTTAATGTTCAATACAGGTCAATTCTCAGCTGTATTATGGAGATTCTGGGGAGAGAAGATGATGGCGAAGTTGATAAAGCAGCTCTGGGGATGTTTACTCTTATGATGAAACCAGGAGTGGTGTTAGATATTCCGTCCTTTTGGCAAGAAGTGGTGAATTCTCAGTTGCTTTCTTTCCCACTAACAGGTTATTTTAGATTTCCCTCATTAATAGTTTACCTGTTTTTATATCAGAATGTGGAAGAATTCATGGGTATTGGTTTGAACATAATGGATAGTAACAAGAATAAGCAGTCAGTTCTACTTTGGACTGATTTGATTAGAAGAGAAGAAAATGAAGCTGGTTTATTTGAATTTGTGGAAAATTTTATGACCACCGCTTATAGAATTCTCAATGGGACTCGGCCTCCTTGTTTCTTTCCAAAGGCTCAGGAGTTCTTGCAATTGGGACCTAATTGTAGATATGGAGACTGGTTTGTTTTTGAAGACCATTCTGAAATAAGGCTATATGGAGTTGGTGTTGAGCCTTATAGGCTTCCAACGTTTGTTCCCATGAGACTGTTTGCTTTGGAATTTATAAGGCAAAGTCTCAATGTGGATCAAATTCATTTTCTTCCAATGAAGAAGGGGTTAATGTACAAGTTGCCCATGAGTGTAGGTCCTTTTGTTGTTAACACAAGGCAAGCTTATGAGGAGGTGACAAGGATGTTGGAAGAAACACAGTTATTATTGGGAGAGAAGTGGGCCTATGACCCACATGCGATTATTTCACAGAGAAGGGTCGAGAACGGTTATGTTGCTTTTACTCATGTGAGTAAACCAGATTTAGAAAAGTTGGCTAATCCAGGAGGGCCAAGTTCATCACGGATTAGTATTCAAACTCCTGTAATATTGGAAAAGATGGGTAAGAGAGTGAGAGATGATGTTATTGAGATTGATGAGGAAGAGCCCCGAGAGGAGAAAAGGACTAAATTAGCAGAAGATCACTCCTCCAATTCACCTGGTTTTACTCTCCAGGTCAGTGAAGAATAGGGCGTTTCATCTCCTAGCAGATCAGAACTCCGGTTAGAGAAGGCTCCTTCCATGAAGCAGGTGTTCTCCCTAATTGAAGAAAAGAATCAAAGAATAAAGGCCAATATAGAGACACAAGCAGACCATCATATATCTGCTGACCAAACAAGACTTTTGACTGTAATGGATTTGGAGAAAGACCAGTTCAAAATGGCGTTATCGCATCCGACAGGGATGTCTCTGGGACCCTCAGGCAGTTTTAAGGAGTTGAATATTGTTATGGATGTAAAGAAGATCCCCTTGTGGGACAAGATGAATCTCCATATGCAAACAGGTCAGTTAATTGTTAACGATTTAGGTAAGACTCATGCTACATCAGTCAAGACAGAGAATATGCTTGCTAAGGTTGTCAAACAGTGTAAGATGGAGAAAGCCAATGCCAGAGCATTGACTATTCAAAATGAAGAACTGAAGAAAATCATAATGAAGATTGGCGTTGATCCAAATGATAAGAGCGCAATGCACAAACTGATGAAGGGCGCAGAGGTAGAAATATCTTCATTAAGGAAGAAGCTGAAATTGCCAGCTGCAGAGCATTCGCTGGCAGCTGAAGTAGCAGAGGTAGAAAAGGAAAAAGAGGAGCTGCGACAACAATTGATAAAGAAAGATGAAGAGCTTGATAAGGTGAAGCAAACAACCATAACCTTACAAAATCAAATTCAGAATCACACTTGTACTTTTGATTTTTCTGCAGGTACGACTGATCCACAGGTTCAAGTTGCTCAATTGAATACGGAGCTAAAAATGGCAGAGAGAGACTGCAAACAGGCCCAGTCTGAAAAGGATACAGCTCTGAGATTAATGCAAGGATGGGAAGAAAAGGCAGGTGAAAATGAGCAGAAGCTACATAAAGCTGAAGAGGAAATTAAGGAACTCAAGGAGAAATTGAAGGGAAATATTTTCCTTATTAAAGCTAAGGATCTCATCTGGAATGAGATCATTTCTGAAATACAAGCAAAATGGAATTCCATACAAGTAATTGCCAGAGAAAAAGGCATTGTTGCTGATCACGAAAAGGAACTGTCATCAGACAAGCCAGCTGCAATCAAAAGATCAAATTGGGCCAAAAGATTCATGAATTTTATTAATTCGAAAACAGATGAGGAGTTGCAAGAGATGGGGATACAAGACAGGTATTTTTATGCTGAGGAAGTAAGCAAGATGATCATTAAAAATGATCTTCTGAAAGCATCAGAGAAGCGGCTACAGGTAATCAAAGAGGTGATTAAGAAATTTGACATTTCATTTGATAAATTGATAAGAACTGGCTTGCCATCATGCTGGAGGGAAGGAGGTGAATTTATGTCCTGGAAGTTTTATGAGGATCAGTTGGTGTTGGCAAAAAGCAGAGCAGATGGCCGACATGAGAAGACGCAGATACTAAAGGGAGAAACAGTCTTCAATTTCTTACAAAGACATTTCCTTCTACTGTGGATGGTGAAAACTTTGTTTACAAGTAACCTCACTCACAGTCATATTGTTGCCTTCACAGTAGAATATCATCGATATAAGAATGCTCCAATAACTCAAGACAAGCTCTGGAAGGAATGTAAGAAATTTACTATTGATACAGAAAAAGGATTTCCCGCCAAGCAGTCACAAGTGACCGTACAGCCGCAAGAAATCATTGAATCAGTTGTTGTTCCAGGAACATCAGTTCCTTTAGATTAGGATTTGTCATCTTTTATTTTTAAGTCAAATGATGCAATGTAATGAAATGTTACTGAGGCATATACCTCCGTGACAGAAAGTAGTTAAGTAGTTACAGTCAGTTAGAATCAGTTTTATAACTGAAACCATTTTGGTTCAACTTGTATTTAAAGACATCTGAAAGAAGGGAGAAGGTTCCGAGTTTTGAACCTTTGAAGGCTAATTTTGTACTGAGCAATATCGAATGAATAAAGAAGTTTTGCAGGTTTCCAATATTCCATTTATGTTGAAGAGTTTTCTTGGTGTCCATTTCATTTACATGTCTGTGAATAAAGTAGAGTGAATAGAGTTGCAGGTCTCTTGATATTTATATGTCTAAGAGTTAAATATCCTTAATAGGCGCTCCTCTTCTTTAACTTATTTGTCTTTCACTTCTTCTGGATTTTATAATGGCGGTTTCTGTGTAAAGCAGCATGACAAGTTAAAATCCTTTTCTTTTTCTGTCTTCCATCTGCTCACTTCAGTGTAAAGGGAATATGGCATTGCATGGCTACTAAAGATTTGATATTTGAGGGATATATTACTAACTTTTGAAGGGTTAAGAAACAGAGACACATATATACATTTTTGTGACATAATCTTTAATGTCTTGAGCACGGATTCTTGTACACAGCCAAGAATTGTTTCTCAAGGAACAACAGACCCTACAATCTGAATGGTCAGCCAATACTTCCTTGGCTAGATCCGGGGGAAAACATGTAATTTCCATTCTTGGAAGCTCTAGACATCCCTGAACTCTACAAATTGACCAATGATCCCATCAACCATAACCCACTCTGGCCTCCAGTACCACACAAGATTCCATCTAAAATCCATAAATTCGAAGGGAAATAAGGGGACGATCCGACTACACACATCACCACCTTTCATCTATGGTTTGTTTCTAAATCCATGGTGGATGATAGTATCCGGCTTAGAATTCCCCCCCGCACTCTCATAGGAAACACTACCAAATGGTACATTGAGTTACCATGTGGGGCCGTCAATAATTTTTGCGCATTAGCTAAGGAATTTATTAATAAATTCTAATTACATATTCGATATGAAACTGGAACAGAACTCTTAACCTCGCTGCGGCAAGACACCACCACCCACATCTTCGGTCACATTCATGAATGGAGACGTAGGTGGAGGCTAGTCAAAGCACCAATCCCGGATCATCTCTTATCAAACTGGTTTTTCAAGTCACTCTTACCAACCCTAGCTAAGGACGTTTGCTTTTATGGTGTGGTCACGGAAGACCAATCGATCCGTCATGCGTAGCATTTAGATCTCATCTATTCATAATATGACACACTGTATGACTTACTCCCCCATGCCCCTGGCAACCATAATCCTCCTATTACTCAATTACCTAGAGTGCACGCCGACGACATCGTTGGTTCAACCTCTGGCGTAGCCATAAAACAACTTAGTTGGAAAAATTCCCAGCCATCTTCGGCTTCCATCGCCCCTAACCAATCGACTACTCTTCCCACCACTGAGGTAAACTCTGTGCAATCTACACAAAAACCTAGTGGAAAAAATAAGAAGAATAAGAAAAAGACCTCTCCTTCTGAAGAGTAGTCCAGTTCTCAGCATAATCCCAATCAGAAAAAATGGTGCTAAGAATGACAAAGGAAAGGAGAAACCAATAAGATTCCCTTGCAAAATTTGTGCAGAGGACCACTTGACTTACAAATGTCCTCGGCTACAGGAATGCACAGATTTTATTACAAACAAGGACTCTGGAAGGACACCTATCGTCCTTCACAATCCCTTCCCTAATCCACAACAACAACAACAACACATGGTTGCAAACCCACCACAAACCCCCCAAAGGGGAAACGGTGGTACTCAACCTTCCGGTGAAGGATCATCTGCCATTTATGGTGTAGAAAGTGTTGAACTCCAAATCTAAGATAAAATATATGGAAATAGAGTCATTGAGGCTCAAGAACCCGGTACAAGTTTGAATCCACCACCACCCAACGATTTGCATATCAAAAGGCCTGCTGCTAATCCCAGAATTCGTCCCCTCAAAGGGACACTTCAACGCACGACTCATAACACCTCTACACGTGCTGCCCAAAACTACAACATTGTAGAAGATTTGGAGCAAGCACTGTCATCCATGTCTGCACTCGAAGTATTGAAAAATTTCCCAGCGCAAATGAAAGCTATGCTTTTGTCCATTGGTGGAATTTACCACAAGATTCTATACTAGCCATCTTCGACATGGAAAAATCCAAACCTTACCTTTCACACTAGCTTGATTTCCAGGTTCAAGTTTTGTCATAAGGGAGACCAATCCATCGCATTGTCATAGACGAAGGTGCTTCGACCCGCATTATGTCAACGGCATGCTAACCATCAATAATGAAGTAAAAAAACTCTTACACGTTGGTTTCATCTGTCTCGTCCTCTGACGGAATGGGTATCCAATCTAGTTCTTGTAGATAAAAAACAAGGCACCATCTAGGTCTGTGTTGATTATTGTGATCTTAACGCCGCTTGTCCAAAAGACAATTATCCTACTCCGTTCATAGATCAGATTCTCGACGATTGCGCCGAATGTGAATCTTTCTCCTTTATGGATGGATTTTTTGGATATAACCAGATACCGATTAAAAAATATGACCAACATAAAACACCTTCATTTGTTATTGGGGCACATTTGCGTATCGTAAACTCCCATTCGCTCTGAAGAATGCAAGAGAAAATTTTCAAAGGGCTATGGACTACACATTTCACGATATTAGACACATTGTACAAGCTTACCTGGATGACCTTCCCGCTCACTCCAAGAAGCAAACCCATCACCTTGTGCATCTTAAGGAAATCTTCGCTCGGTGTAGGTTCTACAACATACGTCTGAATCCACATAAGTGCGTATTTTTTGTCGAGTCTGGATGTCTTCTTGGATTCATTTTTTCCAAGCACGGGATTAGGGTTGATCCCAATAAGGTTAAGGCGATCATTGAATTACCTGCGCCACAATCCATTCTGCAACTCCAACGTTTGCAAGGGAAGACAAAATTCTTACTTTGTTTCATAGTAAACTATGCCGAGATAACGAAAGGCTTCATGCTCTTACTCAAGAAAGGGATACCATATCTATGGGATGATCAGGCTCAACTGTCATTTGATCCCTTGAAATGAGCACTCGTTTCTGCCCCACTTCTTAGTACCCCCAACTATTCATGCAAATTTCTCCTCTACCTGGCAGCCTCACCATCCTCTCTAGGAATGGTTTTGGTTCAAGTTCACAATGAAGATAGTGAGCATGTGCTATATTATTTGTCAAAAGGTCTCATTGGACCTGAACTACAATATTCACATGTGGAGAAATTATCTATCGCGGTGTTCTTCGTTGTCACCTGCCTCCGATACTATATATTGCTATGACAGACTACCATAATTTATTTGGAGAATCCCATGCAACACATCTTGTCTCGTCATATCATTAGAAGAAAATACTCCAAATGGATTGTAATACTCCAACAGTTTGATTTGTTTTTCATTGCTGCCAAAGAAAATAAATCTCTAGTCTTCGTCGAATTACTATCGGACCTTCCCATAATTGACCTAGAAGAAGTAGATCACAATCCATTTCCTGATGAATCTGTCTATCTGGTCTATTCTTCTGATCCTTGGTATGGAGAAATTTTTGTCTACCTCCAAACTCAACAATTCCACCCAACTCTAACGTCAGATGACCGTCATCGTATTCGTCACCAAGAGAAACACTACCTCGTGCTAAATGATACTCTATATCGTCATGGTGTCGATACTATTCTTCGACATTGTCTCACTTTTAACAAGGTGGGACACGTTTTAAATGACTGTCACATGGAGGCATGCAATGGTAATCTTTCTGGCATCGCTACTGCGCATAAAATCTTGCGCGTAAGATACTATTGGCCCACTTTGTTAAAAGACTGCATCGCAACGGTCGAGAAGTGCCATCCATGTCATATTTTCACGAAGAAAATGTGTGCCCATATTTCCCCTCTTCATCTGGTTATCTCCATTGGTATATTTGCTAAATGTGGAATATACTTCGTTACATGAAATCCCACTTCTGTTGATGGACACAACTACATCGTAGTTGTAGTCGACTACTTCACAAAATGGGCAGAAGCCATTCCCAATTTTAAGGCCAGTGGAGAAACCACCGCTCTTTTCCTGTTCAATCAGGTCATCTTCCATTTTGGTGTGCCCCTCTCAATCGTCAAAAATCATGGGTCACATTTTCATAACCATATGATGACAGAATTAATTTCCATGCGAGGTTTTCGACAAGATCATTCTTTGTCCTACTATATGCAAGAAAATGGTTAAGTCGGAGCCATAAATGGCATCCTCAAAACCATGATTCGTTAGTTAGTCAGCAACCATAAAACCACGTGGCATCGGAAGCTATACTCCACATTATGGGCATACCGAACTTCAATAAAAACTACTACAGGCTTCATGCCATTCCAACTAGCATTTGGTCTGGAAGCAGTTCTTCCAATCGAGTGTGAGATTCCATCACTCAAGCTAGCTATTGAACTCCTATCCGGTACCACTACCAAAGAAGAGAAATTTTTCTCACTCGATAAATTGGACAAAACTCGTCGAGATTCCACACTGGCATTCAAATCTCACAAGCGCCGAGTAAAGTCTCAATACGACAAAACTGTCAAGCATTGTTATTTCCAAGAAGGGAATATCGTTCTACTCTATGATCAGAGACACGACCTCTTGGGGTCAGGAACACTTCAACCATTATGGCTTGGTCCTGATGTTGTCATGAAGGTCCTTTCAAAAAGAGCTTATGAACTTCAGGACTGTAATGGGACTCCACTCACTGAGCCCCGAAACGGGCTCTATCTGAAGAAGTATTTCGCCCAGTGTTTCACTAGGCATATGATTTATAATTTTATGTATATATGTTTTGTATTTTTTGGTGTGTCTGGATATTTTGGGTTTTTTGAGTGTTTTTATCATCAAACTCTCTTCTTTTATGCATATGTCATTGCCACCCTTGCTGTATATTGGATACGCGAATGGTTCCAGTCGTCATACACGACACATTGCATCTGTTGCTTGGGTCCTCTACACACCTAAGTCAGAACTACTTGGTTTCAGGGGAATATTCCTTGGCAATGCCACCAAAAATATTGCTGAGTACATGTCGATGATACAACTCCTCACAGAAGCTGCATCTCATGACATATCCATTATGGTGGTCAGGTTAGATTCCGAGCTAGTCGTTATGCATTTGAACAATTGTTATTACGTTCGTTATCCAACCTTATTGTTATAGGTCAATTTGGGTACCATTCCCAATGACCTGGTTAACTAGGCATCATCTCCAGGACCAATGATCAAGGGTCTATCATTCCATATCATTTTAATTGCTATATGCCCTAAGATAAGAAACAAGAAAAATCAAGCAAGACTTTCATCAAGCAAAGGTTTCCATGGTTTGAAGCTTATTATTTAGCATATGAGAGCTCACCAATGCAAGATCTAAGGGGCCTAAGTGCATTGCATATGCAGGTAACCCCATGCAAGGCTGCTTTGTAAAGAAATTCCCGACATTCACATGTGCGTTGGTCACATTGGGAGAGAAATTGTCATTGTTCTGGAATCTCCACTTGGCCAGTACCTTATAGAAGATTTCACATGTGTCAAGCTTCAGATCCAAGTGTCCATTTGACATCTACATGGTTGGAAACATGTATTTCCTATTTTTGGAAAATTATTGACTGCAAAACAACTTATAGTTCATCTATAAATTGAACACAGATCTAAGCGTTTGAGAAGGAAGAATTTGAGTAGAGAAATGATGGAGAATTTTCAATTGAGAGCTTGGTTTGTGAAACTGCTTCCGGAGAGATTTATATTGTGATGAGGCTTGGGAAATTTGCTGAAAGGTCACTTCAAATCAGTCACTAGGTTGTAACCTCTCCTTCTATCATCAATAAAGAGTACTTCTTATTTTTCCCTACATGCATCTTTATTAACTTTGATTTTCCATATTGTAAGATCTTAGTTGATGAATGTAGTTTATGCTTTACTGATTTAGCTAAATAGCTTGAATAGATATCTATATTATTGCATATTCTGCTATTTCAATGTTCTTTCTTGCAGGAAGCATTCAGCTCACAAACCACTTGAATTTGAAGCTGCAACAAAAGCGACAACAAGAGCCATTTGGAAGCGATTGAACAAGTAAGCCTCCAATCCTCTCTGTATATATATTATGAGTTAGGAGAAATAATAATATAGTGTTTCATGTGTTGTTCTAATTAGCACCTGTCTAGGGAAGCGTAATTTATCCGTAGATTACAATTCTGGCCCAAAAAACTGGCGACTCCACTGCGGATAGAATTTCTCTTAGTTCTAGGTGTTTTAGTCTCTGATTTTCTTTGTTTATCCACCCAGTAGCTGCTACACATAAAGATTAAAATTTTTCAGAGCCTAATTTGCAAAGAAAGTGCGTTAAATAATAGCATTTTTCTTTGTTTACTGCGCCCAACGCACCCTTAGACTAGACACAGTGCTTTGCAAAGCACTGTCTCCCTTCCAAGCCTGCGTTGCAGAGCACTCTCTCCCCTTGGAGACTGCGTTGACTCCTGAAAGTGACCAAATTCCCTTGAATTTGACTTTGAAACTTGCTTCAGTTTTGTTTGCTGCTGTGTTCTGAAAAGTTTGATGCTCAATTGACCAATGAAACTATATACTTCTTCCTCCTTTGGCTGAAAATTTGTTCAATTTTTGTTTAGAAAAGTTTTTCTTTATCATTGACAAATTTATTTCAAAGTATTTTTATGGTCGCATTAAGAATAATTTGCTTTCGAAATAGTAAATTTTCGTAAAATATTCATTTTCTTAATAGGAGAAATTGTTGTTGAAATCCTCTTTTTTCCTTCAAAAGAGAAATTGTTGTTTGTATTCTTCGTTTCTAGAAAGTAAAAAGCATTTGAATTATTGATCTAGTGCACCTAGTTTCTTTTCTGCATTCATAACATTAAGGAAATTGAAAAGAAAAACTTGCATTTTCATGTAGGATTGTGTGTGTTTTGCAAAAGGAACATTAGGAAATCTGCATTTAGCTTTTGACTCATTGATTTTGTTTTTTTCCATTGACTTGTTTGCTCATGAACTATTTTCTCTCTTCCCTTAGTAGCTAGGTTCTTCATTGAAAAAGCTGAAAGTGAAAGTTTTTTTTATCATTCTTAGCTTGCATTTTAGGAATTTCATATACATCATCGCGGTGAACCTGAAAGGCAAATTGTTAAGCAATATCAACATAAAATAAATCTCAATTTACTTAACAACGATTTGGAACCATAACGATAACATTTAGAAGGTCTAGGCTAGAGATGTGTTCCAACGTCTTAAAACATAGCAATTGTCATTAACTTGTCTGCGATACATTCCGAGTGTGATACCTCACTCCACGTACGTAAGTATATCGTAGCTCGTCCACATACTTCTGGGTATATCAGGCGGTGTTACAGTACGATAAGTGTAAAGGGGTGCTCTCACTATGTGGTTTTACATCAGACAACGCTAATATGGATTTGGGCCTCCACGTACCTTCGGGTATATTTGGGAGGAAAAATTTTAGGTGCTATCCATCCATAGTGAACCGAGTTGGCTGCCCTAAAATTGTGATACACCGAACACAACATTCGGGGAGATTACTTACCCGTACTTCTCGGTTCGCCAGGAGGTATTATGCAGTTCAAAGTTTCTTGGTAAACCGTTTTGCCTAACATTACCCTATTTTTTTTATTTGTTTTGGTAAAAATAAATCAGTAATCATGGAAGAACAAAATCCTATCCCCTGTCGTTCACGTAGATTAGCTTTAAAACCACCTTTACCACCGGAAGGTACTTTTGGTAGTCGAAGGCCATCACGATCTGTCAAATCAAGTACAATTCATACCTCTGGCGAAACATCATATTTTAAACCAGAGTTAGCTCAAATTGTTTCTACACATCCCGGTTCGTTTACTGTTGTCGAAACAGAGTCTTCACAGCTACCTGTGGTCACGATGCATTCAATCGCTGAGACCATACCTCCTGGACGTGACGTTGTTCAATCACAAATTGATACAGATCCTGTCTCTTCTTTGCCAGCACATTTGAATCCTGAAGTCGAACAACCAGAATTTGTTCCTACCTTGGTCATCCCACAAAGTTCTATAGCTATTGAAACTCCCATATTACACAGTCAACTGTTTGAAATATATTTTGGGCCTGACGGTGAAGTTATTCCTCTTGGTTTAATTGCGATTGAAGAAATCCCACAAGATGATACACCTTTAAGTCCAACCCATTTTGGGGGAGACCTTTACCTATACCAGCCTTTTCCTCAATCATTTCCATCTGCTTTTGTTGATCCCATTGCCATTCAATCTCCCATAGATTTTGGAGAGTATAAATTTGTTCATAAAACCATGTCTGAACCAACATATTCGGTTGGTTCTACTTTTCCAAATACGTCAGCTCCTACCCTCAATAATCCATCGATGTTCACAACCTCACCAGAGTCATATTTTCACGGCGGCCCTTCGGTCCCAACATGTTACAAATCATTATCTGGCACCTTCTCTGGTACATATTCAAGACCATGGTCTTTACCAATGTCATCATCTGGTGTTTTAACTGGTAGTCCTACAGTTATTACTGAATGACTTGATTCATTACATCCATCATCAGGGCAATATCAAGTTAGTCCTTATGGGTCAATTCCTTTAAGTACCATATCAACTGGACTCCCAGCATTTGGAGAAAATTATTTTCTGTCTTATTATCCTCCTTATGCTGGGAGGCAACCTTTGGTCACCCAATACGACAGTACTCAGTCACATTTTGGTAAAACTAATGTTGATATGAATGTTTGTCAATGGAAGCCCACTCTACCTATCCAACCACAAATGGTTGTACACTCGTATCAACCAGTTCAACCTGTTACACCCACTTCATTACCACTTGTTAATACATTTATACCCCTGTTATAGAATCAAAATATTGTAAATCAACCTTATCAAGCAAGTTCTTTGATTCAATATCATCAAATTTTGGGTCCACAGACTCAAAATCCTTTGGTTAATTTACAACAACCTGTATCATGGATCATTTATTCACAAGCTGGTGTACCATTTTATGGGATGTCACAAATGAAACCTGGTTATACATATCAACCAAATCCAAATTACACAAATTTGGGTTATAATATTGGTGGACAGACCCCTTGGCAGCCACAAGCACAAATGCCTCAAATTCATTTCAATAAGTAGCATATCCAGGTTTTGGTCAACATAATTCTCAAGTGTTTTCTATGCAAAACAACCCCTATCTGGGTTACCAGCAGCAAATCATGTATGCTAGTGCTCAAAGACCTATTGCCCAAGTAATTCCATCTTACCCTGGCTATGCTCAACCTGACCTTAATAGACAGTTTCCTTTTGTTTCAACCTTGGAATTACTATATTTAAACCGGTTAACCAATGATCCTATCAATTATGCTCCTTGGTGGCTGGTGATACCTCATAAATTACCCTCCAACATTCCTAAATTCAATGGAAACCCTGGAGAAGATCCGTCGACTCATGTCATGACTTATCATTTATGGTGTTCATCAAATTCCCTGAATGATGATCCTGTTCGACTACGTCTTTTCTAGCGTACGATCACAGGTGTGGCTACTAAATGGTACATTGAGTTACCTAGAGCTTCTTTCGACAATTTCACTTTTTTAGCTACTGTATTTTTGACCCATTTCTAGTTACCGATCAGATACAAAACTGGAATGCAACTCTTGACCAACTTCAAACAGAGTAATGCTACTCACATTTCAGATCATATTCATGAGTGGCATTGCCGTCGACGAATGGTTAAGACATTTGTTCCCGATTAGCTCCTTGCTGAATGGTTCATTAAATCCCTGTTACCATCTATAACTGAGGATGTGAATAAAGGTGGCTTCATCACATAAGAGCAAGTTATCGCTCGTGCCCAATATTTAGACTTTATTTACACTAAGTTTGGCACGCTATATGAAAAAATCCCTAATGCGCCGAGATCTAATTTCAATGTTCCTCCTCAAATAAAGGACTCTCATGCCAGAGACGACTTGATAGGCACTGCAAACACACACCACACTACTGCATCTGATCCTACTCCTACTTCCAAAATTAATGCTGTGTCATTTGACAAAGGAAAAAGTGACAAGCAACCAGGAGGTAAGAAAAAGGGGAAATCAAAGAAAAAGCAAACTTTTAACCCGCAGGAAAGATCATCTGATAAACCATCTGGACCACATAAACCTTGTTATCTATGCATAATATGTAATGAGGAACACTTTGTTAGGGATTTTCCTCACCATGCTGAAGTCTCAAAAATCATCAAGACTTCTCATGCATTAGCTGTGTTGACAGACCCATTTCCAAATCTGGAAACAAATTTGGTTGTTACGGATCCAACTCCTAGTTCTCAAGTGTTAATGTTATCCACCACAAAACCTTCACAAGATATTTTGGTGTCGACACGGAATAAATAATATGGTAGTCCAACCACTGATCAACTTACTACCTCGACAACGAATCCATCTAATGAATCAGTACCACCTCCTGTTATTCCTGAATTGACAATTAAGCCACCAAAGGGA
Organism: Pinus albicaulis; assembly: GCA_034641835.2. Lineage (NCBI taxonomy): Eukaryota > Viridiplantae > Streptophyta > Pinopsida > Pinales > Pinaceae > Pinus > Pinus albicaulis. The sequence continues at coordinate 159,033,068 of CM076570.1, read as the reverse complement.
GTAATTCATAAATCGACATATAATCCTCGAGCAAGAGCTGCAAAAAATTATAATATAGTTGAAGATTTGGCTCAATCCCCTTTAGCTATGTATGCTCTTGAGATATTACAAAATTTTCTCTCCCAGAAGCAGGCTTTATTGTCGGCCATTGGTGGAATTGATCCAGCTGATTCTAATCTTGTCGTCTTTAATCATACAGGCTATGTGCCGTAGTTACCAGAAGAATTTGCATTCTCCATACAAGTAAATGTTCTCAATCACCTTGTTCATCACATTATTATTGATGAGGGAGTATCTACGTGCATTATGTCTCTAAACTATTGGAAGTCACTTGGCTCGCCACGATTATCACAATCATCAACGACATTGAAGGATTTTGATGGAAGAGCATATAAACCTTGTGGTATTATCAATAACCTGCAAGTTGAAATAGGAGGAAAAATAGTAAGTATTGATGTCAAGGTTGTTGATGGACCCCTTGACTATAATATTTTACTTGGAAGACCATGGGCATATGCAATGACTGCCATTATTTCTACATACTTTAGAATGATTGCCTTTCCACATAAAGGTACAATCATAGTCATTAATAAATTATCCTTTTTTGCCTCCGCTTCACAGGTAACTGGAAGCATTCCGTTTGTTCACTTACCCCAACTAGAAATTCAGAAAATTGGTGTAGACTCTTAAAATATTCTACTCTTATGGGAACCTTTGCATTACCACCGCCTACGACGTCAACATAAATTGCAAGCATAGAGACCTACTACATGATCTCTTCCACTTTATATGGCTTAAGGAAGAGTACGAGTGATTGTGATATTTCTACGTTGGATGATGCTTTACTGCCCAACCATATTGAGCTGGCATAGCAATCAATATATTTGGCTTGGGCGGAAAATCCGAAATCAGCGTCGCCGAGTGTTTGGGTTGATCGAAGTTCATTAGTTTTTGGTACTCCATTTGATCCATTTTCCTCGAAATTTTTGATAGATGAAAATATTTTGGAAGCTATGATGTCAGAAGGAGAACCATGGGAAGATTATCATCATCGTTCCCATCTTCCTGATTATGAAGAAAATAATCTCACTGAACTATATCACCCATCCATCGAAAATTTCTTTTCGAATTCTTTACCAATTAATGCAATCGATTTTGAGCGAAATTTATCAAATATTGAAGAAACGATTTCTATCAATATTTCGACCGAACCTGGTGTTGTAGAAAATATTCATGTCAGTGTATGTTGTTCTCCATTAGAACTTGATTCATATCGCTCTCTTTTTCGTGAATTTCGTGACGTATTCACTTGGTGTTACGAGGAAATTCCAGGCATAGATACTATTATAGTTGAACACACTATTAATATGTATCCTGATGTCAAAACAATGCATCAATGGCTTTTTCCTGTTCATCCAAAGAAATCCACTGCCATCAAAGCAAAAGTTGGAAAACTTTTGCGTGCTGGTTTCATTTACCCTGTTCCGTTAACTGAGTGGGTTTCCAATATCATTCCTGTTATGAAAAAACAAGGAACCATTAGAGTGTGTGTCGATTATCGGGATGTCAATCAAGCTTGTCCAAAAGACAACTATCCTACTCCCTTTATCGACTAGATTATTGATGATTGTGCTGGATGCGAAATTTTTTCGTTCATGGATGGATTTTTGTTAGTGTCTAGGTAAGAATGTTTTATCCACCCTAATCCGACATTAATTTTATCAACCCGGGAGTGTATCCTTTCAAGGAAACACACAAGTTATATGCAAGAACAAACACATAATCCATCTCAACCAAGGGTTTATAATTAAGATTCAAAACATTGTCGTGAGATGAAATCAAATACTGAACTTAAAAAACAATCTTAACAGTAAATAATAATAACAACAACCATAACAAAGAAACAATTCACACACTTATAGACCTAACACCTGATCAGAAGAGCGGGCCAAACTCTATGATTAGGGCTACGTTAGTCACAAAGATGCTTAGAACAGCAAAACCACAAGTATTTTATTAATCTGTAAGATGTGATTACAATATCCTTTCGGGAACCCCCATTTATAGAAACAATATCCATTTTATACACAGTGCGAGAGAATAACAGATCTCCCTGGAACGTGGTAATTGCTCATTCAAAAATATACATCAGTTGGAATAGCAAAAACATCAGATGTCCAGGATAGAACAAGGGGCCAAGAATAGGCCCAGGGAATCGTGACTTCAGCTGCGCGATCTCCCTATAGCTGACTGTTACCAACTCTGTTGCAAACAACTGGAGCGAGGGTTCCTGTTCTCCAAACTGCAGTCAAGCACATATCTTAGTGCTGCAAATAGGTAAGACTCCATGAATTTACTTCATTAATTAAAATATTCCAATTGGAAAAGTTAGGGGTAATTACCTCATAAGTTTAGCATAGAAAATGTAGGTAATTAAACACAAAAGGATAAAAAAGGATGATAAAAATGGTTAGAAAGGTAGCCAGATTTGGCACCCAACATCTCCCCCCAACTGGCCTTCTGCATGTCCTCATGCAGTTCGCCGCCTCCGTAGGTCTGGGTTCTGCAAACTGTGAGCTTCATGAAGCCTGGCAAGATCATACTCTAAAGCCATCTCTATCCCCGGAACTTTAAATCCATCTGAAAGGAGAAATTCCTTTCACCAATCTGCTGGAACATTGTACGCTGGGGTGTAAAATTCTGAAGGCAACCAAATAACAGGATATTGAAACTGAAGCCCCATCCACCGGATTCCACATGTTTGAACACATGCCACATATCTGGGTACTCTGGTGAGTACTCGCGCAAAGTTGGGTGCCCCAAAAGGCTCTCTGTTATGGATAGCTATCGGTGACATCATCCACCTTCTCTGACAACAATCAAGGGCCTCTTTTTGAAAAATAGTTAATTGATTGATACAAAGGTTGAGGCACCACCTTTATGTCCTCAACATTCTATCTATGTTCTCCTCAAATTTCAAAAAGGCATGGTGTTTATTGTACATTATATCTAACCTCTCATGTCTCCTCTTACTATAAATGTCTTTGTAACTTGATTAGACTCAAAAGTGTTATAAGCCTTTTTCCAATGGATCTGATTGAAAGCATAAGAGGTGAGGGCCCTCAGATGGATGTCCCCTACATACGGGACTGGGTTAAAATCTCTGTCCAGATGTAACAAATACCCATGCAGGTAAAACTCAGATATCAGATGTTGAGTTGGCACATCATGATTCCTCATGATTCAAAGGAATTGTACACCATCTTCTATTTTATAATTGACCTCGTTTTTGATGCTTTCCATGCAGAATAAAAGAAAACGTTCATACAGGAATAAAGAATAACAAGAAGCAAGGGGACGACATGCCATCACCTCTTGCACCAGATTGAACATATGTTCCTTATCATCTTTCAGTTCGGCCACTTGTTTTTCTAGTTGCTCCATCTTGAGTTGCTGCTTCACATGCCTTAATCTCATAACATCTATGCACTCCACATATCCAAAGACAGTTGTGGAGGCTCTCTCCTTGGTTCTTTTGATCTCATTCTTATACTGGGCTGCAGTAGACTTCCACGTCTGTAATTCGGACATTAAGGCATACTCCTTGGCTTCAAATAGTTGTTCAATCGGGTCTATTTCAGTTTCTGCTTCAACCCTGACGACCATAGATTTCCTGGCTCGCCGCTTGTACTTGTTTATTCGTTTCTGCATCCTTTGCACTTTCCTTCTCAAATTCCTTACCTCCATCTTGAGCCAGATTAGTTCCTTAAACTGCTGTTGGTATCTCTATTTGATGGAAAGTATTCGCTGTCCACATAGCTCTACCTCTTCTTTCTTTACCTGTGTTTCTTCTGCCTCGGTAGCTGGAGGTAAATCCCTCAGGAATGCCTCTGTCGGGCCAACGGTCGGTCCAACCTCCTCTGCATGTTCTTCTTCTGTTATTTCTTTCTTTACTCTTTTCACGCCTAATTTCTCCATTGGTTCATTCGTTGGGACTGCTCCGCTTGGTCCCTCCTCTTCACCAATGGCCATTCTCTCATCATGTACATTCTCCGCCACCAGTGGTGACCTGATAAGATGCTCCCCTGCTGATATTCCTGTTGGGGCCTCTTCCGGTCGTGGCCTTCATTTTAAATTCGAAGCCATAGGAATGGAAAAATCTTCTTCCTCTCTTTGCTGTGGGGAACGAGTTACCATTGCTCCCCTAGGAAGAAAGATGGGGAACTAGAACAAATCCTCTGCATTTTGCCCCGAGGTCGACGGTGGTTCTTGTGGGGCAGCGTCAGCCTCACGCCTTAGTTTTCCCGTCATTTCCTCTATGGTTTCTCTAGTCGGAGTGGTCACGACTTCTTCTTCAATGAGATTACCCTCCTCCATTGGTTCCATGTCGACAGGAGATCCCTGTGGAGTGGCCTTGGTCGCAATGTCAACCAATTCTCCCTCTTTCATTTACTGTGGGTTTACCTCCATGCCCATCACACAATCTATTTGCTCAGCTAACTCCGTAGACAGGGCTAGTTCTTGTGGGATAGCCTCAACCGTAGTGCCAGGGGTATCTCTACAGCTTCCATCGATTCCACGAGTTCAACTTGTTCTTTGGGAACCATCTCTTCTTCACTTTTTTCAGTCTCCATCTCCATCTCTTCTGGCTCCTCCTAATCAATGTAATCATCATCCTCTACAACTTCCTACATGGCTTCAGGTTCTTCTGCCCTAGCAGCCACAACGACTTCTATTTCCTCCTCTGTAGAATTCTGAAACAGTTCCCACGGAATCAGGATCTTCTCAATGGCATTCATTACTAGCAACTAGACCAGCCCATTGTGAGAGAGGATTGCCAACACTTGTCGTGCCCCCCGAGCCGAATTTTCCATCAAATGAAGGCTCCTTAACAGAAAATAGGGTGCATTCATCGAAAAAACCTCTGCTTGTGGAAATCGCAGGTGAGCCAATATGCGGAGGTGAAATTTGAAGATAGTAGAATATATTCCTTCATATGTCATATACTTTATAACAGCCTCTGCAACTCCTCCCCATGGATGAGGTAATGAAGTTATATCATATCCCCGACCCTTCTGCGCAATACTTTCTCTAGCTTGCAGAAAAGCTTCGGGGAGTTCCGGGAGGGGTGTTCTTCTTGAAAACCAGCATTCTCCAACTTGCGGAAATCCACTGACTTCCGCGATGGTTTCTTCTGTCACTGGAATTTCGACTCCATGAACCCGAGAAACTCCTTCTTCCAAATTCAATGCGAAATCCATCATGATTTCTTCATCCCATTCATTCAGCCTGTCAAAATAAATGTCCCAACCTACATTCTCAAATACTTGCCATACCTCCCGATTTCTTCGGATACTCGTTGAATCATCAGGTTCATGTCGCATAGATCGACCACCCATTGTTGTAGAGGTAGAGTCAGCATGACAACTATAGTTAGTTGGCAGGGGGGAGTGACAGGGCTCCAAACTGTTAGCAATTGAAATAACGTCATGGCCACTTTCGGATATAATGGATAAAAAACACTAGTATGCTTGGGAGTAATGACAGATTATGGTAGTATTGTTAGATATTCTCAAGATTTAATGCAGCATGTTGGGAGATGACTGATATGACTTTTATGCATACAAGTACGCATTCCAACTCATACGGTATGATTACAAAGTACTTGAAATCATTAAATTAGGTTAGATGGGAATCGTGTGTCATAAATACCTTTATGAAGTACACTGTCATTCATTATGATGGTTCCCTCCCCCCAACTAAATGACGGCCGTCCTCGGCATGTTTGACCGTCCTTTTGGAATATTTAATTAAATCCATAAAATCGATGGAGACGTACCTGCAGACTTACCTTAAAGTGGAGTAGCAGCAAAAATATTTGTCGTAGTATCAACATAGCATGTAATGACGTCAGTGAATAACATGGACAGTGAGTAACGACAATAGAGAGTAACAACATATACAGAGTAACAACAGCTACGGAGTAACAAAAGTTGCAGAGTAACAGCAGTTGCGGAGTAACAAAAACTTCAGAGTAACAACATCGGCAGTGTAGCAACAACTTCAGAGTAAAAACATCGGTAGTGTAGCAGTAACTTCGAAGTAACAACATCGGCAGTGTAGCAGCAACTTCGGAGTAACAGCATCGGTAGTGTAGTAGCAACTTTAGAGTAACAACATCGGCGGTGTAGCAACAACTTCGGAGTAACATCATCAACGGTGTAGTAGAAACTTTAGAGTAATAGTGGCTACAGAGTAATAGCAGTTGCAGAGTAACAACAGTTATTGAGTAACAACAGCTTCAGAGTATCAGTAGCTCCGGAGTAACAACATCAGTGAAACAAAATATCTCTATAGCAGCACTGATGGAGTAACACACCGAATGTTACTTCCCTCCTGGCCATATTTTTTTATTATTCCTGCAAAATAAAAACAAGTAAGTAATAACCACATATTATCATCATTTTTTTTTAAAGGAAGAGTGAGAGTGTCTTCTATTGTAATAACCATTAGATCAGCTGAATCTGAAAGGTTTTTGACAAAGGCATCTTTAGAGGCTGGACGATGGTATAATTTTAGACAGTGTCCATTCACCACAAACATGGTTTGATTCTCATCAATTGTAATTAATCTGACTGTTCCATTGTTGAACACTGCATCCACTTGATATTTTCCCATCCAGCGAGTGTGAAGCTTGCCTTTGAAATCATTAAATCGGGATCATAAAGTAACACCCAATCTCTTTCATGAAACACCTTAGTTTTGATGAATTTATCATGCCATTTCATTCTCTGTTGTTGAACAACAGTAGCTCTTTGGACAGCTATTGATTGAATCTCATCTAACTCATTCAACTATTCCAGTCGGTGTTTCTGTGCTTCTGATAGATCTAAGCCTACTTCCAGAGCTGTTCTGAGTGTGCTAATTTCAAATTCTACCAGAAACAAGGGGGATTTCCCACAAACTAATTCAAATGGAGAAAACCCCGTTGTGTTCCACCATGTTGTTCTTTATGCCCATAAAGCTTCTGGGAGTTTTTGTGCCCAATCCCGATGATGACTTGCTACTGTCTTTGTCAAGATATTTTCCAATACCTTGTTTGTACTCTCTACTTGCCCATTCGCCTATGGATGATAAGGGGTTGTTACTCTATGTTTGACCCTGTATTTTTGCATCACTTTCTCTATCATATGGGATGTGAATTGTGATACTCCGTCTGATAAAATTTCTATGGGAGTCCCGTACCGAGCAAATATTTCTTTGAAAAGGAAGTCTGCCACTACTTGCTCTGTTGCTCTCATGACTGCTCTAGCTTCCACCCATTTGGTTACATAATCAGTACAAACTAGGATGTAAGATTTCTTATGAGAAGGTGGGTTAAAGGGTCCAACGAAATAGATGTCCCATTTCTCAAATGGTTCAAGGAATATCTCGGGTTGGAGAGGCATTTCATCTGCTCTCCCAGGTTGTCCCAGCCGCTGACAACTGTCACACCTTCAAATATAATCTCGAGTGTCACGAAAGATGGAGGGCCAATAATATCCCATCTGTAGCACTTCTGACTTGTTCTTTTTTCTGAAAAATTTCCTCCACAGGGTCCATCATGTGCAGCCTTTAAGATCTCATAAATATCATCCTCTGCCACACAATGCCAAATCCACTGCTCAATCCCTGTATGGAAGAGATATCCTGCCATCCATGAATATCGGGTACTCTGGTGAATGATATTCCTTTGCTCCTTATAGGATAAGTGACGAGGCACCTCACTTGTAGTAAGAGAATTAGCAATATCTGCATACCATGGAGTGTTAGCAGAAACTGCAAAAATATGCTCATCTGGGAAATTATCTTCAACTGGTGTACCATAATGTTCTATCCTAGATAAGAAATATGCAACCACATTATCTTTCCCTGGTTTATCTACTATAGTAATATCAAATTCCTGTAGTAGAAACAACCGTGTTGTAACACGACCAGGGGTAAAAAGTTTGTTCATTAAATACCTGATGGTTGCATGATCAGTGTGCACAAAAGTAGAATGTCCAGTAATATAATGCCAGAACTTGTTGATGGCATAAATGATATCAAGGAACTCTTTCTCAGTCACTGTGTAGTTTAATTCAGTAGGGGCCAAATTCTTACTAACATAGTAGACTACGTAAGGTAATTTATCCTCTTGTTATCCCAGTACTACACCAATTTCTATTTGGGAAGCATCCGTATGAATATGGAAAGGTAACGCCCAGTCTGGTCCTCTAAGAATCGGGGCACTGCAGACTAATTCTTTAATTCTTGTGAAGGCTATATCACAGTCATCTGACCACACAAATTCTGAGTCTTTTGTCAGTAATTGAAATAGTGGGTGTGCTACTTTTGCAAAATTTTCTATGAAACGCCTATTATAACCAGCACAGCCAATGAAAATACGTACCTATGTGGGTGTTTTAGGTGTTGGAAAGTGCATAATTACCTTTATTTTTGCTGGGTCCATCCTGATTCCTTCAGCTGAAAGCAAATATCCCAGAACAATTCCTTTTTCCATCATCAAGTGGCATTTTATTATACTCAGGGAAACGTGTGCTTGTATACATCTTTCAAGAACTTTTTCTAAATTTTTCAACCCCTCTAAAAATGAGTCCCCATATGGAGTGAAGTCATCCATATAAATTTCAACACCATCATCTATCAAATCAGAGAAGATTTCCAAAATTTCCCTCTGGAATGTTGCAGGGGCATTACATAGGCCAAAAGGAAGGACCCAATATGCGAATGTTCCCCAGGGGCATGTGAAAGTGGTCTTGTCCTGATCCTCAAGATCAATTTGGATTTGATTATATCCACTAAACCCATCTAGAAACGAGAAAAATTTCTTGCCAGCCAATGTGTCTAAAAATTGATCGATAAATGGCAGGGGAAAATGGTCCTTCTACGTTGCCTTATTTAAATCTCGATAATCCACACAGATCCACCATTTACCATTCTTCTTAGGGACCATTACTAATGGCGAGACCCATTGGCTATCTGAGATAGTGTAGATAAAACCCACATCTAATAATTTCTGAAGCTCTTCTTTCACAATGTTTTTCAATGCAGGATTCATCCTTCTATGAGGTTGTCTTATAGGACTACAATATTCCTTGATATATATGTGATGGGTGCATAAGTTGGAAGGGATCCCCTTCATGTCTGAATAATCCCAGGCGAAAGCTTCCTTATGCTTCTGAAGAACATCTACTAGCTGCTTCTTTTGGGATTCTGACAGATTCGGATTAATATTCAGAGTTTTCCCCAGTTCTATCTCTACTTAAACACTTTCATGAGGTGCATAAACATCTTCCTCTAATTCTTCTGCTGTCTCAATAACTTCCTGAGTTTCACAACTTAAGATGGATTCTAAGACTTGTTGATTTGACTCTGAAACAAAACAAGGATCATTCATGAAGGAAGTAATCACGTCATCTTCTAATTCCATCTTCAACTGAAGGGCCTACTCGATAGTAAGGACCGGTCTCACTTCTTCTTCGTCAACCTCTACCATAGATACAACCTTCTTGCCGCCTGCTGACTTTTTAGGTGCATATTGTTCTGCAGGTGGGTATAATGCAAATTTCTTGGTGTTATGCCCATTATTGATAACCATATTTCCTGAACTACACCCAATATAAGCGTCTGCAGTAGCCAGCCCTGGCCTACCTAGAATCAAGGGGTGACCACCCACTGAAGATTGTGTATGCAATACCAGGAAATCTACAGGGTAATGCCATGCATCTACTGAAATTTTCATGTCCTCCAACTTCCCTACAGGTTTGACTGTAGATCGATCTACCAATTCCAACACTGTAGGTGTATGTTTCAAATTTTTAAGGCCTAATGTTTGCATGGTTTCAGTGGTGATGACATTGATGGCAGCACCCAGGTCTACTAGCACATTTGGAATCTCCACCCCATTAATTTTTACTATCAAAATCGGGTTCCCCGGATCTCCATATTTCACTGGTATTGATTTTCCCATCATGAAGTCCGATAATTTTCCCATAACATGTATAGTGAGGGGGTCCTTAGTTTTATTTGAACAATATTCCCTAAGATTCTTTGCATAAATTGGCACATCCTTCATAGCTTGTAACAAGGGAATTTTAACAAATAAATTCTACAATTCTCCTAATAAATCAAATTCAGGTTGTGGGCTTGGTTTATTCATAGTCAATCTCTCTGGGTATGGTGGTTCATATTGATGTTGTTTTGTAGGAGGCATCTGGTTTTTAATAGTTTGTTTTGGCTCTCTACTGGTCGGATGTGCCTCTCTTTCTTCATTATCAAGTTGTTCAATGATAACTAGAGGGGGTTCGACATTGACTATTCGACCTGATCGTAAATTCATTTCATACAATTCTACAGTAGAGATACTATACGAAGGCAAGTTAAGAACATCAGATTGATGGGATCCTTTATTATTGGGATTATGGTTAGGTTGCATTGGAAGCTGAGGATGCATAGGTTGATTACTAGGAGGCACATTGGAGGGTAGTTGGAGTTGCTGCTCTGGCATATGTTGAGGGAACTGCCCTAAAGAGGGACCTCGCCAAGTTGGAGCCCATGGTGAGCTCATATTGGCTTGAGGGTTCCATTGCTGCCGCAGTGGGTACTTGTATTGCGGCCACATAGGGGTACAAGGCATGGTTTGAGGATTCATGTTGTAGTTATTGAAATACTGAGATGGATCTGGGTACATACCTTGATTTCCCATCGGCGGTCGAAGTTTCCATGGCTTCCTGTCGTCCATAAGGTACAATTGCTCCATATCCTCCCCTACTCCTTGAAACATCGCTTTCAGGCCTGACAAGTAAGGGCATGAGCTTGTTACATGATTCAGATCACAGATGTCACATTTTTCTATAGACTTTAATGGGCATCCCCTTTCCAGATGATTCTTCTTGCACTTCGGGAAAAATATTTCCATGGTCCTATCCAGTTCCAGCTGCTTCTGCTTTACTTGCAAAGTGTCAATTTGTGTTGACAGGGTACTGAGAATATCTGTCCTTAAGTTGTCTAGCAGGTTCCTGATTTATGCTTTCGTAACACCCCCGCTGGATATTTTTACTGAACGAATCCTTGATCTGTTTCTTGCAATCCCCCTCGAGCACTGGATACACAAATCACAAATGCCTTCAAAGGTTTCCTTGGAAATGTCTCCCTTTCCCACAATATTTAACAGTTCCATTGAGTCCTCTTGAAAGGATCGAAGGAGAATAACCTTCAAAATTTCCTTATCCATATCAGAATGACCTGACCTCTGTAAGAGGTACTTAAACCTCTCCACACAATCTTCCAAAATTTCATCTTCTTTTTGTGTGAACTTGAAAAGCTCCTCCTTGACGTTCCGGGATTTGCAGTAATCCTAGTACTTTTCTAGAAAAGCTGTTTGCATGTCATCCCATGTGGAAATGAATTTTCCTCCAAGGCCCATAAACCATCGCAGAGCCGTCCCTTTTAGTGTAGAAGGAAAAGTCTTTAACTTCTGAGCATATGTCGTGTAATTGTACCCCTAGCACACTATGTCGAACTCAAATAAAAATGTGTCGGGATCGTCTGAAACAAGCCCATGGAAGTTCGATAAGACTGCCAATGGTATAGGCTTTGTAGGCGTGCCAGCTCCCAGATTCCTGATGGGAAATTTGATAGTGGAGGTTGTGGGAGCCATTAATATCTTCCAATAATCACTAGGGATTTCAATAGGCTCTGTGGAGGATGGCCGAGGACTCCTCACTACTGGGACGTGAGTTGATTTAGTGGCACTTCCCCGGTCTCTTGGTGATACCAATATTCCCTCGTTTCTTCTTCCTGTGTCCTGATGGTTCAATCCCTCGACTACAACTTCCTTTCGCTTACTAGAGCAGTCCGAATCGGTCGATGTTATACTTGTGATTTCTTCCTCTGCTATTACCAGCACAAGATCCTCTCGGTTCGGTCTACTGCTGATTATTTCTTTCACTGCTGGAGGACCCTGTTGTACCAAATCACCAAGGGATACCATGGCTTGCACTGGTTGATCCACTGACTATCCCTCAGAATTCACTCTCCTATCCCCTGGCCTTGCAGCTGTGCGAGAAGATGCTTTTGACTCCACCTTTTCTATAATCTGCTAAATATAAGTTTTTCTTCCCAAATCTGGTCTTCCCCTTTTTGGGGCTCTCACTCCGCCCCTCTTATTTGGTTCTTTGTTCATACAAAAATTGATATGATGGAAGGTTTGTGTATGAACCTACAATGCTCCAATATTGGAGTAAGGTGTCAAAAGACCATTCCTTCCCCCAAGATAAAAGAGTTCACGAAAAAAAAGGAAAGAAAGACAAAAAAACAAGGGTTTCAGGCCCGAAGCAGGGCGTTAAAGAACTCCTCCCTCCCTGGGACAAGAACCAAAACAACATGATCCATAGGAAGATCTAATACTCCCAGATGTGATGTAGGGTGTCAAAATACTCCTCCCTCTCCAGGGTAAAGCTAAGGGTTCCCCACAAGAAAACACATGAAATTTAAAAAGAAATAACTCCACTCAGGGCTTGGAGCAGGGCGTCAAAAGACTCCTCCCTCCCTAGGACAAGAAGATGGCCCTAAATCCAAAACAAAAATAGAAATACACAAACCAAAATTGAAACCTACGCTCACGACCTGAAGCAGAGTGAGAAAGCTTGATCTCTCCCCAGGACGAGAGATTGACCCTCTAGTTGGTTCGAATCATTTCTTGCACCTTGTTAGCCTCCCTAAAAACGACACAAAAATTTTGTTCTCCAGGTAAGAATGATTTATCCACCCTAATCCAACATTAATTTTATCAACCCGGGAGTTTATCCTTTCAAGGAAACACACAAGGTATATGTAGGAACAAACACATAATCCGTCTCAACCAAGGGTTTATAATTAAGATTCAAAACATTGTTGTAAGATGAAATCAAATACTGAACTTCAAAAAAAATCTTAACAGTAAAGAATAATAACAAAAACCATAACAAAGAAACAATTCACACACTTATAGACGCAGCACCTAATCAGAAGAGCGGGCCCAGCTCTCTGATCAGGGCTGTGTTAGTCACAAAGACACTTAGAACAACAAAACCAGAAGTATTTTATTAATCTGTAAGATGTGATTACAATATCCTTTCAGGGACCCCCATTTACAGGAACAATATCCATTTTATACACAACGCGAGAGAATAACAGATCTCCTTGGAACATGGTAATCGCGCATTCAAAAATATACATCAGTTGGAACAGAAAAAACATCAGATGTCTAGGATAGAACAAGGGGCCAAGAATAGGCCCAGGGAATCGTGACTCTAGTTGCGCAATCTCCCTATAGCTGACCGTTACCAACTCTGTTGCAAACTGCCAGAGCGAGGGTTTTTGTTCTCCAAACTGTAGTCAAGCACATATCTTAGTGCCGCAAATAGGTAAGACTCCATGACTTTACTTCATTAATTAAAATATTCCAATTGGAAAAGTTAAGGGTAATTACCTCATAAGTTTAGCATAGCAAATGTAGGTAATTAAACATAAAAGGATAAAAAAGGATGATAAAAATGGTCAAAAAGGTAGCCAGATTTGGTGCCCAAAAATTTTCCGGCTACAATCAAATCAATATCCACCCAGATGACCAACATAAGAAAACATTCATCTGTCCCCGGGGCACATTCACATATAGGAAACTTTCGTTTGGTCTAAATAATGTTGGGGAAACTTTTCAGAGAGCAATGGATTATTCTTTCAACAACATCAAACACATTGTTCAACCATATCTAGATGATTTACTAGTGCATTCACGAAAATGGACTGATCACCCGATGCATTTGAGAGCTATTTTCTTACAGTGTTGGCACTACAAGATACGCCTCAATCCACACAAATGTGTGTTTTGTGTTGGTTCTGGTCGATTGCTCGGATTCCTAGTCTAAAAATAAGGAATTCAAATAGACCCACTGAAGGTACAGGCCATTCTTGATTTGCCTACATTGTCAAACTTACTTCAGATACAGAAACTTCAAGGAAAGGCTATCTTCCTGAGAAGGTTCATTCCAAACTACGCCGAAATGGCTAAAGGATTTACTCGATTATTGAAAAAGGGGGTTCCCTTCAATTGGGACAAAGTTGTGCAAGCTTCTTTTGATGCTGTCAAGGACCATCTTTTTCGAGCGTCATTAATTTATCCTCCTAATTATCAAAATGATTATTTCCTATATATCGCCGCGGCTGAAACGACCATCGCTATGGTTTTGGTCCAAGTAGAAAATGGAATTGAACATCCGATCTATTATTTGAGTCATAATATCAATGATACGGAAGTTAAGTACTCGTATGTGGAAAATATTTCCTTGGAAGCTGTTCAAGCTGTCCAAAAATTTCACCATTATATCATGCTCCGAAAAACAACAATAATTTCAGATTGCAACCCATTGACTTACATCTTATCTCGTCAATTGTTGGGGGGGAAATATTCAAAATGGATTGTCATTTTGCAGGAATTTGATTTGGAATTCATTAAATCCAAGTCAAAGAAGTCTTTAGTTTTGGCTGAGCTTCTCTGTGACCTTCCCTCTGATAGTACTACATCAGAACCATCTATTCCAGACGAGTCTCTGTTTCTGATCGGATCATCTGATCCCTAGTATGGAGATTTCATCATTTATCTCCAAACCCAAAATTTTTGACCTAATACCTCTCGCTCTTATCAGCGACGTATTCGATACCAAGCCAAAGATTATCTGATCGTCGGTGATACACTTTATTGTCATGGTGTCGATACCATTTTAAGGAGGTGCCTCACTCATGAGGAGGTCGAAAAAGTATTAAATGATTGCCATGATGGGGCTTGTGGTGGAAATTTATCTGGATATTCTACTGCGCAGAAGATACGTCGCGCCAGGTACTTTTAGCCTACTATTTTTCGAGATTGCATCCTCATAGTCAGAAGTTGTCATGCATGCCAGATTTTTTATTGTAAAATCCACAAACCGCCAGCACCAATGCATCCTGTTGTCTTTGCTGGACCATTTACGAAATGGGGTATTTAATTCATGACCTGTAACCCTCCTTTGTCTGGGGGGCATGGTTATATTATTGTCACAGTCGACTATTTTACCAAATGGGCTGAAGCGATGCTTACATTCAACAACACAGGACAAACAACTGCATTGTTTTTCTTCAACCATCTTATTGCACGATTTGGGGTCCCACAGGCTATAGTTACGGATCATGGGAAGCATTTTCGTAACCATGATGTCTGAATTGACTTCCAAGTTAGGATTGTCACGTGATAATTCTACTCCTTATCATCCACAATCAAATGGACAAGTTGAGGCTATTAAAAAAGTTCTTAAACGAATGCTTCAACGAATGATAGGAGTCCGTAAAAGGAACTAACACTTGATCCTGTACTCCTCCTTGTGGGCGTATCGAACCTCGGTGAGAAATGAAATAGGATTCACTCCTTTTCAATTGGTGTATGGTCTGGAAGGTATCTTACCAATCTAATGTGAAATATCATTGTTAAAACTCATGATAGACTTGTTACCTGACACTTCAGAAGAAGAAGCGCGTCTCCTTAACCTCATCCATCTAGATGAAACGTGTCGTGAAGCCCAATTGGCCAACAAAGTGCATAAGAGATGTATAAAGGCACAATATGAAAAAAATGTCCAGCCTCGCATCTTCTAAGAGGGTGACTTGGTCCTTCTTTACAATCAAGAAGCTGATGTAATAGGTACAGGGAAATTCGAGCCATTGTGGCATGGCCCCTATATTGTCAAAATAGTTCTTGCTAAGGGTGCTTACGAGTTAGTTGATTACGATGGGATTCCATTGGCACAACCTAGAAATGGGTTGTATTTGAAACGTTACTATGCTTAATCATGAGCATGGTAATTTTTTATATTATATTGTTTATATGCTGTTGATTTGCATTCACTATCTTAATTTGTTTTTAAAGTTTTCTTGATGTTAGTAATCCACTTTACATTTCATCGCAGGAGACTGAATCTTCGGAACCATTTGTTGGATATGCTAATGGTGTAGTCATAGTACGCAAAATCTATCCTCTGAAGCGTGGGCCATTTTCGCTCCGAACGACGATTTAGTGAGTTTTCAAGGGATTTTTATTGGTAGATCGACGAAAAATATCGCTAAGTATAGCGCGTTGATCCAACTTCTCTCTGATGACATTTCATTTGGTGTTAACCGCATAATCATAAGGTTAGAATCACAACTTGTGGTACTACAACTTACTAGTATTTATACTGTTAGAAATCCAACACTTCTTAGATTGTTCCTAAGAGTTTGAATTTTGGAGAGACATTTTGATTTCATTCAATATCAACACATTTCTAGAAATATGAACACTTTAACTGATTTGTTAGCTAATCAAGTTTTAGATAGAAATTTGCGACATAGGTAAAGAAATCATTCACATCATTGAATAGGATTGCGCATTAAACATATGAAAAAATCTGAAAACATATAGATAGATAGTTATAGGTTTTTTACAAAATTTGTGCCCAAGACACATAGGTCATCCGACCTTAAAATGTATGCAAAAAATCACAAGTAAACTAGTGGTGCTCATGGTAACATGCTATAGATCTAGCAATCCTATGGAGAAACTGCATCCAACGGTTAGGAACTCCGATAGTGTGTCGTTGCAGTCGCATGGGAAGCTCTTCGATCTGACAATTCGGAATCCCGAAGGTAAACCCCTCTATGTGCTGTTGAAGCTCAGGCAGAGTCTCAGCCATATCAAGGTCCTGAAGGAGTACTCTCTCGACAACCCTCTCTGCTGGCGCATCTGCTTCGTGCTCTGGTTCCTCTACTGGTTGAACGCGACCAATATCTGCATTACATTAAATATTTATTTTAGTCTTGGAAAGAAATTAAACACAAAAACATTGTATAAACCTTATAAAAATAAAAAAAACATGGTTGAATCATTCTTACCTATTACACCCCACTAAGCGCCTTCTGGTAATACTAGATCTGGATCTTCTCAGAAGTCGACACCTACATATGCATATTCATCGATGGCGACGATTTGTCACCGGAACCAGGTGTAGAATGCAGTCGAGAACACAACGGTCGATTGGCCTGTGTGCCGACCCATGAGTTCTACCCACCTCTTCATTCGAGGATCTCTAGGACTAGATATATCCAATGTTACATGTTGTGGCTGCATCAGTGGAATCTGTTCCAAAGCGAAGGAGATAAGGATTGAACCATAACTGAAATTTTTCTTCCTTCCTCCCTTTGCTTTGTTCAGTTGTTTCTTTATTTGAGATAGAACAACTTCAGATCAGTTGAAGACTGTTGGCTCTAAGCACTCTAGCGCGTACTGCATATATTACTGGTTCACTACATGTAGTGTAATGGTGCCAACAAGTTTAGCAATCGTGAAAAGGATGGTTCTCAAAGACAAATCCCTGACTTCCCGGATGTTTATTTTCCCATATTTGCTAGGTTCTGACCTTGGATAGCAATACTGCATAACATAATCCTTCACTGTCTCTCCTCCAATAGTAGACCCTATGAGAGAAATGGGCAAACCACTCCTCAAAAAACCCGTGAGAAAATTCACATCCTCAACTGTTATGGAAAACACTTGATTTTTTATGTGAAATGCCTCTATCGCCGGATCCCATGCTTGAACTAAGAACTCTAAAATTTCTATTTGTTGCCTCATTCCCGAAAATTTGAAGTACTTAAGTAGCCCGCAATCTCTTAAAGCTCTTACAGTACCCGGATCATTCAAGGCAATCATATCTTATTCTTCATGTTCTCTTTCCCTCCATGTAGTCGTCATTACAATTCGATGGAAACCTGAAAATCAACCATAAGATCCATTAGATACCATTCATTGCAAAAAACTAGGCAAATTTTGGACACAGCATGAAAACCAAAAACTTAAACTGCACCCAACGCACTCCCTGGGCTGAGACAGTGCGTTGCACATGCAGGTACCTTTCACTATACTTGCTATGCAATATAGGTTTCGACATTTAGGGGTGCATTGCCCCCATTTTGGGTAGAATTTACCCTAGGGGCCTTAAAACCCTAAAAAATTTCAAAGAATGGGAATGAAATGAATACTGAAAGGAAGAGGAGGTTCATGGCACTAACCTGGATCAAACGACGATGAAATCCATCCACAGATATGACCGCAATAAACGACCGAATTTCGGGGGAAAAATCAGGTTAAGAGCTCCAAAATGCAAATGGTAACTATGGAATGGTAAAAATGAATAGTGAAACTACTTTATATAGTCATTTAATTGTTTGCAAGTTAATTTTATTGCTATGAATACGGTTTTATTATGTTTTTATCATGAAACAGGTATTTTTAATCCATTTGATGTTATTCTGAATAGGATATACAATAGATGAACATATTAGTTATGCAGATTTATTTCAAAGAATGACTTGACCACAAAGCATACTTTTTCTCCTTATTTTTAGAGCTTTGTTAAAAACGAAAAAGGATTTGAAGTGCACTTTTATCTCTTTTTCGAGCTTCGATAACAGCAAAAAAGGAACCCATGGAGTCTTCTTTCGGCTCTTTTCAGACTCTGATAATGTGAAAATATTGCTAATCACTTTTCATTTCGATCTCGTTAAAGTAAATGAAATGATATCTACTTTAACCCTTTTCCGGAATGAGATGGATTATTTACGAAAAAGGAATACCTTGGTTAAACATGACCAAAGAGGTTCTCTCAGATATTATTTTACACTTTTTCGGATCTGAGACACAAATTTACGAAGAAGTAATTTCGGAGTTCTCTTTCGTCTTCTTTTTTCAGACTCTCTAAATATGAAAAAGGACTGGGCTATCACTGTCGTTAAGCTCGTTAAAACATAAAATAGCAACGGGCTTGTCGATCATGGCAAGAATCTAGTTTCATGCATCACTAGACTCGTTAAATTATTAAATAGCGATACTTTATTCGCCTGAAGGGTTGAATTATAGATCAAGAAAATGTTATCCTCCTCAAGCTTGTTAAAAAATAAAGAGGTACTGGTCGAAAAATGATCGGGAAAAATTTGGGAAAAGTAAGTAAAGTTTCTTTTTGGTAGCAAGTCTCTCTTGAACATGACACTTCTTTCACTCCATGTCCGTGAATGTTTGGGTTGGGTAATCATCTTGATGGTTCATTCACACGTATGTTTCATCATACCTTCACTTCAGTTTTGGGTCAATGCCTCCAACTCATCACAGTGTCGCTGATATGCTCAAGAGAAGTCATCCAGTGATTAAAAACGCTTCCATCTGCAATACTCGTAAACCTTCATTTTCATGACCGTCATCCCTGAAAATTGCTATATCAAGTCATACCCTTGTCTCCGAAATTAGTAGCTCCTGTTTTGCAATAAGGTGACTTCCTGTTGGCAAAAAATCAATATCCAGGAAGTTCACTTAGAAACATTAGATTCAAGTACCATGAGGCTTGTTACAACAGAAAAAAGATCCTCGCTTTCAGACTTTTGACCGAAAGATTTTGTTTGGCGTTCAAAATCAAATCATCTATTCATGCCTTACGAAATGTACTACAGTACCTTGAGGGCCATTGAAATTAATGGTGGTTCTCTAGCGTTTGTTAATAGCTCACATTATTGGCTGGTAATCAAACGATGTCTTTCCATGTTCAACTACAAATCATATATTCGCATGGCTAGACTTGTACCCGAATGATTGAGTGAATGAGATAAGAAGACCCAGGATCTATTTTCATCCATCCGTGATGCGATTTCAGGATTTTTGTACACATCATATATATGGTGACCTTACATACAAATTTTCATCCAAACATGGGCCTATATTTGTAGGCGTGTCTGCATCTGGGAAACATTCCAATGTAGATGACTTTCTGAATTATGTACATGTTATTAGATTGTTTTATGTGTTGAACATGGGAATGCCTACCCTCAGAAATTATGATCAATAGAGGATATATCATGATGAAACGTATTGTAATATTGATGCAGGTGACCATTCCACTTTGTTTCCAGGTTCATCACAGTGTAAATAATCTCAATCAAATGTTCTTATTATTTGGATCTCATGCTTTAGGGGGAAATTGTTATAGGTCAATTTGGGCACCATTCCAAATGACCTAGTTAACTTGGCATCATCTCTAGGACCAATGATCAAGGGTCTATCATTCCCTATCATTTCAGTTGCTACATGACCTAAGACAAGAAACAAGACAAATCAAGAAATACTTTCATCAAGCAAAGGTTTCCATGGTTTGAAGCTTATTATTTGGCATATGAGAGCTCACCAACATAGGCTCTAAGGGGCCTAAGTGCATTGCATATGCAAGTAGCCCCATGCAAGGTTGCTCTGCAAAGAACTTCCCAACATTCACAGGTGCGTTGGTCACATTGGGAGCGAAATTCTCATTGTTTTGGAATCTCCACTTGGCCAGTACCTTCTAGAAGAGTTCATATGTCTCAAGCTTCAGATCCAAGTGTCCATTTGACATCTACATGGTTGGAAACATGTCTTGCCTATTTTTGGAAAGTTATTGATTGCAAAACAACCTACAATTCATATATAAATTAAACACAAATCTAAGTGTTTGAGAAGGAATAATTTGAGTAGATAAATGCTGGATAATTTTCAATTGAGATCTTGGTTTGTGAAACTGCTGCCGGAGAGATTTATACTGTGATGAGGCTTGGGAAATTTGCTGGAAGGTCACTTCAAATCAATCACTAGGTTGTAACCTCTCCTTCTATCATCAATAAAGAGTACTTCTTATTTTTCCCTACATGCATCTGTATTAACTTTTATTTTCCATATTGTAAGATCTTGGTTGATGAATGTAGTTTATGCTTTACTGATTTAGCTAACTATCTTGAATAGATATCTATATTATTTCATTTTCTACTGTTTCAGTGTTCTTTCTTGCAGGAAGCATTCAGCTCACAAACCTCTTGAATTTGAAGCTGTAACAGAAGCGACATAAGGAGCCATTTGGAAGTGACTGAACAAGTAAGCCTCCAATCCTCTCTATATATCTGTTCTGAGTTAGGAGAAATAGTAGTATGGTCTTTCACATGTTGTTCTAGATTAGCACCTGTATAGGGAAGCGTAATTTATTTGTAGATTAAAATTCTGGCCCAACACTTATTACGTTATTACTTAAGGGTACGAATTCTAGAACTTCAATTCTAAATCATTACTTTTGCGCACATTCCTAGAGAATCTAATACATTAGCCGATTCATTGGCGAATTATGTGTTAGATTGGCATTTGTCGCATTTATTATAGGAAGAGTCATGCATGAGCGTATATTTTTTCCATCATAAAAAATACATAAAAATTTAAAACACAAGATAAAAATCGCCAAAATATGTATATGTCTATTTATATATGTCGTGTCCAGTTTAGTTACATCAAAAAAATTCCCAAAACTTGGGTGTTTTACAAAAAATTGGCTCTGCAAAGCCTTGCTCTGACATTTATACATATATCCACTATTCCTCCTGAGCTTGCTACTCATGGTAGCAGATAACTTCTCTAGCTAACCTCCTACGAGGCACCAAGAACCTCTCTGGTACACCCACTGTGTCGCTGTAGGTGAATCGAGATCTCCCTCATAGGAAGAGGAGGAACACACATGCTTAATCCCTTGAGGTTCCTAGCAAGATCGTGCAAACTGTGTGCATCATCACCCTCTTCGGCGGCTGCTACAGCCTCTTCTGCTGCACCAGCCCCAGGTAGTTGCACTCCTCTCTTTTCATAGCGAGGGAATTTTTCTAGACCGACAGGTGCCACATCTGTGTCAAGCAATAAGATTCATGTCAAAATATTTTCACCCATTAAACAAAAAAGTTGCATAAACATTCAAAAGATAAAAAACACTTAAATACTTATCATGTTCCTTCTTATCATTTGGACCCCACTAAGTGCCTGGTGGAAGTATCAATTCTGGATCTCTTGTGTAGTTCATCCTTGCATAGTGATAATCTTCAATCATCAGGATATGTCCATCTAGCCACTCGAATAATGCATCATTAAAACAGTGACGAATTGTACCCTCTCCAGTCCGCGACATCAAAGCAAGACAATGAGCCTATCTCAGCTCTCGCGGTCCCATTTCATCTATGATCATCCTTGGCCTCATTTCGGGCACTCGCTCTAGTATGAAGGACACAAGCAGTGTGCCAAACCCAAACTCTAGTTGGGTCCGGGTCTCACATCATCGGTTCTTCTCGAACTCGGCGAACAACACCTTTGCACTAGTCAAAAACCTGTGGCTACATGCAATCCAGTGGAAAAAATACCTGGGCCTTGGTGGCCATGTGTTGACTCTTGGCTCCTTCCAAGTGAACTATATTCCACAAGAGAGACCTCATTGGTCTCGAGACCACAAGTGCTATAGGCACTCTGTTGCTTACTGGTGCAATATTATTTATTGAATGAGCTCGGATCAAATCCGCAGTAGTGCGAGGATCAACCCCGGAACCTATCAGATTGGGCCTTGGTCCTCTGCATGACAGGCCAGTCAAGTAGTATATGTCATATTTCTCGATCGAGAGTTCATTACCCCCGAGGTGAAAGAAATGCTGCTAATCATCCCACTGTTGGATGATCCATCTCAGAAGGTCTTCCTGCCCCCTCATTAGCTCTAAACGAGCATACTTTAGTAAACCACATCTGCGGAGAACCAGAAAATTAGCAACATCAGTGAAAATTTCACGTTCTTCCCATTCATGCTCTCTTTCGCGCCAAATACTCATGGTAAATAGCTTCACACCTACACAAGAAAAATTTCCAATGGATTAGTTTTAGAAAGAAACACTTTGGGATTTAGCAACACAAGTTTAAAAAATAATTATGCTGGCTGACGTGGGCCCTAGTGCAAATCAGAGTGTGCTAACGCACCATCCCTTAATGGGTAGCGCATTTAACGTGGACCTAACACTGGGCACTCGCGTTAGCCCCTTAAAAATTTTAGGGCTTGCTAAAAGTCCAATTTTTCCCAAGTGTGGCGGTGCCTGTATATATATATATATATATATATATATATGTACTGTCACAACACTCAAAACAGTGAAAATGAAGGTCTGGTGCCTTCTTATAGACATTCTTGAGGTATGAATCACTCAGCTAGTCTGTTAAAATTGGTAAATTTCTGCTATATTTTGTCGCAACTATTGGTTTTTAAAACGTCAATGATGCTCTGATGAGTTGTTAGTGTTCATGTGAATATTTGACCGTATTCGAGCCGACATGATCTTTATTTTTAGGGACTTTTTCTAGCTCATAGAACTGAAAAAAAAGAAACCCAATTTTCCTTCGTCGGGATCGTTAAAATACTACGACAAAGAAATATGAGCCATTATTTTCCATCTTTTTTTAGCTCGTTAAAAAACTGAAAAAGTAACCAAGTTTTTCTCCGTTGGAATCGTTAAAATTTGACGGAGAGCATCGAGTTTTTATTCGTTGGACTCGTTAAAATTTCACGAAGAACATTGAGTTTACTTTGTCTCCTCGTACTCATAAAAAAATGAGGCAGATGTCCATTGAACATAGGTTTATCACTTCATCCAGATTGAATGGAATAACTTACAAAAAATGAACTCTATCGGGCTTACTATTCCCCCTTCGTCATGGCTGGTTATCAAACATGACAAAGGTACCTCTTGGAGTTGTCTTTTACGATGTTTTTCACTCTCAAAATATGAAAAGATCATTGATTTTATCTGTTTGGACTTGTTAAACTTAATTAGACAGGGAAAATTTGGACAAAGTGGATACTTATTCTATTATACTCTGAAGGTCGATTTGGCAGCACAAAATCCTGAACATGGCACTTCCCAGAAAATTCACTCACAATTAGACGAACCCTACCATCTATGAGTTTAGCCTTCATATGAAAATTCCCCTAAATTGGTGAATCTTGACACTCTTTGGTGTTCATTAAGCCTAAGTTGTTTGGTACCTTGTTAATGTGCCTTCTATTGTTCCAGAGGATCCCGCTATCTACTGCTTCCTATATCAACCAAACCATCATATACCATAAATGATTTGTTTTAAGATACTCCCATTTTCTCTTGACTATCTCCAAAACAAATCATCTTTTCCCATTTCGTGTCGACTGATGTAGGATGCCTTAGTGCCTACCTTTCGACATATATCTTCCTATCGACTTCAACATCTTATCTAGGAAGTTGATCCAGAAACACATCAGTACCCAGGTGCTTGCATACATCAGTGGCAGGTTACCTTGTGTTTGATTGGGGGTTCTCATTATTGGCTCCCGACTGAATGATTCTACGAGTGTTCAACATCAACTCCTTTTATTCACACTTGCTAGATTGTACTGTGCATCTTGGGGACCATCATCCTTATCGGTGACAACCCTCACGTCTATTAACAATTTTTTTTATTGACTAGTAATCAAACGATTTCCCTCATGTTCAAATACAAATCCTTCATTCACATGTGCGGAAATATGCAGTTTAGTGAAGCAATGACCAAGACCTTGGGTTGAGGCTTACATCATTCCAGCTGTGTTTCCACTCCCAAGTTGCGATATTTTTTTCAGAGACAACTTCTCAGTTTGATCCTGTCATGACACAAGCTTCCACATTATTCTTATCGGTGGACATACTGGTCATATCTCTTTTTAGAGAAATAATTTTGATACAGCTAATAAGCATGGGAATGCCTGAATCAAGAAAAATACCATATTTATGACATATGTTGTTGTTTCAGGTTTTCCTCAGTCCTCCAACTCCTCTTGTTCTACTACATTTATTATAAAGTATTTCTGCCATCGTCTTCGCCTTTGACCTCACACTTTAGGGGGCATCTGTTACAGGACTAATGACCTCCTCATCAGCTCAAAGGAGAAGGTAACATGGAAGGAAGAAAATGACCTAGACAAAGGCCCATTTTGCCAAGGTAACACACCCACAGAAGCAGCTAGGCAGAGTTATGATGCACCTTAACCATGAAAAAGGAGTGTTAGTGCCTAGGGTAATGCTCTATCTTGCTTAAGGGGAAACATTGTCTGTGTTTGAATGTGAAAAGGGAAATATCTCGTGGAAATTGACTGGCATTTCTATATTTTCCTCAGAATGAGTCAGTTCAAAAATAGAAACTTATTGCACAAACCTTTTATTAGATATTTCCAAACACAACTAAACTCCTATGGAATAAAAAAGCAAAGAAAAGCTAGGACACATCTATATCTTTCCCGATTTGAACTGGTTGAAAGAATTGGCAAGGTTTGTCCTCTCCATTTCCTATAAATTGGAGGTTTGGGCTCTTGGTCTAAGGTCGAAGGTTTGATTATATGTGGAGCAGAATTTCATTGCTGAAGTGTGAGGCTTGAATATTGGTGAGGTTCATTGAGGAATCTTAGCCCAAGAATCATCACACTCGGAGATAGAGAAAGAGAGAGAGGAATTGGAAGACTGAGGAGGGCTTGGTACAACTAACGGTTGTAATCCTCCTTTTCATAAATTAATATAAATGTATCTGTTTTTTCCATTCAAATTTTCATTGTCACATTTGTTGTTCATCTGTCTATTTAGCATGATATGAGTGGCTTAGATCTGCATAGTTTAATGTCGATTATATACTAGTTTAATTGTTAGAAATCCGTACTGTTGTGAGGATTACACGGGTGCTTTGTTTGGTTGCAGGATATGGATTTGGAGCCGGTGAGGAAGGACTCCTACCATGCCACTTAGTGCTCTCCATAGGATCTGTTTTCCACAAATATATAATCATTCCAAATCTCGCTTTGTCAATTATATATTAGTATGAACATGTATGCAATATCTTTGGAACTTTACAACTAATATTACAGTCTGCCTCCGGCACCGGAAAGCCGTGAGAGGGATATTCATCTACCACCACCCAAGCATATTACCCTTTAGCAAGCTTCACTCCCTTTGTCCATCTGTACCATAATCCATACTCTGTAGTGCCCTTTAGATATCTGAACACATGCTTCCCCTCCTTCCAAAAGATCTTGGTAGGCTCAACCATAGCTTGACTAAGCTAGTTAATTGCGCAGAATATACCTGGTCGCATGTTCACCAAATACATAAGTGAACCCACAAGCTGCCTGTAAACATTAGAATCCACTACCTCACTTGAAGCAGCATCCTCCTTCCTCTAGTTACTTGCAAGAGGAGTCTCCATGGGTTTGTTTCCCTCCATGTGGAACTTCCTTAGAATCTCCTTGGCATACTTTCCCTGAGATACAAATAGCTCCCCATCTATTTGCCATATTTCCAAGCTAAGGAAATAATGCAAGAGCCCCATGTCCTTCATCTCAAACTCCCTTGCAAGATTCTCTTTGCAAGAAGTTATGAGCTACTCATCACCTGTTAGTATAATATCATTAACATAAAGTAAAATAATCAAAATCTTACCATCAACCACAATATGATATAGGTTCGCATCTGCTTCACTCTTTGTGAATCCCAACCCGATGAAATAGATGTCAATCCTGGTGTACCAAGCACGAGGTGCTTGCTTCAGCCCATATAGTGCTCTCTCGAGTCTGCACACATGTGAATCCCTGTCAAAGGTCTCAAAAATTTCTGGCTGCTCAATGTACACTTCTTCCTCAATAAATCCATTGAGAAAGATTGTCTTTACATCCATCTGATGTATCTTCCACCCCATCTATGCTGGGATTGCAAGGATAGATCTAATCAAACAATACCTTGCAACCGGTGCAAAATTCTCCTCATAGTCAATCCCCTCTACTTGTGAGAATCCTCAGGAAAAAAATCTAGCCTTGTATTTCTCCACACTCCCATCTGTTGCTTGCTTCACCTTGTAGATCCACCTAGATCCAACCAATGACTTCCCCACTCATCTTGGGACCACTTCCCATGCACTGTTTCTGATAATGGAGTCATACTCCTCAACCATGGCATCAACCCATGTTGGTTTCCGCACTTATTCCTTAAAAGAGGATGGTTTGTCACAATACACTCACTCATAAGAGCCATGTATCTAGTATACCTGTCTAGGGACCTTCTCTGCTCGCGTTGTGATGTAGGTGCACCTACATGCTCTGTCGCATCTAGCACAAATCTGTCATTATCTCTGGTGAAATTCCTACCATTTTTGGAGGATGGCTCTACATGAGTGGTTTCTGCCACTCCATGATCCTCTACTTGTGGCTGCTCCAGATCCCAAGGTTCATCCTTTGGAACTAATATTTCCTTGTCTGCATGCAAGTCAATTTCCCTCTCAAGGGATAATCACATGACTTTCTCCTCATCAAATTTAGCATATCTCCTGACAAATATCATCTTTTTATCTGAAAAATACACCTGATATTTGTGGGAAGTATCAGTGTACCCCACAAATATCCCAACCTATGCTGTTGGTTCTAGCTTCTTCCTGCAATCTTTGGTCACATGGAAATAGAAAAATGAGCCAAAAAATTTAAAATATGAAACATCCAGTTTGTTACCTGAAAAAGCCTCCTCTAGTGTACTCATGCCAAGTATCCAATGGGGACTACAGTTCTGCAAAAATACAGCTGTGTTGCATGCTGATGCCCATAGATGCAACGGTATGCCCTGATCATGTAACATAGCTCGTGTTGCTCCCATAATTGTTCTGTTCTTTATTTTTGAAACCTCATTCTATTGTGGGTTATGAGGTGCAATCAATTCTCTCTGAATTCCTTATTTGGCACAAAAGTTCTTGAATTGATTAGTTATATACTCACCACCATTGTCGCTCCTTAGAGCCTTCATCTTCTTCCCTATATATTTCTCTACCAGTTCTTTGAACTTACAAAAAATGGAGAACATATGATCTTTCTTCTACAGAAAGAAGATCCAACACTTTCTAGAAAAATCATCAACAAAAATCACATAATGCCTATACTTTGTTGTGGAAGGTGTACATAATTGTCCACACAGGTCTGAGTGAACTCTCTCAAGGATTGTCACTGCTTGGTTCTCCTTCTCATGAAAATTTGCTTTAGTATACTTTCCCATGGTACAACCCTTGCATGTGTCTATCTACGCAAGAGTACCCTTTGGAATACATGTAGAAAAATGTTACATGATCCGCAAATAGCTGTGGTGTAGATGGCCCAATATCCTTTGCCCTAACTCACCTGTATCCCAACTCACCACCTTCCCTACTTTACTGCTCAATGTTGTGCAACCATCTACATCAAGTTTGTAGAGTTTCTTCACATGAACCCGAATCTTCTTTATCTGTCTTGTGGCTTTGGGACAAAGGAACACATTTACTTTACTGAAAACCACATCATATCCAAGATACTCCAACATAGCAACTGAAACTAAATTATTTTTCAAGCTTGGTACATGCATGAAATATTTTAATATGAAATTTTTACCTGACTGTCTCTGGAAAGTAACTGTACCAATCCCGGTAGCACTATACCTCCCGTCATCACCCATCTCGATGTGAATCTGAAGATCCTTCTCCTCCAAGCTACTAAAGATTTCTTTGTTTCCTATCATGTGGAAATATGATCCACTATCCAAGTACCACATAGATCCCATCAAAGTTGACGCTATGCATGCGATGAGAGATAATTCCAACTGAAATTGTGAGGCCAAAGCTTCACCCGTTGTAGCTCCCAGAGTCTTCTTATTGTTATTCTTATTTTGTGGACAATTTGTGGCATAATGTCCATGATCATGACAGTGAAAAAATTTCACCTTTGACATGTCACGCTTCTTGCCTTCTTTGCTGATCTTAGATTTGGAATAGGACTTTCCTTACTAGCCAAGGCATAATTTTCCTCATCATCATTCTTGGATGAGGATCCATCCCTAGTATTCTGCTTGTTATCACTCAGGTTTTCCTTGAAGTTGTGGAAAAGGAAAGTATACCCGAGGTAACCACAAACCAACCTTCAGATGCAGAATCTAGCCAATCTGCATCCAGATAGGGCTCTCTCTTTATAATTTATCTTTGTTCTTAGAAAGTTTTAGGCTAGTTATAAATCCAAGAGTTTGTTTGAAAACGGTGGAATTCGCCAACTAAGGGCAAGGTTGAATATTTTCAGGCCATTGGGCTATGGAGTCAAAGGATGGCTTTACTAGATTTCTATTCTAAACACAAGATGGCTTTGCAGGGCAAGATAGCCAAACAGAGAACAATCCTTAAAATTTAAAGTGGATGGAATGGGTTTGAAGGGATGAAAGGCAGTTAAGAATCTTTCACCATGTTCAAAAGAAAGAAATGAAATGATTACAAACAAAGAGCAGTGAAGAATTCTTTATTATAGTAATAAAAAATGTTTAAATTAGCAAAGCAAGAGCATTTAAGAATTCGTGCTTATAACCAATTTAGAGGAAAACATTAAGAATAATCACATCTGAAATAAGAGTACAACTAAGTAAATTCTGATTCAATCCTTTATGTAAATTATACAGAAATGAACACAATGATATTATAAACAGATATAACACTTAAGACATAGGATAGAAAGACTTATTGAACTGCAGTCCGGCACATGAATCCTGCAAAAAGTCCTGAGCTTCAAATTGTCATCCAGTAAGCCACAAATAAATTTCTCCAAAACGCTTTTATTCCAAAAACATCAATGTCACAGCAAAGTAATAGAATCCACCCTCAACACTCTCTTGGAGGGTTTATTTATACAAAAAATGATTGAAAAAATCTCACACTAACCTAGCCAATAATCTAGGGTGACTAATGAGTAAGTTACAATAAAAAAGGCGAGAAATGGTCTCGTAAATAGGACAAAAAGTAATTGTTGGTGTGCTATTTTCTCCTCTCAAGGATGTGCTGGAGGCAGGTGCTATAATAGGGCTCGATGCTGTCCCTTTGAGTAATTCCTTAGCTTGCCTGATACTCCTTGTTTCTACGGATACTCTTTAATCTGTCCAACTGATACTCTTTAACTGGTGCTCACTTTTTATCGTTTACATGATAGTAAAAAGATAAAATTCTCAACTTGAAGATAAATTTCATAAAATTTCCAATAAGTCATCCCACCATTGATCTTCTCCTATTATGGTTCTTTTAATTTTTCTCAACGTCTCATCGGCCTCTGTGAGTTTGTAAAAAGTGGGCTGATTAGGAAACAAATGTTTTATTTCATTTTCAAGATGAAATAAATTCTTCAACCTGTCATAAAGATTTCTTCCTGTTGGCAACGTTGCTTCTGACAAACTGATAGAATGAGCAGTTGTATTTTGAGCATGGATATCTATTTTCTTGATATAGGTTTCTAGGTCCATTATCTGGTTCTCTGAGAGCATAGGACTGGGTAACCCACTGTCCAACAAAACCTGAAATTTTCCTCTGAAAGCATTAATTTCTGCCAGAATATCTGAGCACTTCCTTTCCAAATTCTGCATAAAATTTCTTTTGGTAAAAACTCCTTTAATTTCCAAAATAGTGCCGGTCCTGTCCTTAATTCCTAGCACTGCAAGCTATTGCTTAGTCAGAGTGTTCAAAAACTGTATAAGTTGATTGGCCTGCTCAGGTCTGCCCCTTAATTCATCTCTTGTTTTGTTTATTTCTTCCTGAGCTATTTTAATCAAGTCATTTTGTTCAAAAATTGCTTGAACAGAGGGCCAAATACTTTTTATTAATTCAATTATATTGTCCCAAAGAATTTCATTTATTTCCCTCAAAGGCTTTTCTAATGAAAGATCTTTTTCTAAAGCCTTAACCAATCTTTCCAACCTTTTAATTTCCCTGGTATTATCAGCAACGGTCTCTTTAGATGTATCATATTTCTGCTCCAAATTTTCTAACTGCAATTTTGTGGTTTGAAGTTCTGTGAGTCTTAGTTTTAAACTTTCCATTTGTTTTATCAATTCATCAGAACTTAAACCAGAAGTGTTTACCTGTGCTGGCTCTGTTTGTTGATCTGCTGTTGTAGTAACTGTGGTTGTAGTAGCTTCTGTGATGGATGCCTGCATAATAGCTTCCTTTTCTTGTAAAGCTTGTTCCAATTCTTTCTCTGTTTCACTTAGTTGCTCAGTCATTTTTAAGAGAAACTCCATCATCTCTTCCTGTGAATTTCCCTTCAAAACTTCCTGGGTCTTGGGATGCCTTGAGGCTGGCAATTTCAGCTGCTTTCTCAGTGCAGCTATGTCATCATCTTTCTTCTTAATTAGTGCCTCAATGCTTTTGATATCTTTGGGGTTATGACCCAAGCTGATGATTATGTCTTCCAGAGACTTTATTCTGTTATCTTTGGCCTGAGAAGAGGCCTTCTCAATTTGCAATTGGGTGCTTGTGTTTTTTAAAGAATCTTGCAGCCTTAGGACTGCCATGGCCTTATCAGTAAGAGTGGAATACACCATTTCTCCAGTTTGTTTATGTAGCTCTATCTGGTCCAAAGGATGAATGTCCTTTGCCAGGACCTCAAAATTTGTTCTAATATAATCAGCTGCTGTCATGGGTTTTGGTACCTTGGACTTGAAGTGGCTCATCATCATTTTGCCTTGTGAAATGTCAAATGCTGACATTAACCTTTCCTGATTATGTGGAGCCATTTTCAGATATTGATCATATACTTTCATTCTCAATGGATCATTCTTTGCCTTTATATTAATGAAAGTTCTTTTTATATCCCATGTATCTGTTTTAGGTGGCCTAAAAGAAGATACTTCAGTACTCAACTGCTTTTGCAAAGCTTTTCCTTTCTGATCTGTGTGTGTCATACTAACAGAACCAGTTAGTTGACTATCTTCTCTTCCATCATCAAACATCTCATCTATTATTTCCACTTCCTGGGGTGAATTGAGTTTTTGCTTTTTGGTTTGATGTAGCTCTGAGGATTCTTTGGGAGGAGTAGTATCTGGAACCTGCCTTTTCTTGCCCATTTCTATATTGGATGGAGTTTGTAATTCTGAAACTTCAGGATGATTTACTTGAGTGGGAGAAACTTGTGTTTGATCAGGTGCTCTGGAGGTTTCAGGTTTCTCTGCCATGATTAAAGTTTCAATGACCTGTATTTCAGATTCCTTTCCTTTTCTTTTTGACTCTGCTGCAATTGATGAACTGCCTTCCTGTAATCTCTGCTGTAGATTTGCTGCTGAAGAAGTGCCAATGTGAGGTACCTGCACTTGACCACAAGATTCTAGGTCATACTTCTTCTCAAGATCTTTCATAATTTTGTTCATTTTGTCTTCTTCACTTTCTTCCTCAACTAGTGTTTCTTCCACCCATTCATCTTGATTAGCATATTCTTCTATTTCAGGAATCCTGAGGTGAATGTAAGGGGATGACTTGTTCTTCATTCTTTTTTCACAGATAAAACCAAATGGATCATAAGGAACCCAACGAAAACTTCTTTGGAACTTGCAATGGTTTTGTAGTATATCTTCTGCTTCTCGCTCAGCATCCCTAGAGTTGCATATGAAGGGACCTAATTGACTTTTAATCCTGAGTTGGGCCTTCTTTTTCACACTACAAAAATGAATCATGTCTGAATTATTCATTTGCTTGAAATATTCCAAGGCAAAAAGTCTCATGGGCACATATTTTGGCAACTTGAATGGATGCAATTCACATCCATAGATTCTGATGACTGAATGGTTTTGATATAAATACCAGTCTCCAACTTTATATGTTCTTGAAAGTTGCAAAGTCTTCTTGATCTCATTACTGAGCCTTGGAGGAGGAATTCCTGTCAACAAAGTAGTTGCAGGATATACAAAAAGATCGATGAACTCAGCATAAGAATAGGGAGACTCATAGGAAGAGTGAATTATGGGAGACCAAAATATAACAGATCTGGGGTTTCCCTTGGCATCAAGCTTTTGAACAGGAAAAGGGAATTTCTCTGATTGGTAATAGATAATGAGATGATAAATGATTGAGGAATATTTAAAAACTTTCTCATCATCTAGCCTCATGAACTGGTCATGGATTTTATTGGCTATGAAAGATGCAAAGTCATATTTTACTGCAGGAGGTTGCCCAGGAGTAAAGATAGACAGTAAAACCAGGGTTATTTCATCAACATATTCACTTGTATTGAAACCCAAGACAAAAGATATCATATTTAGGATGAGCCTTCCTAACTTAGTGAAATAAGAAAAACCATAGGGAGGAGGGCCCCTAGGTTGATGTTCAGGTAACATAAAATTCTGGCAAATGGACTTCAATTTTTTTGGGGTCAATTGATTAGACTTTTCAATCAGTTCTTCCATAGACAAAGGTGCTAGCTCTTGATCAGGTTCAAAATGCATAATTTCATTGATAGCTTGGGGAGTAATGGGGAAAAGAACACTCTGGTCAGGGGATATTACAGCTCTTTGAGTCAGATCATAGTTAGAATGGAAATAGTAGATAATTTCTGGGAAAATAATGACTGAAGGGATGAGATATCTCGGGAAATTGGATTCCCACAACCCAATGACATCCAATCCCTTCGAATAATCGTCTCTGCAGCGACAATAACTTAGAAGGGGGCTTTCATCAAACACTAAGTCTTTAATTTGAAATTCTTTATCCACTAAGGGCAAATATTCTAACTCTATGTGGGGGGCATTCAATGGGGTTACATTTAGAGCTGCCGGAGCTTCCATTTTGGTTCTTGTGTATTCAAAATGGAAGTTTCTGGGTTTTCTTCACAGACCGGGCGTGATTTCAGTTTTAATGAGGGAAATTGGCACAATTGCAGTTTCGAGGGAACAATTCACAGTTTTAAAACTCAGGGAATGATCTTAGGAATAAGATTTTAATACTGATTCAGCGAAAAACAAGGAACACAGAGTTTCTTTTGAAGTTCGGAGTGCAATAGAATAAATACCTGTTTTTGGAGGCAAACTGGGATTTAACAGGTATCAAGTGGTGGCAAGAGGATGCTCGAACACTGGTCCGGCGAAATTCTGGAGCGAAATCGGATAGAATAGTAGATTTTAGTGAAAATTTGAATTTCGTAGCGGAAGGCGCAGTCGCTTTCAAATAATGAAAATGACATAAAAAACACGAAAATTTGTTTAATTTCCAAAGTCAAAAAAGGGGTTTTTATTTTTTCGAGGAATGACGTCATTTCAGTACGGGCTGACGTGTGGCAGGGGTCGGGCGGTAAGCGGTAATCCCCGCACCGCTTATGGGCAATAGTGGTATTAAACGAGAGGGCAGCGATTCCATTGGGGCATTGACACGTGGACGGAGGGCGGTTTCAAAACCACCGTGCCCCTGCGGGTTATTGTTCGGGTATTGGATGGCTAGCGGAATGAATGTTAGCCGTAGATCTCGTAGCGGGAGATCGGATGGTGGAAGGGACGTGGAGTAAGCGGGGGTTTAATGTGCGGGCCCGTCGGGTTTTTGAAACGATTTATTGTTTAATTAATCATCCCGAGAGGCTTTTGATAGGCGGAGGGAGTGGTTATCAATTAATTCTGATAATTAATTAATCCCATGGTCTAATGAAAAATTGGGGTCGCGGCAGGGTCTCGATTATGGTTAAAGTGTCGGGTGGGATGCCAAGTGGATGAGCCACGGTGGCATGGGGGTTTTTCCGAAGTTTTTTAGTTTAAATTAAAACTTTGGCATTATTCATTTTTCTTTCAAACATATAAAATTATATGTTTAAATGTTTTTTTTTCGATATTTCTTATTATATGGTAATAAATTAAATCAATTTAACTACCATAAGGGGCGGGACTATTATATAATGATATATTTAACCAAAGGGCGCATAATGCGGGTTTTTAATGAATAATTGGGAAATAAATACTTTG
The DNA here is from genome assembly GCA_034641835.2 of Pinus albicaulis. Classification (NCBI taxonomy): domain Eukaryota; kingdom Viridiplantae; phylum Streptophyta; class Pinopsida; order Pinales; family Pinaceae; genus Pinus; species Pinus albicaulis. Next base: position 158,998,322 of record CM076570.1, on the reverse strand, counting down.
GTTAAACTTTATAATAAGATGGGTTTTTTGGATATTTATATAAAAGGAGTTATATACTTAGGATAAGGCATTTTCACTAGGGATTTAGTAAATAGATCAGAAGTTAATATGACAAAGGACAAGGTAAACTCAAAATACTTAACTTTAACCAAGAAAGTGAAGATTTCTGAAGTAAATCACATCATCTTAATTTCAACACTTTAATATAGAATAGTAAGTGATTTTGAAGGATTATTGTGGAAATTTACATGATTTTCCTAAGTAAAATAGGATTTTACTTAGGAAAAGGTTAAAAGTGAATGATTATAATGACAAATGATCTCAAGTACTTAGGTCTTTTTGATCATTAGGCCGAGGTCCGGTCCCTCCAAAAGTCAAGGAAATGCCTTGAGCCCCTTTAATCTCCAAATACCCTAGCACTTTTAGGGAAATTAGTAAAAATCTTAGGGAAAAAGTGATGTGGGAAGTTAATGATTTTGACTTTGCTTTCTTTGAATTTTCCAGTGCACTTCTTGCTTCAGTACTTGTGATGAAGGTAAAAGATTAAACATATTTAGCACCATCATTCATCATATAAGACTTTGCAACACCATCTACCTACCCTATCTACTTGACACTACCATTTTCTCTTCTTTATTAGGGTGCATTTGGGCTTGCAAACCCTTATCAATCTTTTCTTTTTACAAGGAAAATCTATCTAATTCTATCCTTATTACATCCAAGGGCTCAGATTAAACTGTTGAGCACCTTTTATTAACTCTACCTATCTACTTATCTGCCAAGATTAAACTGTTTGGTCAGATATTTACTCTCTATTCTATAACATGAAATTGAAATATGAATAAGTCAAGTTTAAACAGTTTGACTCTTCATAAATTGTGGCAAAAGTTTGACAAGCTGCACACAATTACTTATTTACAAAAAATGAAATAGTAGTGGCATTTGGATTTGCACACTTTCCTTGGTCTATTTTTTTTTGGGGTTCATTTCTTTCACTTTTTTTGACCAATTTATTTTTCTTACCCTTTGATTTTTCTTTTAGGGTATACCCTCTTTACATTTTTTAAATTTTTTTTATTTTTTGGTTTTTCAAGAATATGGAACACCTTTACTCAAGAAAAAGGTTTGAACATATTCCATAGTTCAATCAAGACAATCATGAAAAATGACACCTATTGGTATAGGAGTCTAACACCGCCAAAACTCTTCTTGTACAAAATCTGACCATAGTTGCTGCCAATCTGGTAACTTCTCCCTCCCATTCACAAAGTCCTGGTAACTATGAAAACTCTTGGGAAGGCATAGAAGTTCTAGGCTCACCAAGTCATCATCAACTACAGTAATACCAATACTTCCAAGCTCATCTGTACATTGAGTGAACTTGGTCATGTATATCTGGATTGTGTCACCCTTCTTAGTTTGATTTTCCTGAGCTTGTCCTTGAGTGCCAATTTTGTGTGGTCACTGCTGCTTTGAAATAGATCTTTTAAGGCTTTCCACATAGCATATGGAGTTTTATTTCCATGGAGACTCGAGACAATATGATCTCAAACTCCCTCTAACAATATCCTCCTCACCTTTTCTACCTTCTTCTATCATGCATCAAGAAGTTGGGCATATGCTTCTGCGGGCTTGGGTATATCATTATCTATGAATTCCTTCAACCCATGGTCCTCCAAAAATGTGTCCATCATGTCCTTCCATGAAATATAATTCTAACTGCCCTTGAGTTCATATTTGAGTCTCAAGCCATTGAAAGACATATTGATCTGCTTCTAGCTCGAAAGAAAGTATCTGGAAATTTTAATACTATTCAACACAAACTCATTTTATTCTCCACTATTGTGATTCTTGGGACTCTGGTACCATGTAGAAATTACACCAATGGATTCAATCCGATCATGCAATGTACTAAAAAAATATACTGAATCCTTCTATAATATTTGCAGAATATAAATCACGATCGCTCAATCACATGCAAGTAAGAGAAAGAAGTAAATAAATCGCACAACACAAGATTTTCCTGGGGAAAGAAACTGCTCAAAACCCCTCCATATTTATTGTATAATCAACCAAGGAATCATGAAACAATACAATGCATGTGTGATCACCACAACCTCATACACTCTACCAATTGTCTCACATTGATCTAGGAAAAATTGGACCAATGCATAGCCAATTTCCTGCCCACCTTCATCCTACCTCGCTCATGCAAGCCCTAGGAAAAATAATTCATATTAAATAGGAATTCCAACCTTCCTTGACTACACAATCCATCATGAGCTTCCTATAGCTTTATAACTGCACCTAGGAAATATGCTAAAAATATAACTAATAGTTTACTTGCCTTTAACCTTTGTCTCAATTGGGTCTCCATTAGAATTGACATGCATGCAAATATTAATAGATAATCATCAGTTACTTGGTAGATCACTACTTGTGAATTAAATATATTTTCATTCATTTGATATTCCACTAGCTCATCAATCATTTAGAACTAGTTAAACTGATTTTAACTCAATTAATTTGAGTTAACTGATTGCACTCACACCACACTAGTGCTACAACTGCAACTGGACCTTGTAAATAATATAATCGCTCTACATGCCTATCCTTTGACCCCCAACTTAGAATTCTTGAGCTAACTAAGTCTGTCACACATAGTTATCTATTACAAGTTGTTATGAGATCAGTTTACAATTTATTTTCCAATTTATTTAAATATTGGTTTCCCACATTCTCACTAACGTTTCAATAGAATTCCTCACTTATGTGTGACTTGGAATCCGACACTTGTATGTGGTGCATTTTATTGTTGAATTTCAAAAATTATCTCAATAAGTGCATCCCACCACTATGAATATCATACACATCTCACAAGACCCACACAAAACTAAACATGGTAGCTAGGTTAGAATCCAAATGGGCCTCTCATACGAAATGGTGTGAGTTCTAATTAGGATACATGAGAGAACCCCTAATTGTTACAGGGAAGTTTTCCCCCGTGGATATTTTTTGGTACTAGAAAGAGGGAATCATAAATTGTATAGTTGGTAAGGCTCCTTGGTCATATTGTTTGATATTTCCAGAGACAAAGTTCATTTTTAATAGCCTCATACCCATCTTCATTTTCTAGATCATTCTGAAAAGGAAACATGGTATGAAGATGTTCCCTCTAAATCAAAACATTTTATTTCCTGCTTTGAAGAGTGATTGTAATCTATTCCCTTTAACAAAGTAATCACATTTAGATGCGTTACCCCTACTTGCAAAAATAATATTGGGAAATTACTTCTAGTACTTCTTCTACCAACAAAAAAATATACCTAAATAATTGTCACAAATGAGGGCGTAATGGTAGATTATATTGAAGACCTTGTTGAATTATAATTGAACAATATTCTTCATCATTTTGACTAAATTTCCATTACTCCATTCGATTATCCTCCTCATCCTACTCATAACAATTCTACTGATACCTCTTCAAATTCAAAATAAGAAATACTTGGTCACGTCTATGCAATGGCAGGACAACCTTAGCCACATCATCCAATCCCATGCATCCATAAAGTCTATTATCAAAGTTTGATCCCGATAAAGATGTTAAACTATAAGACCATGTAAATATTTTTTATTTGGCCTTATAGATATTGGAGGTACAACACAAAGATGTAGTTTGTAGTTTATTTCCATATATGTCTAAACACAAAGCAAGTACATGGTACAAATATTCTAGTCACCTCAATAGATGGATGGAATTATTTTGATAAATATTTCCTGAAAAATTCCAGTAGAGACAAATCCCCAAACACACTCCTTAAGGGACTGATTTCCATAAGAATGGAGAAGAAGGAACAAAGAATTCAATCAATAATTCATCACTTTATGAACGTAATACCTACTCATTCACAACCTATAAACTAGAAATTGATTATTACACTTATTCTCTCACTCTTCCATAGCTATGTAACCACCCCTCCCATGTTTATGCAAGTTTTCCCACCTGCCAAGATAAACGTGAAATGAAGAGTTACTATGAAATGACCCTACCTACAAGTTCCAGTTATGGAAGTGGGGCCTACAAACTGACACACTGAAAACTCACATACATCCCTCAACACACTAGGTCACCCAGAAGTCAGTCCACGACCTCTGATGACAAAATCCTAAGTTAGAACTATTTTTTCACTGACCTAACCCCAAACCGCACCCACAACAAGTCATGCATGCAGTTGTGAGCCTCCAACCACACTCACAAGCCTAACTGCGAGAAGTTATGTCCTAAAATATTTAGTGAAAAAGGTGTTGTACCAAGTGTTATACGTCAATTTGGGCATCATCCCCCATGACCTAGTCAAACTGGACATCATTCCCAGGACCAATGAAATAGGGTCTATCATCCCCTTATATTTCAGTTTCTATATGCCCTAGGAGAAGAACAATTATTGTGATATTTCCAAGGTTTGAAGTATCTGTTATATCACTTATTGACTCACCAATGCAACCTCTAAAGGGACTAACTAAGTTGCAATGAAAGATCCTCCATTCAAGGGTGCACTGGAATGCACCTCCCAACATTCAAGAGTGCGTTGGACACCTGGGAGAAGAATTCTCATTGTTCCAAGAATCTCCACATGGCCAGTGCCTTCTAGAAGAGTCCATATGTGTCAAAATTTGAATCCAAGTGTCCATATAACACCTCTAAACTTGGGAACATGTCTTTCCTATTATTAGAAAGTCATTCATTGATAAACTACCATCAGTTTCCCTATAAATTGAGCACAGATCCTAGTGCTAGGGAAGGAATAATTTCGGTAAAGAAATGTTGTTGGATTCTCATTTAAGAGAGTGAAAGTACTGATATGCTGCTAGTGTGATGTTAGATGTGATGAGGTTGGGATGAAGCTAGAGCTGGTGGCAACAAATCGATCATCGGTTGTAACCTTCCCCTTTTACTCTTTAATAAATATTTCTTTTCATTTTCCTATATATATGTCTCTATATGTTTCTATTTTTTATGCAATGGATTCTTGAATGATATATATATTTCATATCTAATCGATTTGACTGATTAAGATAGGTATATATTTGTATATGCATGTTGTTTGATGTTCTTTTTTTGTGTTTGCAGGAATCGATTTGACGATTTAAGTTGGATTGAAAGCGACAGAAACAATGATAAAAGGAGAAGGAGAAGCGCTTGGATCACAAGTAGGTTCTTTCATCATTCTGTGTATCTTCTTATTTTAGATAAAGTGACAGTAAAGTATTTCTTCTGTTGTTCTAAGTGCCTAGCACCACAATTAGGGAATTTGATTTATCCGTAGATCATAATTCTGCATAAAAAATTGGTGACTCCAATGGGAAATATCCTATCATTTTTGGTGTTTTTGCCTCTACTTATTTTAGAGAAAGTGATAGTAAAGTCTTTCTTCTATTGTTCTAAGTGCCTAGCACCACACTTGGGGAATTTGATTTATCCGTAGATCATAATTCTGAATAACACCGAGATATGAGCCAAAATTCCAGGTTAGCCTCTAATTCTCATAGATGAAAATAGGAAAATGTCTCATATTGACATATGGAAATACCAACGAAGTCAGAGACTTCCATGTACCACTCGACCATAGATTGGGCTAAACCAAATAATTTATTTTAGCCAATCACTCCTGCGCCATATTTTAAGCATGGATGTGGGAAATAACCAAAACAAAACCAAACCAAGCCTTCCAGAGACCAAACCACCTCAACCCTCAACCATAGTAATTCCACCTCGATGATCGGAAATCAATAACACCAACCAGATTAGTCTCTACCTAAGTTGTCTAGGGCTCCAAGAACCAGTAACTGAACCCACAACCTTATAGGGCTCCAGAGAATTTGCCCAACCCAACTCCACGGAATAGTAACTCAACCCACTAAGGGATTCAAAGTATTTGTCCCAAACTAGGCTCCAGGACTAGTAACTCCACCCAAATTGTTCTAGGGCTTTTAGAGTGTTTTTTCTATCCCACAAAAATAAGGAATTATGAACACCAATTATAAAAAAATCAAGTGGAAAAACCCACAAAACCATGTCTATCCAGGAAATGGAAAAGCAAGGATAAAACAACTATCAATCTAGGAAAATATCCATGCCAATGGTAGCACATAACCATAAGATCACATGCATATACCATGCATCCATAAATTAGCAAGGAAATCACACGCGCAACCTGTTACCTCCAAGAAATATAGTTCTAGTTGTTGATCCATCTATTCCCTTACACTTTCCTGCTTTCCTTTTCCTTCTTTATCCAAATCAAATGGATCCCAAGTTCTCCAAGAATAATCTAAGTGTGAAAGAGTATGAGAGAGTGAGATAGTAGAAGAGAGCTCCAAAACTGAACTTTCAAAAATACTTTGAACTAATCCTCAAAATCGTTTTTATCATAGTGGCCTCTATTTTCTTCAATTTTCATCTCATGTAAATTTGTGACCTTTCATCTCCCTTTTCTATTATTTTAATTTATTTCATAGATAAAATGATAATTAATTCCTCTTTTCCTTTTCCAATGCTCTTTCCAATTCCCTTAGCCATAAATATATCGAAAGTGACACCCACTAACATGTTTTTCCCACCAATCAGTTTGGAATATGTGTCCCATTACCTTGGTCTTATATTTTATTTTACATGGAAAATCAACCAAGGGTTGTTATAAACCCCTCCCCCTTGGGGTAACACTGTCCTTTTTGTTCTATGATACCTATGACCAAAAAATCACTAATAAAAAGCATACTTCCTATGGAGATTTATAACCTAACTCGTTGTAGTATTTATAATGACCAGTACTGAAAACATGACAGACATACTATTTACTGGAGCTTTACAACACAAATCATTATGGTATTTACAACAACAACCACATATATTGTTAGGTCCCTATATTACTAGTATAGTCCGTTATTGTTGTTAGTGTAACCCCCTTATTGTTATTATTATACCCTTGTAACCCCCATATTTTTATTATTGTGCCCTTAAATTATTATTGTTAGGTCGGCTAGGATTACATTGTAGCCCCACTAGGATTACATTGTGGCCCCATGGACTCCTATATATAGAAAGGAGGTTTTGTAATCTAAATCATCGAAAAATTGTTCATTCATCTAATGTATTGGAGGTTTCCCCCTCGAAGTGGCTTATTTCTAAGGCATTGATATCTCTTTTCTTCTCTTTTTGGAGCTGGTTTCACAACATTTGGTATCAGAGCTTTGAGATTCCAGGGTTTCGCTGCTCCAAACAGGCCAGCATGGAATTTTTGCTATAACTGTTTTTCTACAAAGGTTCAGAATCTAAAATTTTTAGAGCACGAAGCCATAATCCTGAGGAACATCGTTAAAAAATTTCAGAGCTTGGTTCACAATATTTTCGGAGATATGATCTGTGAAAGTTAGGTCATTTTGCAAGCTCCTGAATTTAACCTAAACAAGTCATCGTGGTATTTGCATAATAAATTTTTTTCTATGAAGGTTCAGAAGTTGAAATTTTTAGAGGGTGAAGCTGCAATCCTGAGGAACAGTGTCTAAAAATTTCAGATATTTGTTTGCAATATTATCAGAGATATGATCTGTGGAAGTGAGGGCTTTTTGAGGCTTCTGAATTTCATCTCAAACAGGTGATCGTGGGAAAATATTCATAGCTCTCTCTCTGAGCATTGAATTGGAATGCTGTAAAAATTAACCGCAAGTACACGAATTTTATTTTATTTTCTATAAATTTCAGAGCCAAAGGAGGAAACAGTGACACGTGGCAAGTCGTACAAGTTCGCTCTACAGAACCAATCCAAAATTGAGTCATTGTGGGAGATTGGACATAAATTTGTCTTGAAGAATCCAAATCAGATCAGACCTGTGGCATTTGAAAGAATATTCATAGGGTTACTATAAGGCTGAATTTCAGATATTGAGGATCTACAATTATAGAGATAATTCAATTTCAATATCAAGCTCCTCAAAAGCAAGTAAAAGGTGTGTATTTTTTTTTCCGAATTGCATAAGTCTTGTTTGAAGAATCAAGTTGAATTGATTCCAAGGGCATATTGTAGAATAGATACCAATAATGGATTCTAAAATGGCCCCTAAAAAGAATTCAACACCCATTAAGCCTTTAGAGAGCTCTACTATGACTCATGAAGATGAATAATGGCAACATGACATATCAAAATTATAGGAGCAAGTGCAACAAATTTCGCTCTCGCAAAGAGCAACAAAAAATGACATGGAAGTTTTGAAGAAAGGCGTGGAAACTAAGATGGATGGTTTGAAGAAAGGCGTGGAATCTAATATGGATGGTTGAAAGAATGGCATGGAATCTAAGATAGATGGCATGGAAGCTGACATGGAATCTAAAATGGAAAACATGAAGAATGATCAAATAGCAGACATGGAAGGTTTGACAAAGTTGATACAATAAATGTTTCCTAATGGTCAAAAGATAGTAGAGGAAACTCATGATGAGAACAAAATAAATGTTAATCATGATTTCATAAAATCTAATATTGGCAGGAAGAACCACCATATTCCAAAAATCGATATGAGGAAGTTGGATGGAAAGGATCCTGTAACATGGATACTACAGATGGAGCAATATTTTGATCTCCGTAATGTGCAAAACACACAAAAGGTATGCATTGCAACTTTACATTTAGAGCAAAATACATTTGTATGGTATTGACGACTTTTCTCCCGTAAAAAAATTGTCACTTGGTCAATTTTTACAAAGGAAATGATAGCACATTATGAGGATACAAAGAGCAACACCTTCTTTAGCCAATTGATAAATCTCAAACAAAATGGTTTAATGGGGGAGCACATTGAGGAATTCCAAAAATTGAATATAAGGGTAACTGATATTCCAGAGGAACACAGGATTGATCTCTTCATAGGTACTTTAAAGGATAACATCCAACATGAAGTTCGTGTTTTGGAACCTGATTCATTGGAGAAGGCATTCAGGTTGGCAAGAAAATTGAATGTAAAATTATGGCGACAAGGAAGCCTACCACTCACTTCTATAAAGAGGGAAGTGTTGCTACTCCTAGATTTCCACAACCTACAAGGTTGACACCACAACAATTGGAAGAAAAAAGAGCAAAATGGCTTTGCTACAGTTGTGATAGAAAATACACTAAATGTCATAAGTGTGCTGAGAAGAAATTATTTTACATAGATTGTGAAGAGGAAGAAGAAAATGAACAAGAAGAGGATATACACCAGGAACCAGCCCTAGAAGAGGAAGAAATGAATCCGACCATATCGTGTAATGCACTGGCAGGAATTACCACTCCTCAAACTCTCAAGATAGAATGACATATCAAGAAGAAAAGGGTAATAGTGTTGATTGATTCAGGTAGCACCCATAATTTTATTCATTGTAAGGTAGCCAAGGAATTAAATTGTTTCCTACACCCAGCACCAGAATGTCAAGTGATGGTTGCAAATGGAGGAACTATAAATTTCTCTGGAAAATGCCATAATATCAAGCTAACCATGGGGGAATATGTATTGAATAGTCCAATGCTTTCCATTCCTATGGGAGGTGCTGATGTTGTACAAGGAGTACAATGGTTACAATCTTTGGGGATGGTAGCTTTTAATTTTCAAGAACTTTTCTTGAAATTTTTTTCAGAAGGAAAGGAAGTCGAATTAAGGGGTATTGCAGGGAAGTCGAGAAAGATAATAAGCTCTAATGTCATGACAAATCTTCTAAATAAAGAACAACGAGGCGTAATTGCACAATTATGCTCACTGGAAGTTCCAACATCAAAATCATCTATTTCTGCAGATCTCCAAAAAGTCTTGGACAATCATTCCAAGGTGTTTGAAACTCCCAAAGGACTCCCACCTATTCATGATCATGATCATGCTATTCATTTGATTCCGGGAAGTGTTCCTCCAAACATCAGGCCTTATAGATATCCTTATGTCCAAAAGAGCGAAATTGAACGTATGATTGCAGAAATGTTAGAGGCGGGTATAATTCAACCTAGTCAAAGTTCTTTCTCTACTCCTATAGTATTGGTACACAAGAAGGATGGATCATGGCACATGTGTCCAGATTATAGGGAGCTCAATAAGCTCACCATTAAAGATAAATTTCCCATTCCTGTGATTGATGAATTATTGGATGAATTACATGGAGAAAATTATTTTACCAAATTGGATCTTCGTTCAGGGTATCATCAAATTAGAATGAAGACTGAAGATATTCCGAAAACACCATTTCGAACTCATGAGGGTCATTATGAATTTTTGGTCATGCCTTTTGGCCTTACCAATGCACCTTCTACATTTCAAGGGTTGATGAATTCCATTTTCAAAACCTTCCTTAGAAAATTTGTTCTAGTATTTTTTGATGATATACTAATCTACAGCAGGTCTTGGAAGGATCATGTTCAACATGTTGATAGGGTGCTCAAACTATTGCAGGAGAAACAATTATATGCAAAAACATCCAAATTTTTCTTTGTAGTACAAGAGGTGGAATATCTATGTCATATTATATCTCACGAGGGTGTTAAGGTAGACCCTAACAAAATTAAAGCCATTAAGGAATGGAAAGTCCCCACAACCATAAAGCAGTTGCGAGGATTTCTTGGGTTAACAGGGTATTATCGAAAGTTTTTTAAGAATTATGGGAGAATAGCAGCACCTCTAACAACATTATTTAAGAAAGATGCATTTTCATGGACTCCTGAAGCAACTAAGGCCTTTGAACATCTTAAAGAGGAAATGTGCCTAGCACTAGTCTTAGCTTCGCCAGACTTCACAAAAACCTTTATTGTGGAATGTGATGCCTTAGGAAATGGAATTGGTGTTGTTTTAATGCAAGAAGGAAGACCCATTGCTTTTGAAAGTTGTCCAATCAAAGGAAAGTATTTACAGAAACCTATTTATGAGAAGGAAATGTTAGTAATACTGCATGCACTAAAGAAATGGAGAACTTACCTAATGGGAAGACACTTCAAGGTAAAAACTGATCATGATAGTCTTAAACACTTTTTGGAACAAAGACTATCTTCAGAAGAGCAACAAAAATGGGTCACAAAGATGTTGGGTTATGAATTTGAAATAATATACAAAAAAAGGGAAGCTAAATGTTGTTGCAAATGCACTCTCAAGAAAGAATGAAGAGGTGGAAGCACTACTTTGTTCCATTTCTATTATCCAACCAGATTGGATAACCAAAGCAAGAGATGAATGGAAGAAGGGCGAAGAAGTGTGGACACTCTTTCAAAATTTGTAGCAAGATCCTAGTACATCTGATACATTTAGTTGGAAAAATGATTCCTTATGGTACAAAGATCACTTATATATTTGTAAGAATTCCCAAATAAAACAAAATATTCTTTTGGAATTGCACATTTCTCCTTTAGGAGGACACTCAGGATTTTTAAAAACTTATCATAGGGTGAAGAAAGAATTTTTTTGGGATGGCCTTAAATTTGATATTCAAAATTTTGTGACAGAATGTTTGGTTTTCCAGCAGAATAAAGTTGAGACAATTAAGACCCCGGGTCTTCTACAACCTTTATCCATTCCAAATCAACGTTGGGAGGAGATTTCAATGGATTTTATCATTGGTTTACCTAAGTTTGAAGGAAAGAGTGTCATTGTGGTGGTAGTTGATATACTTACCAAGTATGCACACTTTTGTGCATTATCTCATCCATTTAAAGCAAGTACAGTTCCTACTACCTTTATGGACACAATTCAAAAGCTACATGGAAACCCAAGGGTTATTGTGAGCGATAGAGATCCCATTTTTACTAGAAATTTTTGGACGGAGTTATTTTCTTGTTTGGGTACTCAATTAGCTCATAGCTCATATTATCATCCTCAATCCGATGGTCAAACTGAGATAGTAAATAAATGTTTGGAAGAATATCTTCATTGTTTTGTATCTGATAAACAAACACAATGGGTCAAGTGGTTACCTCTAGTTGAATGGTGGTATAACACTTCATTCCATACTGCAGCAAAAATAACCCCATTTATGGCACTTTATGGATATCATCCACCATCCCTCACATCATCTTTAAGAGAAAATTCAAAGGTTCAAGAAGTGGAAGATCACTTCGAGCATCAACGAGAAGTTCTCCAACTCTTAAAGGACAACCCGAATTTGGCACAAAATCGAATGAAACAACAGGCAGATCAACATCGCAGCAAGAGAAGTTTTGATGTAGGAGACTGGGTATTTTTACGGCTACAACCATACAAAAAAATGTCCCTCAAGAAAGCTAAGAAGGCTAATAAATTATTGCCAAAGTACTATGGTCCTTACAAGGTGTTGCAAAAGATTGGTACTACGACATACATATTGGAGCTTCCTGCTTCTTCATGAGTGCATCCAATTTTCCATGTTTCATGCTTAAAGAAGGTTATAGGTGAAAATCTTCCAGTTCAAACAATATTTCTAGAACTTGATGAGGAAGGAAAAATCATATTGGAACCTGAAGAGGTCACGGAAACAAGAACTCGAAAGCTATGAAATCGATCAATTTCAGAGTATCTCATCAAGTGGAAGAACTTACCCACTGAAGATTCTACATGGGAGGATGAGAATTTTATACAGAAGCACCCAATTCTACTCAAGCATTGAGGACAACACTTTTTTGAAGGAGAGGGGCATGTCAGGTCCCTATATTACTAGTATAGTCCCTTATTATTGTTAGTGTAACCCCCTTATTGTTATTATTGTACCCTTGTAACCCCCATATTTTTATTATTGTGCCCTTAAATTATTATTGTTAGGTCGGCTAGGATTACATTGTGGCCCCATGGACTCCTATATACAGAAAGGATGTTTTGTAATTTGAATCATCGAAGAATTGTTCATTCATGTAATGTATTGGAGGTTGCCCCCAGGGGTTGTTATAAACCTCTCCCCCTTGGGGTAACACTGTTCTTTGTGTTCTATGATATCTATGACCAAAAACTCACTAATAAAAAGCATACTTCCTATGGAGCTTTATAACCTATCTCGTTATAGTATTTATAATGACCACTACTAAAAACATGATAGACATACTAATTACTGGAGCCTTACAACACAACTCATTATGGTATTTACAACAACAACCACATATATACTCATACACATTTTCTTCAACCAACAAATAATCATAATGTATATGGATCTTTATAACCCAACTCATTACAATATTTACAATAATACACATATATATACATATGCACGTTTCCTCTCACTAGAAAATAAAAGGATACCGTGCTCGCATTAGTGAATAGAGGAATCCAAAGGCTCACACCTCCAACCTAAAAATTTGTAACATGATTCACCTCCTTCCTATAAAGTCCAGAATCCACTGCCAAAGTCAAACCTACATCCATCCAGAGCTATGATCCTTGCGCTATTTTTTCTCTTAGTGGAAATTTACCGACTCATTGTTCCAAGGAACACTCCCAATGTGATTTTGATTCCATATGACAGTGCTAATGACCAAAAAATATTCATTTCCCACCCTTCCCTTCTCTGCTACAAAATCCCTTGGGAAATTTGGTCACCACTTTTCGTGCAGTCACACACCTTCCAAGTTCTACTGGCATCCCCTTATTTTCCACACAGTCACTCGGGAGATCCATCCCTTGGAAAGGTTTCCTCACATCAGAAGGTCCAAAAACCAAGTCATATACCTACCTAAAAACCATCATACCAGTCATAACATGCTCATGGAAATCAATGGACACTATTGGGTACTAGTGTCCCAAAATGGCCCTGATCTTGAATGATTTATTGACATACTATTTCCTATTCCAATTAATTTCATTGTCGTTGTTAACATTCTTGTAGCTAGTTCCATCCACCCAAACCGGGCATTTTCAAACATCCAAAATTGGGAATTTTCCATGGTTTCTTGTACCAAGCACATAATTTCCATTAGAATCAAAATGAATTGAAATAGATTCAAATCATACCTCATTGGTATCCCATCAATAAGTATGTCATCCGCAATTATGTTTACTTCTTGTTAGAACAATTCAAACTAGCTCTTCAATCAAATCCTCAAGTATAGATGTATCACATTCAAATAGCTCAAAACATAACCATCATAAATCAAATGACAGATCACATGTAACCATCATAAATCATAGTCACATATCACATTGATAATTAAAATTCAAAAAAATACTGATACTTGTCTCTTAGTTGGTTCTTTGATTCTACCTTTGTTCTTTTTCCTTTCCGAACACACATTGAATCAATTTCCAAACTCATAAAGAACCCAATGCATTCTCTTTTCTTCAATCACATACGCATACACACACTGTACATCACAACACATACATCTATAATGATGTACAACACCACATAATACATACACATACACCTGGTGTACAACAAAATGAATACACATGTCACTATACCACGACTACATAATACACATAACATCGTACCACACATGCACAACATAAAATCTATGACATGTAATCAATACCATATGTACAATAGGTACACAACACCACACATGCAACATGTTCACAAAACCACATGTACACAACACCACCTGCACAACGTGTACACAACCTCGCATGTACACAACACCACATGCACAATGTGTAAAAAACATTAGATGTACACAACACCACCTGCAAAACATCTACACATAACCACATGTACACAACACCACTTTCACAATGTTTACACAACACCACATGTACACAACGCCACTTTCACAACAAGTACACAACACCACATGCACACAAACCACATGTACAACATGTACATAGCACCAAATGTACAACTTGTGCACAACACCACCTACACAACATGTACACAACACCACATGTACATAGCACCACTTGCACAAATTGTACACAACACCACATGCACAATGTGTACATAGCACCACATGTATACAACACCACCAGCACAACGTGTACACAACACCACAAGTACACAACACCAAAATTATATAACACAACCAGCATAACATATACACAACACCACAGATGCATAGCACCACATCATGTACAACATATAAACAATGCCCATACTACACATCCAAAGACCACATTGTCTCTACCAAAGATCCTTGCTTCTAATGTCTTTCCACTATCCATTCTTGTCCTAGGATGCTACAAATCACATGAATTTCATTCAGCTGATGTATCCTTCAACATTACCTACCATAACATAAACATAGGCACAATAGAATCACATAATATCAATTCATATCCACATGATACTAACCTCATAGATATGTCAGGGCTACTCTTCCCACTTGATTCCTCATAAAACTAGGAACCTCTTCATGTCATTCACCTGCATAAGAAATCATTCATCCACAAGAATGATCCTCAAAAACCCGTCAGATAATGACATACATACATACATACATATATGCATATAAAAATTAGCATAATAAAATCATGATTCCTCACGACCTTGTCATACAATGAAATACATACAAGCATACATGTATACATATATAGACACCATCATAATCATGATAAAAAAATAATTACCAGATATCATAAGGTCAAGGTTAAGATAACTCTCTTTATCCATGCACAACATGCACAACATTGAGAACAATGATTCCCAACATAGTCAAGGCTTTTGACGCCTCAAATCCATTCACCTTACCCTTCCTGTTACCTTTTTCATGACTGTCCTACCGCTGTCCATTTACCCCAATGGACCCAACCAATCTAGATGGTTGTAATATTATTTCATTCAACTACCCTTTACTAATGCACTAGGCCCCATCTAAGCCTTACATTTCCTGTTGAGTTTCATCCAACTTCTCCTGAGTTCCATAAAATTTCCTCTTTCACTAATCAATTCCCAATACCCTAAAAACATAAAAAGAAAGAAAAAGAAAAAAATAGGAAGAGAACCATGAAAACCAATAGCAATATGACACCACAAACAAAGTCGCATGGCCATGCACCAAACACAAACAAAGATGTGAGTAAAAAAACAAATCACAAAATACCAAAAGCAAAAAACTAGTAACAAACTGGGGTTCCCAATGCTTCCAAGGGAAAGCTCAACCCAAGCCTTATTCAAGAGTTCATGGAAACCTCTTTTTCCATGCAATTCCTTGCATCATACTACCATAAACATAAATGTCAGTGCATAAATAAAAATAAAAATATATCGATTACCTTACCTTGTTGTACCCAACACGCTAACTTGTAACTGAACACATACATATATCATCTCTCAAGGGAATCTCATTCCTTGACGAATCCGAATATAACTGGAAACCAATTGTTATACCTGTCAAATACATTTTCATGAATATATCACATATCCACATAATGTCAGACAAAATCAAGGTTAAGAAGACCTCATGTATTCACGCAAAACACTCATTCATTTGGAATTGTAGTTTCCAAACATAGCCAAAGGAATTCTCATCCAATTCCTTTCTTTTACTTTTCATTGTTGCAATTGAGTCTTATTATGTGCTATCACATAACCCAACTATTATTTATATAAACAAATCAACTGTTACCTTGTCATGCTAATACCAATCATGTTTCCCTACAACTGTTCACACATGTTAGTCACATATTCCAAAGATCAAGACATTGTGTCTATTAATTTGAAATTGGCCTTTACCAAGACTAACAACCATGTCATAATAAAATCACAGTCATTAGTCATACTACTACAACTAGCACCCACTTTCTCTCAAGTACATATCAGTTGTCTCACCACATATAGTGTTGGTACAATCGTCTTAAAGTAATATCACTCCTTCATGCAATATTATAGACACATACTCATATCATGCAATTAACCAAACATTCCAACAACCTATAAACATAACATGTTAGATAAACAAAATACACAACACAATCAAAATCATACCTCAATGTATCTCAGGGTAGGCTATCACATCTGCACAAGTTAGTCCATATTAGTATGACACAAGATCACAAGTATATCGACTCATACCTTAATATCATAACCATAACCATATGCATAGGCCAATAAAAATTAGCATATACATATGACATCAATATATTATCTACAATAACCATAATCATCATGTGTATGAACACAATGCATATAAAAAAAGTTACTACCCTTCATGACTATCTGATGCATGTGCATATGATGACATTGATCAGTTAGTGTCTATCATGCATGTAACCATAAAAAAAATAAAATTAACACATTATTATAACCGTGATGAATTTAATAAACCATTAACCATAATTCCTGCATGTCAGACATGCAAACATGTATGACGATCTACTCTTACCCCGAGGTCTAACACTACAACCTCACTCCGATTACCCCCCTGTAACCACCCCTCCCACATTGACCCAATTTCACTGGCCTGCCATGGTAAACGTGACACAAAGAGTTACTATGACATGAAACAACCTCCAAGTTCTAGTTATGAAAGTGGGGCCTACATACTGACACACTAACAACTCACGGACATCCCTCAGGATACTAGGTCACCCAAAAGTCGGTCCACAAACTATGATGACAAAATATTGAGTTGGAGTTTATTTTTCACTAACATAACCCCCAACTACACCCACAATAAGGAATGCATGTGGTTGTGGGTTTCCAACGACACTCACAAGCCTAGTTACCATTGGTTGTGACCTAAGACCTAAAATACTTAATTTAGAGGACGCGGTCCTGAGATCTGAGCCACAATTCTAGGTCATCCTCCAGACCACTTCCCATAACTGCTTGAGATATTTTAGAAGCATTAGTTACATAATGAAAATGCCAAACATTCAAACTTGAAACAAATATTTACCTAGATAGGCCTAGTACTTAGCAGACATTTCGTCAAACACATGGTAAACATGTAAGCTACAGGTCATGAATGCATATCTGATCATAATAGTTTGAGATTCATCTGAGAATCACCAAGAAGGCTCTATGCCCTCTCCACATAGTTGTAACAACACTTGTTAGTCCATGCATTCATCAACCATTCATATATTCATCAAAACATGTCAGGATCCATAGACAATGTACATCATATAACAAACATATAATCAGAAAATAACCAAAATATAGATCATGACAACTCAATTATAACATCACCAATATAATCACTACCAATTATCATATATGACAATAGGAAAATGTATCATATTAAAATATGAAAATACCAACCAAGTCAGGGACTTCCACGTACCACTCGACCATATATTGGGCTGAACCAAATATTTATTTCATCCAATCACTCATGTACCATATTACGAGAATGAACACGGGATCTCATGATAACCAAAACAAAACCAAACTAGGCCTTCCAGAGGCCAAACTACCTAAAACCTCTATTAAGAATTTGAAGGGCTAGTGATTAATTCAAATTCTCTACTTGATAATTACTCGTGAGATTACTTATTTCACTTACTTCTTTTCTTCTTAGATTATTATATCTTTCATCAAGTCAATTACAAAAAATACAAGAGACACAAATTTAGGCTCTTCAAGCCAAGGCCAAAACCTCTCCCTCTTGGAGAGGAAAACCCATGATAAATTCCTCTTATATACTTTTAGATGACAAGTACCATGACCATGACACAAACCCTTACCCTTTTTATGCCTCCAAGACCTTGTCACTAATTGATCCTTCTCTTTTGCACCGTACTACACTGTCTTGCACCTTTCTGCACCAAAACTAGAGATCTCAGTCTCTACTTGTATTCTTCTTCCTTTGTACCTTCATTTGACTTTGCTAACTATATCCTTGTCTTATTTTATTCAATGAATATTACTCAGCTTGACACAAACATTACTTAATACAGTCCCCCTTTTCAATTATTAGCAGTCCTTTAACACAGACATATATTCCATGCACCTTAACACATACTTATTTTGCACCTTAATACAATCTTCATTCAACATCTTAATCCACAATTTAAAACAATCTTGTAGCTCACATAAAATCATAGAATACTTCTGCACTGCACCTGCACTTGCACTTCCACACTACACCTGCACCTGCACTTGAACCTGCGCCTGCACCCGCACTTCCGCACCGCACCTACACCTGTATTGACGCACTAATCCACATTTTATGCTTCAATGCTATCCACATTTTCTATCCTTAACTCACACTTGTTCATGTCCTTAAGTCTTCACTTAATCACAGTCTATCTGTAGTTCACTTCTGTAATTTCTACATAGATTTCTCAGCTATTTATAGTTGTTCGAACCTATAATTAGCTGACCTATAATTGAACTGATGTGACATATTATTGAGATGACTTTTCCAACAATTTCAGGCCAACTTGTAGGGCTGATGTTCCAACGTTAAGGATATTGTTTTGAGGTTTTCTTGAGCATCATTTCGGGGCCATTTTCTTCAAGGATATGTGACAAGGTTCTTGACAAGGTCTGGAGCATATATTGATGTCTATACTCTTCATTTACTAGACACTTAACTACAAATGTAACTAGAAGACAACCCTAATAGATATCAAGAAGAAGTCTATAATAAAATCTTGCTCATGAAACCCATGAAGAAAGTACAAACACAAATACATTTTATTATCTTTGTCTTCTTCTTTACATAAAACACATAATTACACAGTCAATATGAAGACCGACCTAGTTGCACTTTTCAACACCCTCAACCATATTGATTCCACCTCGATGGCCAGACATCACTAACACCAAAAAATTCAATCTATAACTAAGTTATACAGGGCTCCAAGAACAAGTAAATGAACAAACAAGGGCTCCAGAACATTTGGACAACTCGACTCTAGGGACTAATAACTCAACCCACCAAGGGCTCCAGAGAATTTTTCCCAACCTAAGCTCCGAGACTAGTAACTCAACCCAATCTGTTCCAGGGCTTCCAGAGTGCTTGTTCCAAACCACAACCATAAGGAATTGTGAGCACCAATCATAAAAAAATCAAGTGGAAAAAACCCACAAAACCATCACTTTCTAGGAAATGGAAAGGAAAATCTAAAAACACTTTCAATCCAGGAAAATCTCCATGCCAATGACAACACATAACTATAAAATCACATGCATATACCATGCATCTAGAAATAAACAAGGAATTCACACATGCAACCTGTTACCTACAAAGAAATCTAGCTGTAGTTGCTAATCCAAATGTTCCCTTGTGCTTTCCTGCTTTCCTTTGCCTTCTTTCTCTAAATCCAATGTATGCCAAAGTGCTCCAAGCATATTTTAAGTGTGCAAGAGTATGAGATAGTAGAATAGAAGAGATCTCCAAAATTGAACTGTCAAAAGGACTACGAATTGATCGTCAAAAGCCTTTTCATCATTGAGGCCTCTATTTTCTTCATTTTCCTTCATTTCACCTTCAATTTCCCTCTCATGAAAATATGTGACCTTTCATCTCCTTTTTCTCCTATTTTTATTTATTTCATAAATAAAATGTTAATTAGTTCCTCTTTTCCTTCTCCAATGCCGTTCCTAATTCCCTTAGCCATAAATAAACCGAAAGTGACACCCACTAGGATGTTTTCCCCACCATTCATCTTGGAATACATGTCCCATGACCTTGGTATTATATGTTTTTTACATGGAAAATAAACCAGGGGTTGTTACAAACCCCTCCCCCTTGGGGTAACACTATCCTTGGTGTTCTATGACACTTATGACCAACAAACTGCTGAAAGTAAAACATTTTGACAATGGAGCTTTATAACCCATCTTGTTGTAATATTAACAATGAACACCACTAAAAAAATGACCGAACATATAGTTTATTGGAGCTTTATAACACAACTCATTACAAAATTTACAATAGCAGCAAAATACATACTCAAGTATCATACACATTTTCTTCAACCAACAAATAATCAGACTGTCTATCGAGATTTATAACCCATCTCATTACAATATTTACAATAATACATAAATATACATAAGCACATTTGATCTCACCAACAAATAAAAGGATACGGTGCCTATATCAGTCAATAAGAAAATCTAGAGTCTCACACATCCACCCTATAAATTAGTACAATGATTCACCTCCTTCCCAGAAAGTCTAGAATCCACTGCCAAATTTAAACCGACATCCAATGTCCAACACTACGATCCGTGCACTAATTTTTCTCTTGGTGAAAAATTACTGGTTCATTGTTTCAGGGAACACTCTCAATGTTCTTTTGATTCCATCTGGCAATTTTGATGACCAAAAAAATTCATTCCCTGACCTTCCCTTCTCTACTACACAATCCCTTGGGAAAACCGTTTATCCCCTTCCGTGGAGTCACACACCTTCCAAGTTCTGTTGGAATCCTATTCTTTGATACAAAGTCCCTCAGGTGATCCATCCCTTGGAAATTTTTCCTCTTAACGGAAGGTCCAACAAAAAATCATATCCCTACCTAAAAACCATCATATTGGTCATAGCACACTCATGGAAATCAATGGACACTATTAGGTACTTGTGTCCCACAATGGCCATGATCCTGAATGATTTACCAAGATATTGATACCTTTTCCAATTTATTTCAATGATGCTATTAAGAATATTACATCCAGATCTATCCACCCAAACCGGGCATTTTTAACCACCCAAACCTGGGCATTTTCCATGATTTATTTTACCAAGCACATAATTTCCATTAGACTCGAAACAAATTGAAAGAGAATCAAATCATACCTCATTGGTAGCCCATCAATAAGGTACACCCACAATTTTGTTTACTTCCTGTCACAACAAGTTAAACTAGCTCTTCGATCAAATCATCAGGTATAAACATATGACATCTAGTTAGCTCATAATGCAACCATCATAAATCAAATCATATGTCACATGTAACCATCATAAATCAGATTCATAGATCACAAGCACAATTAAAACTGAAATAAAAATTGATACTTATCTCTTAGTTGGTTCTTTGCTTCTAACTTTGTTCTTTTTCCTTTCCATAGACATGCTGAATAGGTTTCCAAACCTGGCAAGCACCCAATGCCTTGTCTTTTCTTCAATCACATGCACATACACAAAGTGTACATCACAACACATACATCCACACACGACATAAAACACCACACAATAAACACACCTACACTCGATGTACAACACAATGAATACAGATGTCACGATACCACGACTTCAAAATACACGTAACACCATACCTCATGTGCACAACACAACATGTACAACATGTACACAATAGCACATGTACAACATGTACACAACACCGCATGTGTAACATGTTCACAATACCACATGTACACAACACCACTTGTATAATGTGTACACAACACCGCATGTACACATCACCATATGCACAAAATGTACACAACACCACTTGGACAACGAGTACACAACAACACATGTACACAACATCGCCTGTAGAATGTGTACATAGTACCACATGTACACAACACCACTTGCACAACATGTACACAAAATCACATGTACATAATGCCACCTGCACAATGTGTACATAACACCACATGCACACAACACCACATGTACAACATGTACATAGCATTACATGCACACAACATTTCATGTACAACATTTAAACAAAAACATATGTACACAAAACTATCTGCACAATGTGTAGAAAACACCAGATGTACATAGCCCCGCCTGCAAAACGTGTGCACAACAACACCTGTACACAAAACCACCTACACAATGTGTACATAACACCACATGTATACAACACCACCTACACAACATGTACACAACACCATAGGTACATAACACCACTTGCACAATGTGTACACAACACCACAGGTATATAGCACCACATGTGCAACATGTATACAATACCAATACTTCACATCCGAAGACCATACTATCTCTACTAAGAAAAATTGCTTCTGATGTCTTTCCACTATCCATGTTTGTCCCAACATGCTACAAATTTCACAAATTTCATTCTGCTAATGTATCCTTCACCATTAATTCCCATATCATAAACATAGGCATAGTAAAAGCACATAATATCAATTCATATCTGCATGATACTAACCTCATAGATCTATCAAGGCTACTCTTTCCACTTGATTCCTCATAAAACTAGGAACCTCTTCATGCCATTTACCAACATATGCAATCATTCCTCCACAAGAATGATCCCTGACAACCTGCTAGACAATGTCATACATATATACATATATACATATAAAAATGATCATAAAATAATCATGATCCCTCATGACCCTTTCAGAAAACAACATACATACATACATGTATACATACATAAACATCAGAATAATTATGATCACAACACAATCAAAAAATATCATAAGGTCATTATTAAGAGAAATATCCTTATCTATGCACAACTTGCACAACACTGAGAACAATGGTTCCCAATATAGTCAATGCATCTGACACCTCAAATCCATTCACCTTACCCTTCCTATTACCTTTCTCACGACTATCCTTCCACCGTCCATTTACCCCAATAGACCCAACCAATCCAACTAGCTCTGATATTCTTGCCTTTAGTTGCCCCTTACTCATGCACTACGCTCCATCCAAGTCTTATTTACCTATTGGGTTTAATCCAACTTCTCCCGAGTTCCATTAACTTTCCTCTTTCCCCAACCAATTCCCAAGACCCTGAAAACATAATAAGTAAGAACAAGAAACAAATAATAAGAAAACCATGAAAACCAATAGAAATATGACACCACAAAAAATTGGCATGGCCATGCACCAGACGCAATCAAAGCCGTGAGAAAAACACAAAAAAATCACAAAATAATGAAAGCACAAAACTAGTAGAAAAAACCATGACTTGACCCCATGGGTTCCCAATGCTTCCAAGGGAAAATTCAACCCGAGTCTTCTTTAATAGTGTATGGCAGTCTCTTTTTCCATGCAATCCCCTGCATCATACTACCATAAACATAAATTTTAGTGCATAAATAAACGTAACAATATACCAATTATCTTACCTTGTTGTACCCATCACGCTGACCCATAACTAAACATGTACATATATCATCTCCCAAGGGACTCTGATTCCTTGATGAATCCAACCCTATTGGAAACCAACTGTTATACCTGTCAAATACATGTTCATGAATATAGAACATATCCACATAATGTCATACAACATCAATATTAATAATATTTCCTGTGATGCAAAACACTCATTCATTTGGAATTGTGGTTTCTAAACATAGCCAAAAGTATTCTCACCCAATTCCTTTCTTTTACCTTTTCCTTGCTGCAATTGAGTCTTATTATGTGCTATCACATCACCCAACAGTTAGTTATATAAACAAATCAACTGTTAACTTTTCATTCCAATACCAAGCATGTTTCCTTTCAAATTTTCACACATGCCAGTCACATGTTCCAAAGATCAACGCATCGTGTCTATTAATTTTAAAATGGCCTTTACCAAGACTAAAAACCATGTCATGATCAACTCACAGTCATTATTCACACTACTAAAACCAACACCCTCTTTCTCTCATGTACATATCAACTGTCTCAGCACATATAGTGTTAGTACAACCATCTCAAAACAAAAACAAGATCATTCCTTCATGCAGTATTATAGACACATAATAATATCATGCAATTTACCAAACATTCCAACAACCTGTAAAAATACCATGTTAGATAAACTAAACAGATGACATAATCAAACTCATACCTCAATGTATCTCAGGGAGTCTATCACATCCGCACAAGTGAGTCCAGATTAGTATGACACAAGATCAAAAGTATATCGACTCATACCTAAATATCATAACAATAACCATTTGAACATGCCACTCCAGATTAGCACAATACATATAACATCAAGATATTAGTTAATACCCTTCATGACTATCCAACGCATGTGCATATGAACACATTGATCAACTAGTATCTATCATGCATGTAACCATAACAACAATAAAATGATATCCATGCTTATAACCGCGATGCATAAAACAACCCTTAAACATCATACATGCATGCCAAACGTACAAACCTGTATGACGATATTCTCTTACGTCCCTAAGGTCTAGTAGTGCAACCACTCTCTGATATGACCCTGTAACCACCCCTCCCACATTTACCCAATTTTACTGGTTTGCTAGTGTAAATGTGAAACAAAGATTTGCTATGACATGACCCAGTTTCCAAGTTCTAGTTATAGAAGTAGGTCCTAAAAACTGACACAATGACAACTCACAAACATCTGTCAAGAGACTAGGTCACCAAGAAGTTAGTCCACAATGTTTGATGAAAAAATATTGAGTTGGAACTGATTTTTCACTGACCTAACCCCAAATCACACCCACAACAAGGCATGCATGTAGTTGTGAGCCTCCAGCCACACTCACAAGCCTAGTTGCCAGCGGTTGTGTCCTAAAATCTTAAGTTTAGAGGGTGCAGTCTCGAGATTTGAGCCACAATTCCATGTTATCCTCCCAACCACTAGCTAGAATTTCCTAATACTTTACAAAATCATAAGTTACATGATGACGATGCCAAACATTCAAACTTGAGCAAGATATTTACCTAGATAGGCCTAGTACTTAGAAGACATTTCGTCAAACACATGGTAAACATGTAGGCTATAGTTCATGAATCATATTTGATCATAATAGTCTAAGATTCATCCGAGAATCACCAAGGAGGCTATATGCCCTCTCCATATAGCTACAACAACACTTGTTATTCCATGCATTCATCAACCATTCATATAGTCATCAAAACATGTCAAGAACCATACATAATATACATCATATAACTAACATATAATAAGAAAATAGACAACATAGAGACCATGGAAACTTATCCATAACATTACAAATATATTCACTACCAATTCTTATAGATAAAAATAAGAAAATGCTTCATATTAACATATGAAAATGCCAACCAAGTCAGGGACTTCCATGTACCACTCAACCATTGATTGGGCTGAATCAAATATTTCTTTCAACCAATCACCCCCGCACCATATTCCAAGGATTAATGTGGGTTCTCATGGAAATAACCAATAAAAAACCAATCTAGGGCTTCCAAAGGCCAAACAACCTCAACCCTCAACCACAATGTTTCCACCTTGATGGTCATACATCACTAACATCAATTAGATCAGTCTCTACCTAAGCTATGCAAGGCTCTAGGATCTAGTAAATCAAACCATAACCTTCTAGTGCTCCAAAGTGTTTGTCTAAACCAACTTCAGGACTGATAACTAAACCCACCAAGGGCTCTAGAGAATTTTCCCTAACCTAGGCTCCAGTATTAGTAAATTAACCCAAGTTTCTTTAGGGCTTATAGAGCGTTTCTTCCAACCGACAACTATAAGGAATTATGTGCACCAATCTAAAAAAATTCAAGTGGAAAAACCGACAACACCATGGCTATTCAGGAAATGACAAGGCACAGATAAAACCACTATCAATCTAGGAAAATCTCCATTCCAATGATAACACATAACCATAAAATCACATGAATATACCATGCATTCATAATTCAACAAGGAAATCATACATGAAACTCGTTACCTGAAAACAAATCCTATAAGAGCCGCTGATCCAACTATTCCATTGAAATTTCCTACTTTATTTTGCCTTGTTTCTCCAAATCCAATGTATGCCAAAGGTACCACCTCCTAGCAAATACCATGGTAAGAGGATAGAGAGAGGATAGAATAAATATCTAAAAAACTGAATTGTCAAAAATGCTTTGAACTGATCCCCAGAAGAATTTTTATCATTGAGGCCTCTATTTTCTTCATTTTCCTTCAATTTCCATCTCATGCAAATATGTGACCTTTCATCTCCCTTTTCTCCTATTTTCATTTATTTCATAAATAAAATGCTAATTATTGCATCTTTTCCTTTTCCAACACCTTTGCCAATCTCTAAAGCTCATCAATAAAACTAAAAAGTGATAACTTTCCATTAGGATGTTTTTCCCACCACTCAACCTGGAATACGTGTCCCATGACCTGGGTATTATATATATATATATATATATATATATATATATATATATATATATATATATATATATATATATATATATATATATATATATTTTTACATGGAAAATCAACTAGGGGCTATTATAAGCTATGTTCTTGAAGAGAGAAATCAAGCACATGCTAGATGAGAATTTCAATGAGGCCTTGGCAGTTGAGAATTAAACGTTTTCCTTGGATAGTAAGCTGACCAAATAAGAACCTAAGGCTACTGGAAATAATCCTCTATTATTAAGCGAAATAATTGAAAAAGAAGCTATACATATGGTAAATGTACTTATGATGGAAATGAAAATCTCTAATGAGGTCATGGATCTAAATAAGAATACAAGAGAAAGTTTCAAAGGAAACATAGCATTCAAACCATTCCATAAGAAACCAAATAACCACCCAAAGCCACCTGAAATCTTTAGTGTTAATTTGAACCTATATGATTTGTTATAGAAAAATTCTAATCTTATAACTAGGCTAATCATTATGAGAATAAATGCCCACAATGTGTTAACTCCATGATGTTAGAGATAAATAATCTCTTGGAACAACAATCACTGTGAGATGAAGCTAGAGTTGAATGAAGTACAATAAAGGAATAGTTTATTTAAGGCTCAATATGTTCCTGTGGGATTGAGTGGTTGATACATACACATAGATTACTGGAGAAATTTTAGTCGAGGAAGCACAACTTACATAAAAAATGCCAAAATAATACATTTTCTATAGAGAAGGGTTGACACATAATAATCAACCAACTGTGAAAGTGTTGATGGATCAAAAATCATTGTCTTAACATCGGGGATAACCACCTGGTCACAAACTTGAAAACCATTCCTTTTCCATTTGGAATAGTGGATCCGACTAGGGAGAATGGGACCAATTTCCCTTTAAAATATAATTAAGTGGGTGTGAGGTGTAGAGATAGTGAAATGGGTGTGATAAATGGAAGTAACAACAAACTAAGTATGCATATGTCAATTTTTCTATATCCTAAGACTTAATTATACTCTTTATACATGATTACAAAGATATTCTTAAGTGGAAGATAATATAGATTTTCAAATACTTAAAGAAGTAAACACAAGTAAAAATTATTAATTTGATTAAATATTTAATCAAATTAATGGTTAAACACATATCACATCAAATTTATGGTTGTCTTGTACATATATTTGAATATGGAAATCTCACATGTTCAGTAGTGAATCAATGCTCAATTGTATTTAAGGAATATATATATATATATATAACAAAACAATTTAAAGAAAAATATGACTATCAATCACATGTAAGCACAACAATCATATAAAGAAAGAAGTGCCCGATACATCATAACTCTGCTCATGAAAGAAATAGTCTTGGTCCAACCTTTCTATTAAGATGATGTAAAAAGAATATTAGTGCAAATTTTCAAAGCCTTCCTTACAAAAATTCAGAACCCTTTTCTTAAAGACATGAAAGTGTTTATATAGTTAAGACTAGAACCGTAAAAATAGTAAATACATAAAATGCTGAGGAGGTTTGAACAACCATCCTTAAAATAAGAGAAAAGAAAAAAAATAGAGTATGTTTGAAAAATAAGCTCAAGAATGAGACATTAGCTGATTTACCATTTGTTGCTTGAGCTTGTAGATATCCATCATTGGCTTCAATTTAGG
This sequence comes from Pinus albicaulis, assembly GCA_034641835.2. Taxonomy (NCBI): domain Eukaryota; kingdom Viridiplantae; phylum Streptophyta; class Pinopsida; order Pinales; family Pinaceae; genus Pinus; species Pinus albicaulis. Next base: position 158,969,709 of record CM076570.1, on the reverse strand, counting down.
AGGGTGAGCTGGCCTTAAACACATCTGTCTTGTATACACTGCATCTAAAAGCGCATGAAGCATGTGAGATGTTGTGTCAGCAAGGCATCGAAATATTAGCCATTGGCTATGTGTCTCACAGGGGATTCACTAGGGGATTAATAGGTTCATTGATTGAAGCCCCCATGATGTGGCTTTACCAGATATTAACAATACTTTTCAAGGTTTAACTTTGATGATTTCTTAATGTTATCATCCTTCTTATTCGATCAGTCTTGCCATGATTTCATTAATATTTTAACATTAGGTAGGGAACCAAATGGTAATTCCTGAATAAGATTGGCACCAAACATGTTATTGTTGAAAATTTCAGTAATATTGGCTACAATATCCCTTTCTCTGAAGATGTTACTTTATTCTTTATTTAATTTTATATCCCAATATGTGAAGAGGATTTATTTGTGTGAATATTATATTCTTGGAAGGTTTGCTGCTCTTCCCTCTGCATTGTATTTCCATGTGATAAATTCACAAATATTCTCATCAATGTCTTCGAAATTCGTCCTTAGATCGGACGATTGATTCATCAGTGAATCACTTTTATTACATAGATCATTGATTAATGCCATTTTTTTGCAAAAGGCCACCTGCTGCTGGGCTAAGAGGGTGTTAAGTTCCATTGCTTCCTTCTTAAAATATTCAATCTCGGGATTGTCCTATAATTTCTCAATTCTAGCTTGTAGTCCCTGTAGCTAAGCATATTTAATATTGATATTAGTTTCATGTTGAGGTTTCATTTCATAAAATTTGTATTGTAGTTGTGACAAATGTACTTTCCATTGATGATCAATTCTCTATTTTTCTTTTAACAGTTCATGTTCCAACTGTTGAATCTTGTCATATTTATCTTTGATTAACTATTGCACTTCTGAAGCTTTATCAATGGTGGCTATTACATAGGGCCTTGGGAAATGCAATAGCCTAGTTAATTCATCAGAGGGGCTGGTTTGTGGATCCTTCCATACAACATCCATTGGTACATCTCCAGGAAATAGTGCCTGGGATTTCTCAACTCTCCTCCTCTTCCTTTGCCTGCTCATTACAACTCTATGCTTGGGACTATAAAATATGTCGAGAGGAGTATTCTCTTCGATCTTAAGAAAAATTTATGAAGAAGGGTATGACGGGATGAATTCCACGTCTTCTGTATTAAAAAATTTATCAGAATCCCCAAAAGTAATCAGGCTCTACTTATTAGTCTCAGAAGTGTTGATTGCTTCTTTTGGAATCGTATTTTCCTCTTGCGATACTTTAATTTGTTGATCAAACTAATCCCAGACCTTATCTAAATCACTACTAAACAATATTTCACCAGTTTTTTGCTCTGTAGATGTGGTCTCTTTTTTCTTTGTGTCACATCGTTGTCCTTTGAAGATGATGCTAAATCCTGTTCTGCTTGTAAAACTGGTTGAGAAACCATCAATGTATCAAGAGGGAGAATCTCCAACATTTTATTCTTGTATAATTAGTTGCTCTAGACTGAGAATATTTTCTACCAACTTTTCTTACAGTAAATATTGTTGAGTCCCCATTTTTCCTAATTTTGACACCTTTCTTAGACCTTATCTCTCCCATTTTGACCTCTCCTTAACTCCTAATATGCTTATTTCGGTTATATCAACTAGGTTTTGGCCAAAAGGGTACTATAGGCTTGAGGTATGCAAGGATTCTTAGATAATTTGTCATGATAATTTCAATAAGGAAACATCCCCGAAATTCCCAAAGACAACTCGTGCGGCCACATTTCCTGCAGATGCTCCAGGAATCCTGTAGCAGATTTCCTGCAACCTCTTCGATTTCCTGCAACAGAATTAGCGGTTAGATATGTTCCACTCACTACCAAATCAAACCAGAACATGGGTTTTGTGGGGAATTCATCTTACATGGACGCCGTCCTATTGGCCGTGCCAAATCCATCTTTGAAACTACCCAGATTCGTAGAACTCTTCTCATTGGCCGCATGAGAAGCAACTTCAGCCTTGTAATGAAAATTGTCTAATCCATGCTTTTAGTCATGGATTAGACCCACCTTAGCTAATTTTGATGATATTGTACCTGTATTGATAGATCCTAGCTCAGATTAGCATTTTCCTCATTCGAGCGAAATATGGGCTTTCTAACTTATATAAATTTGACTGTGTTTTATGCTGTGAGGGGTTGGTTGGGTTGGGATTTGCTGATAACATATATTAGAGTGTACTTGACTGTAATATTTCAGATTATTACAATATTTCATGTTCTGTCTACTCTGCTGAGCATGCCTCTCTAATCTTTCAGGGGTTGTGAGTGAGGGAGGCCCCCTTCATTCACAACTCCCTTAGTTGTGTGTGTGAATTTTAATTTCTGTTATTTAGTTATAATTATTTCATTAAGATAATGTACTCTTTCTTAAGTTTTCAATAGAAATTATCAATTGATAAGTGATTCAATTTTTATGTTAAATGTGTGGATTTCATTTGATCAAGTTTGATTTGTACTGTAAAGTTGATTTCTTTCTTGTTGTAAGCTTGATATCCTATATTTTCTAAGCACATCAACAAGACTAAGAGCTGTAGAGAGATGTAAAAATCCACTCCATAGCCTTTGTTGCAAAATCTGGATTCATAAAAAGAGGCATTAGTTTGATGAGTGATTGAATGGTTTGATTATTAAACACTTGAAGTATTAAGCCTGCATATATTTTGCACAACGTCTCATAGGCATACTTGCCCTGGGTTGACAATTTATGATTAAAAAATTATAAGCCTATAACTTGAATCAAAATTTTGGCGTCGTTGCCAGGGAGGTGCTAAAGGATGATACTGAAAGGGTTTTTATGATTTTTTTTGCTGTTTGAAATTTTTTTGCGGGACTAGGGGAGTTGAAGTGGTAAGACCCTACGCACCTGCAGAGATTATAATTTCACCAAAGCCATGTCTTTCTTGTATGGTAAGTATAATTTTTGAATTTTTTTGTATAATAGATGAATAGGGTCCAATATTTTCAATTATTTTTCGTGGTGGTGTGAGCACCACTTCATTTACTATTACACTGGCCAAAACAAGGAGGTCTGCAAGCAAAAAGGCAACAAAAGTAGGAGAATCTGAACAGGAGGTCTGTAGTGCTGAAGAGAGTTTGGTCGTTGATTCAAAATGACTTAATACTTCCAAAGCATAATATTTTGTTGGGAAATACTCTATTGCTGCCCATTTAGAACCTTCCCTCCCAAGGAAATCAACATCGTTGCTCAGTGATCAGCCTAAAGAGGAGTTCTTCATTAATCTTATTCAAGAACTTGAATTCCAAACCATTGATTGTGAGAGATCTATATTTTATAGAGGACCTTCTCTCTCTTGGTCAGATATGGATGATTAAGACGGTACTGGTAACACAGATGGGATCTACACTGAGAAAGAAGAGGAAATGGTTACCTTTGAATTCCTTATTAGAGAGACTGGTGGAGCTACTTAGATGAAAAATATTCCTCCCTCAGCCTTGCCTAATTTTCATGGGCTCTCTACTGAAGATCTTTATGCCTTCTTATTTGAGTTCGATGTTTTATGCAGGAGCTATGACTATTCTTCTAATGCTCAAAAGCTGAAATTGTTTCATGCTACATTGAAGGATGCAAATCTCAGGTGGTTTATGGGCTTGGGTCCAAATTCCATTTCAACTTGGGATGAAATGAAGAAGGTATTCCTAAACAAATACCAAGATTATTGTAAATATAGAGACCTCAAAGAAGAGATTTTTGGCATGAATCAAAAGGAAGGGGAGATTCTGGAGGACTTGGTGGAAATATTTCAATATAATCTACAGAGATCCAAGATGAATCCCTTAAGAAAATAAACCAAAAGGATAATTTTTCTTAGGGCAATCAAACCAGAAATTTTAGAGATTTTAAACTTAATGGGAGCAGGTGATGTATCAAAGTTGAGCTATGATGATTTGTGTGATTTGTGTAGGAGATATTAAAGAGGAAATTCCAAGGTTGGAGGTGGGCTAAGATACACTTCTTCCAGTAGTGTCAAATAATTTCCAGAACTAGAGTAACCAGAGCTAATATGGGTAATTTATTTGAAAATTTTAAAACTGACATTATTAGCACTTTATCTTCACAACTGGATGTTTTGCAGGCTAAGAAGAGGCAAGAGGAATTGGATAAAGCCATGAATGTGTTATGCTCCAAATGCAAGAAGAAACATGCTCTAAGGGAATGCCTTGCTGATAGAATAGAGGTATGTCAAATTTGTGAAGCTGAGTATTCCAATGATCAATGTCCTTCTCTTCATGAAATTAAAGCAACATATATAGCAGATCAGGGAGTTGTCAATGCACTCTATGCAATGGCACCTCAAAGACCATGGAAACCATGTCCTAGAGGTATTTAATAGTCACATTTTCAATTTCCTTATGCTTAAAATCATATGTGGAATATTCCAATGCCTTGGCAGCCTTGGCCTCCTCAACAACCTTGGCAGGGAAAATTTTCTCACCCTACTGCTCAGAATTTTCCAGCTCAAAAATTTTATCCTCTGCAGCCCACACCAAAACAAATGATACATCCACACCAACAAATTTAGTTGCCTACCCCACCAAATAAACCTCATCCCACACAATTCCCTGCTCATCCAGTGTTTAACCCCAACAATAAAATGATCCAATCTGCTCACAATATTGGATTGGTCACTTATCCCACTTTTCCTACCTACTCTATTGCACCACCGCCGCTGAAGGGAATTTCTATTCCTGTGTTATAGGAATTTCCTGTGTCGTTGCAGGAAATTAAACTTAGATTAGGAAAAGTGGTGACTCATCCCGAAAGAATTGAAGAGATTATAGAGGAAGATACTCTGGAAATACCTGAAGTTGAAACTAAACATAAACCAAAAGAAGAACCTACTTTAAGGCCGCAAGAACCTTCCTCATCCCATACAGTTCAACCTCCTCTCCTAGAGAGGTTGGAAATGAGATTAAAACAACCCGAGTTTGGTCTTGTGTCTGAACTGAGAAATGTGTTCTTTAAGATCTCGTTACTGCAATAAATTAAGGATATTACGATTTATGCCAAAATAGCGAGGGAGCTATGTACCAAGAAACCAGGAAGACAGAAGAGAGAACCCTCCACAATTCAAGTAGGTGGAAATCTCGCAATTTTAATGTCCACCGGATTTGTTACTGAAAAATATGCAGACCCCAGAATCCATGTGGTCACCACCTTTATCAATGGGTATCCCATAAAAAACACTTTAATTGATTTAGGTTCAGCCATTAATGTATGAAGATGGAGAATTTATCTCATATAGGATCCTTTGACTTATTACCTACTCCTACAATGTCAGAATTAGCAGATAGGTCTAAGGTAAAGCCAGAGGAGGTATTAGAAGACATTGTCATATCATTAGATTATTGGGAGTACCCTACAAAAGTTTATGACCTTCAGCCTAAAACCAACTTGGGAGGGCATCCTTTGATCTTGGGGAGGTTGTGGTTAGCCACAACAGATGCCTACATAGGGTGTAGGTCTGGAAACATGACCATTTCTCATGGAGTTGAAATAAAGCACATTAATTTGTATCCCCTTGCTAAACCCCTCTTGAGATCATAAAATACACATTGGGTTGAAGAAGAGGAGAACGATTCTGAATGTACCCAACCAGTTTTAACAATTTCCCAAGCCATGTGCCTTTAGGAAAATTCATAAGAAAATTTGATAAATTGTTGTATTTCTAATCCTTATTTTCTGCAACATTTAGAAGGGCAACGTAGTCGTAATTTAGATATAATTACTAATATACAAGATTTTTATGAGAATATTACAACAACTAAACTACATTCAACACTCTTATCTACATTTACTACATATTCCATGACTAAATGGGGGAGTAAGGTAACTGAAAATTTTCCTGGAAAATATTTAAACATTAATTTTGCCTTAACTCATGAACAAGAAAAACAATTAATTCCAACATTGAAATTTTTTTTGGATACATTTGCATGGGAATATACAGACATGAGAGGCATTCACCCAGATACATGCATTCATCATATTTTTATAGAAGAAAATGCTAGGTCCATGAGATAGCCACAGAGAAGGATGAACCCTACCTTAAGGGTAATTGTAAAAAATGAATTGCATAAATTGTTAAATGTAGGGTTAATCTATCTTATCTCTGATAGCCAATGGGTATATCCACTAGTTATTGTCCCCAAAAAGAGTGGTAAATGGTGAGTGTGTGTATATTACAGGGAACTAAACAAAGCTACATTAAAAGACCATTTCCATTTGTCTTTTATAGATCAAGTGCTGGACACTTTAGTAGGGAAAAAATATTTTTCCTTCCTAGATGGGTTCAACGGATACAATCAAATTAGGATAGGTCCAGAGGACTAGGAGGAGAAAAAATTCACATGTCCCTGGGGTACCTATGCATATAAGGTATTACCATTTGGTCTATGCAATGCACCAGCCACATTCCAGCGAGCGGTCCTTGGTATTTTATCTAACCTTTTTCATGATTGCGTGGAAGTTTATATGGATGATTTTACTGTAATGGCTGATACTTTTGAAGAGGTTTTACATAAGCTTGAAATTTTTTTGCAGAGGTGTAGAGAAACTAATATTTCATTAAGTAATGAAACATGTTTTATGGTTATGACTGAAGGTATTGTTTTGGGTCATCATGTTTCTACTACAGGAATTAAAGTTGATCCAACAAAGATTGAAGTTATTGTAAAGTTGTCCCCACCAACCATTCAGAAGGGAGTTCGAAGTTTTCTTGGACACGTAGGATACTACAAAATGTTTGTTTAAAATTTTACAAAGGTAGCCTCTCCATTGTTCAAATTATTGACTAAGGAATCTGAATTTCATTGGAATGATGAGTGTCAATCTGCATTTGATATACTCAAGGAAAATCTTTCTTCAGCACCTGTCTTAAGAGGGCTAGATTGGAAATTACCCTTTCACATTTCCACTGATACCTCTGATTTAGCCATAGGAGCAGTACTAGTTCAGAAGGAGGATTCGGTAACCCATGCTATTTATTTTTTTAGTAAAAATTTAACTCCTGCAGAACTGAAATCCACAGTAGTTGAAAAAGAATTCCTTACTGTAATTTATGCTATTAACAAGTTTAAGCACTACATCATAGGTTGTGAAGTTTTTGTACACACTGATCACTATTCCATTCAATATTTTATAAATAAACCATCCACCAATGGCAGGATCACTAGGTGTATTTTTTTGCTACAGGAATTTGACATCATAATATAGGATAGGCTGGGAAAAGAAAATCAGGTAGCTGATTTCTTATCTAGGCTCAACCGTGCAAGTGAGAATGTTCCTATTAATGATAACTTTCCCTGTGAAAATTTGTTTGCTATTTCTGTCAAAACACCTTGGTTTGCAGATATATCCAACTACCTTGCTACAGGAAAGTTTCAACCCTACTTTTCAGGAAAAAGAGGAATATTAGGAAAAGTGTTGATTACTCTTGGATTAGGGGAGATCTATTTTTCACTGGACCTGATTTGATTATTCACAGGTGTGTCAGGGAGGATGAGATCTATGACATCTTGAGAGCCTGTTATGATGAACCTTGTGGAGGACACTTTGTAGACAAGCGGACAACCTATAAGATCCTTTTCTCAGGTTACTACTGGCCAAGTCTTTTTAAATATGCAAAGGAGTATGTTTGGAAGTGTGATAGATGCCAGAGAATGGGGTGACCTGTATAATAAAAAGATATGCCTTTGAAACCACAAGTTATCCTAGAACCCTTCAAGAGGTGGGCGCTTGATTTTTTAGGTCCCATAAATCCTATATCCAAAGGTAAGAAGTATATTTTGGTTTGTATTAATTATGTTAAAAATTGGGTAAGGGCAAGAGCACAACCTAGAGCAACGGAGAAAGCAATGGTAGATTTTATTTTCTCTAATATTTTGTAAGATTTGGAGTACCTAGGGAGATATTTACTAATCAAGGTGCTTATTTTGTGTCAAATATTATGCAAGTAATTATGAAAAAATATCAGATTACTCATCAGAAGTCCACTCCTTACCATCCATAGGCCAATGGGCAGGTGGAATCAACAAATAAAGTGTTGGAGACGACCCTTACCAAGACAGTGCAATTACATAATTAGGATTGGTCTGATCGAATTCCAGAGGAATTGTGGGCTTACAGGATCACATGGAGAAATACCACTAGCTTCTCTCCATATGAATTGATGTATGGAAAGCAAGTTTTATTTCCCATTGAATTTCAGATCAAAACTTTCAATATGGAAGCAGATTTGGCTATAGACCTTGATGAAGCTCAACAACAGAGAATCTTGCAGCTCAATGAGTTGGATAAGATTAGGTAGGATGATTTTTAACACACTGACTTGATCCAACAACAACGGTCTAAATGGAATGACAAATACATTAAAAAGAAGCAATTCAAAAAGGGATACTGGGCATTGTTGTATGATTCAAAATTTAAGAACTTTAAAGGAAAATTCAACACACATTGGCTAGGCCCCTACGCAATTGAGAAAGTTTTTGATAATGGATATGTTCGGGTTAAAACTATTGATGATGGGAATGTTACCTTCTTGGTGAATGGGCACAGACTCAAGCTATATAAAAAACCCCAATCTAAGGAGGAATTTGTGGAAGAAATTGTGAAGAAGAAAGAGTTGGAGATGGTGAGAGAAGGAGTCATTCCTTCCACTACCTCTTCCTGATTTTCCTACTGATACAATGAGCTCACTTTTTTCCTCCTCGTTCTTGGTAAAACATGAGAGGAATGTCTATTGGGTATAGGTTTATTCCTTTTTCTGGGCCCAATGGACTAGTTACGAAAAAGGAGCCTTCCTAGAGTCTTGTTTTTCAATATTTAAGACTCTCTAAAATTGAAATCTGGCGAGCATGGTCTACCACTGGGCTCGTTAAAAACACAAGTCAGTAGATACTTTGGGATCCTCTCAATAAATTATGTTTTTCAGTAAATCAATGGATTTCTCATGTTGGAATGATGTGGGATTCCTTATGGCTCTCCTTCTGACAATTTTGGCCCATCGACATCAACAAATTATCTGGGTGCAAGATCAAAGCCTTATGATGTCTTGAAGGTTGTATGCCCTAATTATAGGATATCTCGCCAACAGAAATGGAGAATCATTATGGCCCCTTGATTGCTGGATCCTACAGGGGTTTTGACATCAGCTCATAAATTCACACCTAATTGGATGCATCAAGGTACCTTGGTCATCACTCTCATTAATGGTGATGGGCATCGCATTGGTTAAAAATTGACCTCAATGGTTCGTAATCCAATGATATCATTGTACATTCAACATCAACACCTCCATTCACGTGCAATGAACTATACATAAATGGGGAGAAATGGTTTTTTCTGCAGAAGAATTTCCTACATAATGTTCAGCAGTCACAACTTCAATTCAGCCTGCAGCAACGCCTTGGTTTCCCAAAGAACAAAAATCATAGACAAAACATTAGTTTAAATTATTTGATAAAGTACTAAAAGTTTTATTATTGGTCAAGGTCATGGATTATATGATAATACATCTGATGTAATTTTTGAGTGGGTTATCATTCCAGGAAAGATGCAAACATCATCGGAGGACTGGGCCGTTGGGAGGTAAGTTCGGTAAGGTACAACTAGTGACAGGACACTTGAGGTAAGAGGTAATGATGCTTAAATTTTACAAATTTGTATATTTTAAGCTATGGTAACCCTTGCAGTAAAACATGGACATAAACCGTCGCATCATAAATGAAGCTCCATGCCCGATCATCATGATTCTAACATGACCTGCAAACGTACTTTCAATATCCATTCCGCAGGTCAGATCATGACGATAATCATGATCACGACCTGATTTTAAATCTCCGTGCTCTCTGATATTTCCATTCAAACCTCCCTTTTTTGAATGATCCATTGCAAGTTTTAAACAACCGTATTTCTGTGAACCTTACTTGTTCTGTCTCTCCCATTTTTCTTTCACCATGTAAAGACTGTGTGCCCCTGTTTGGCTTGAGCTGCAAGGCCCTGAAATGTTGGAAGTTGATCCTCACAGCAAGGAAAGAATGGAGAAAGCAGGGTGGTTTCCATTGTTTCAAAAATTTAGTGGCTACAATTCAAAAGTCACAAAATCGTTCGACCAAAATCTAAACAATGATAAGGTAGAGGTCGGGAACGTTCAGTTCTGATTAACAGAGGATCTGGTGGCTCGGGCATGCAGGATATCATAGTATGGGGAACGTTGGTTTAAGAACCAACACATTAATAAGGTAATTTGTGTATCTTTTCTCAAGAATGAGCATCCAAACCCTAACTGAAGCAAGGGGATTCCACAAGAATTTCTGAGAAGTAAGTATTGACACCTATTATTTTTCCTGCAAAAGTATATAGCATGTGAAGATCACTTTGGGCTCACATTTTGTTTCACATTTGGCTTCTCAGAAATTTTCGAGACAAGCCTTTGAATTTGCCATATTATTTGAAGAAGTCTCTAATAAAAATGTGTACAACTACTAAGGAAAGGGAAACCCACTTGGGTGAAAACCTCTATCACCATGGGCTTGTAAAGATCATCTTGATGGAGGTTTTGCAGATGAAGAAAAATACGTGGGAGGATTTTTTGGTCAAGAATAATTTTGTGGAGGAAGAAAACTGTGATCCTTCAAAGCCCCATGAAGAAGAGCCATCAGAAAATCCATGGAAAAAGCCACGAACTTGTGGACCAAAGACAAAGGAGAATGAAGAAGATGAAGAAGTGGTGGTGAATGGGGAGACTATAGGTAAAAAGCCCAAGTTAAATGGAACTTCTACCCCCTCTAAGAGACTCACAAGGAGCCAAGCTGCAAAGATGGCTAAAAAGAACATAGAGAAAGGGGGGTATTGCCCAATAAAGTTGATAAAAATAAAGGAAAACTCCATGGCTTGCCTATAGGGAAGGATAAGGTAGAGACAACTACATTCATTGATGGAGAAAAAATGTCCTTCCAAGATACCTTGCTACAAGAAAGCGGGAATGAAACAACAAAAGAACAGGAGGACCTTAGTGTGCCTCAATATTCCCAAGGACATCATGAGGGGGAAGTAACCCCCCAGAATAAGTGGTCTCTACAAGAGTTAGAGGAGATTATTACTGAGCTCACAGTTTCATAACGGGCCTTGAGAAAGGAGAACGAAGTTCTGAAAGAGAACAACCTTCGTATGCAACAAGAGCATGAGGAATGGCACCAGAAGGCAGACTGAATTATGAAAAATAACCAGGCTTAGACTGACCATCTGAAGAAGAAAAATGAGATTTACAGGGGTCAGGTTCAGGCAGAGTCCAGTAGGGTCCAGCTGGATCATTTGGCTATAGTAGCTATAGCCCAGGGCAGAGACTAATTTCCTGTTTTGGAGGATGCAACATTTTTTCTTGCATAAGGGACATGCAAGGCAACAGGTGTGGGGGAGATGTTGAGTCCCCATTTTTCCTAATTTTGACACCTTTATTAGACCTTATCTCTCCCATTTTGATGTCTCTTTAACCCCTAATATGCTTATTTCGGTTATATCATCTAGGTTTTGACCAAAAGGGTACTATAGGCTTGAGGTATGCAAATTAACATAAAAAGGTATCATTTTTACCTTTAATATTAAGTATTCCTTAACTAGATGTTTCCTTATTGAAATTACCATGAAAAATGATCTAAGAATCCTATGCATATTTTCTTTGTTTCGAAACAACCTCTAAATTCTTGAAGATAGCTCGTGCAGCTGTATTTCCTGCAGATGCTCCAGGAATCCTGTAGTGACTTTCCTGCAGCCACTCCAATTTCCTTCAACAGAATTAGCAGTTAGCTATTTTCCACTCGCTACCAAATCAAACGATAACATGATTTTTGTGGGGAATTCATCGTACATGGATGCTATCCTATTGGCCGTGCCAAATCCGCCTTTGAAACTACCTAGATTCGCAGACCTCTTCTCATTGGCCTCATGAGGAGCAGCTTCAGCCTTGTAACGAAAATTGCCTAATCCACACTTTTATTCATGGATTAGACCCACCTTAGCTAATTTTGATGATATTGTACCTGTATTGATAGATCCTAGCTTAGATTAGCATTTTCTCCATTCGAGCCAAATATGGGCTTTCGAACTTGTATAAATATTACTGTGTTTTATCATGTGAGGGTTTGGTTGGGTTGGTATTTTCTGATAACATATATCAGATTGTACTCGACTGTGATATTTTAGATTAATACAATATTTCATGTTGTCCTACTATGATGAAAAAGCCTCTTTAATCTTGCAGGGGTTGTGAGTGAGGGAGGGCCCCCTTCATTCACAACTCCTTTAGTTGTGTGTGTGTGCATTTTAATTTCTTTTATGTAGTAATAATTATTTCATTCAACTAATATACTCTTTCTGAAGTTTTGAAAAAAAATTATCAATTTATTAAGTGATTCAACTTTTATGGTAAATGTGTGGATTTCATTTGATCAAGTTTGTTTTTTATTGTCAAGTTGATTAATTTCTTGCTGTAAGTTTGATCTCCTATCTTTTCTGATCACATCAAAAAGATTGAGAGCTGTAGAGGGATGTCAAGATCCACTCCATAGCCTTTGCTGAAAAATGTGGATTCAGAAAAAGAGGCATTAGTTTGATGAGTGATTAACTGGTTTTATTAGTAAACACTTGAAGTATTATGCCTGCATATATTTTGCACAACATCTCATAAGCCTACCTGCCCTGGGTTGACAGTTTATGATTGAAAAATTATAAGCCTATAATTTGACTCAACAAGTATGTTTGTGCAGACTTAAATAGATCATCAAAGTCATCAGGATCATGTATGAATTGTCTCACTTTAACTTGAGCTGCGAAATTTTGAGCCACTTTGTTTGTGTTGTACAACTTGTTGGGAATGGTGGGAAAGTTTAGACACTTATATGTTTAATTTCAAGCCCAACATGCTTGAAATTATCCAAAGCATAAATGCCAAAATGGAAGGGAAATGATGTCCAGGAAGATTTATTGGCTTCTTTCAGGGCTTTGGTTAATCCATTTCCCAAAGTTTATCAGGGATATAGAGTGGGAGAACATGAGGGCTAGATAAAATACCAAAAACTCTAACATATGTGAATAAATCTTCTCCGAACCACTTTCTTATAGTTGTGAAATCATCTCTGGCTTTATTGGATATATTGGGGCTTTTTCACCAAAGACATCTTGATGTAAAGGTAACATGACTCCGTGACAGATTTTATAAAAATGTGGTTGGAAATTAGATTCCCAGAGGATTTTTTGATAGATGTGGATAGGGGTACAATATTCCAAAGTTAATTTCCATCCCATGGATGGGAAATAAGAGTTAAAGCATACAACACCCATGATGTATGCACTCATATAAAATGGGGACATTATCTTGGTAGTGAATTTTCAGTTTTCTCAATAGGCTAGGATTTGGGAGGCTATATTATTTGACAATATAGTGGCCCAATCCATTATGTAGGAATATGATACAACATCAATGAGGGGAACCAATTCAACAATATACTCATCATTCCAACAATGTAGAAATGAGGACCAACAAGAGAAGATGTAGAATGCATACCCTTATCATCTCGCTTATGCTTATTTGGATCTCTTCTCCATTGTCTTATTGGCTCTTACTCATCCTTCTTTTCATCTACAAATTTATGAAGGAAATTCTTATCATATATCTTCTGTAGATTTGGAAGATGATATATTTTCTTCAAATATTCAACTCTGAAAGACCCAATTATTTTCTGTCTTGAAGTTATGAATGTCCTTTTTGAAATATTCAGATTATCTATAACCCACTTAACCATGTTTTTGTAGGGTAGGATCTTAGGTCGATCAATAATTTGATGAAGGACGGAATTGGAGACATCACTATAAGTAGTTTCAGAAGATGATGAAGAGTCATCAGCCATGGATTCCCTTTGAAGTATCATGGGTTCTTCATCCTTGAATAATTTTTACATGGCTTCTCATGAAGAAGTTCTGGAATCTGTGGTGCATTTTGTATCAGAGGACAATGGGCACATATCAATGATATCCAAAGTATGAGGAGCTGCCTATGGTGGAACCATAGGCTTCTTGTTCTTCTTGGTGTTCTTCGACATTTAACTGAAGTCTTGCTTGTCGGGACTAGCTTGAAGCAAAGATAAAGAGAAGAGAATGAAGAAGAATACTTGGGATGTGAGAGGATTTAAGGCAAAACCATGAAGTGATAGCGAATATATGTTCTAATGCAGAAAATCTTGAAACATTAAGTGAAGACAATCAAGTAATTTTGGATCTTGAGAACATAAATACCATTATGCTTTAGTAATAAATGAAAATGTTCATTCACATGGTTTACTCGATATCTCATCGCCTCATTGGAGACTTCACATTGCGTATTTTCTTAAGAAGACAACTTAAAACATGTGATATTCTCTTTTGCCGATATGTGATTGGATCTTGTCATAGTTAGAAATTAATAAGAAAATATAAGCACGTATCAGAAAAATATTGCATTGGATAATTCGAAGACCAAGGTTGTTTTAAGTTTAGCGATGCGATAAAAATATCACAATTGCAAATATCGAAGAGTATGTATATGCAATGAAGAGTTGTGATATGGAGTTTACGGTATATCGCATCGAGAACTGAAGCGAGCATTACCAATGGTACACCAAAATTTATATTGCGATGGCAGGGAAGAGATAAGTGACATGGTAGATAGGTAGGACCTATTGTGGACTTTATTATAATTGGGAGGTGTTTTCTTTGTTAAATTTTATTAAATTCCTCCACACATTATCTTTATGAGTCAGGTAACAGTGCATCACAATTTTTTCAAATCGGGCACTTTGGTTTATTCTTGCAATGTGTGATATGCGATATGCGATAGAGATTTCAATAAGATTTGTTGTAAGTCCTTTGGTTAATAAAATTAAAGCTTGAGTTTAGATAGTAAATTTTTTTGTCACTTTTAAATAAAATGACTTGCTTTATTATTCTAGATAAAAATTAAAAGGGTTCTCATTATTAGCTAACTATCTAATTATAATGGGGGGGGGTTGTTGAGTAGCACAACAATTGGTGATTCATTGGAAGAACTAGTTATCTATGATATAATATATAATGAAATTTTCAAACTTATTAAGTAAAAATAATTTAGGAAAGGAAAAATTTCTTTGAAATGGTGGAAATAAGATTACTCTGAATAAAAAAGATCATTTTATTGTACTTCTTTTTAAAACCTCTTATAGATGAAAATATTAACTATCTGTATCAGTCATTAATTAGTTATAAATATAAAGTAGGGGGATTTTGAAACTTAGCTTTTTGATGTACTAATTTTGTCATAGGTAGAGCCTCTTTTGCCAGCAAGCGTCCATAGCCTCGACATAGTTACCTTTTAACCATCAATGACCTAGTAACCATCGATTTTATGATTGTAGTCTTTAGAGTTAAATTTTTTATTTTTTTAAAGAAATTTAAAAGCCATTTTCTTGGTTTGGTAGCTAGATAGTGATAATTCCATTCACATATTATAATATAGTTGAACAAGATAGGTTGTGATGAAACTCCTTGTTTTATGGTTGAGTAATCATAAGCCATTACCCTAGCTTGGTGTCCAGTGATGATAATTTCAACTTATTATTTTCCCATGATCATGGTGATTAGGCTCATGATGAGACATCTTATATTTTAATTTTATTATATTTTTGAATTACACTCCAAAAAATGTATGATTAATGGATGGGGAGGATCAATGACTCCTTAAGATTAAATGGATGAAAACCAAAGTTAAAGATACTAAAGTTATACAATAGTCTTTACTTTTTTTTAAAGGAAACCTTTCCTGACTGATAAAAAGATAAAAAAAATTCATAAAAATTGAGATTAAAATAACTTACAACTTACATGGATAAAGATTTCAGAGTTTTATGATAATTATCCAATTTTCAATTTAGTAATCATTTCCACAAAAAATTTTACTTTCAAAAGAAAAAAGATCATAAGATGATTAGAGATATGGCAATAAGCCAAAAGCATGTTACTTAACATTATTTTTCCTAAAATACATACATATCTACATGTGAATATTTAAATATTTACAACACAAAAAATGTTCTTTTATGAAAATATTTTTTTGATAATTAGCCCATTAATAGGAAGAGCATCTCTATTTCCTTGTAAATCTTGCAGAATAAAAGTTGATGGGCCTAATTTATCAACAATTTTAAATGGTCGAAGCTACAATTTTTGAAATTTGGTATGCTTTATGTTTTCTTCATGTGCCTTGTTCCACTTGAGGACTAGATCTCCAACTTGAAAATATTTTTTATCAACCGAACTTGCTCTTATTCTAATTCAAGTATTTGAGGCATCCTTAATTGTAGAGAAGAAGAAGGTTTTTCTTCGATGAATTGTACTAGGGTTAATGAGGGAGGGGCTAGGTTAGGAGGAAGAATAACCTCTTTCCCATATACCAAATTAAAGGGAGAAGTACCTATAGAAGAATTATTGGTTATTCGATAAACCCATAGAGAAAATATCAAAATTTTATGCCAATTCTTTTGGCTTTGATCAACATTTCATTTAATAATACTAATGAGGTTTTTATTAGTTGATTATGTTAAACCATTCCCTTGAGGATAGTAATTAGTAGAGTATTTAAGTTTAAACCCTCTTTTTAAAGAAAACTCAGTCATTCTATTTCCTGAAAATTAAGATGCATTGTCAAACATAGGTGCACTGGGTAAGCCAAACCCAATGATAATGAACCGATCAATGAATTCAATAATATTATCAGAATTGGATACCTTTAGTGGAATTTCTTCCACCCATTTGGTGAAGTAATCTATAGCAGTAAGGATAAAATTATGTTGTTTGGAAGAGTGAGGAACAATCTCACCTATTATATCCAATCCCCATTGTGCAAAAGGTTTCTTAATGTTGACTGGTTGATCCAAGTGGATATTGGTGGCTACCCACCTATTCCACTTGGGGCCCCACCATTATCTATTTTAGTTTTTCGGTTTCGACACAACTTACTATTTTTAGCATTTTTTCGGGTCCTGAACTATATGAGAATGAGGGATAAGCTAACCACTCAATGAAAACCCTCAGCTGACATGTTCATACTTTGTTTTGCCAACCTTGGAGTGTAAATGGAAATGAAATGAAAAGATGGTGATGAAATGACAGTTTAGGCTAATGAGGGAATGAATATGTGAGGGTATAGGTACATTAGGCTGAGTGAGAGGCTAAAACACTTAATGAAAACCCCCAGTTTTGCAATCACTCTTTTTTTTTACTATCACTCTTCATAGGCAGAGGGAGCGAGGTTCAAACAATGATTTCAATCATGAAATTTAGGGTTTCATCTTAGGGTTCCATTTCATCCAATTTAAACCATAAAAAAAAATTCTTGAATATGTGGCTAGGGTATCCACTTACCATTCATCAATGCATTGGAGGACCTTGGAGGAAGCTTGAAGAATATTTGAGGTGGTTTGAGTTTTTAAATTTCTTGGAATGCCCTCCTGGCCAAGTGTGCAGTGCCAAGGCCAAGGGCATAGTGCTGAGGCTGAGCACTAGTGCTGAAGGCGCAACGCCTGCGGAGAATCTGTTGTGGGTGTCAGGCAAGAGCGCAATGCTCTTCCAGGTGCGCATGGCCACCTCCCAGGCACGTAGCGCCCGTGTAAATTGTATGGGAGAAAAATACCAGGGGCACAACACCAGATTCCAGACGCGCAACGCCACAAAAATTCGTCCAAATTTACCTTGAAACTCACAAATTTTCTTCTCCTGAGCATCCTTGATTTTGTGAAAAGAAAAAATGAGGCTTTTGAAATGCAAGATGAGCTTTTATAGGCTTATGAAACTTTGATTTGATCCTTGGAACACACTTTCTAAAGTTTTAAGAACTTTTCACTTTCTCACTAATGTTCTCTGACTTTTTTGCTTGTAGGTGACTGAAAAGATGATATTGATCCTCTACTTTTACTCCTTTGAGACCTGTCATGTTTATTCTGATGATTTTGTGATGTTTACACATAACAAAACCTTCAAAATCCTCTCTTTTTTTCATCATTAAGTTAACTCAACTTTTCACCTTCTCTTACTAACAATTTTATATTGTTTGCATGCAGGTGATTGAAAGGATGAGTTTTACCTTGCTTTTTGCTTCTCGAAGCATAAAAAGTTCATCTTGGAAACTTTAGGATGTTTTCCTAGTAGCAGCCTCTTCAAAAACCTCCCTTGTTTTTCATTACAATACTCAACTTATCCTTTTCTCCTTGGTTGACAGTTTGGTAGACTTATTAAATTTGCCTTTCCCTTTGATCTTGGAAAATTTGACATATTTATTTTGACACAGCAGTAGCCTTAAAAACTCCTTTACTTATATCTTGGAGCTTAACCTCATGTTCTTCATCTTTTTTGACCACTTCTGCTTTGTAGGTGACTGAAATGATGATTTTTACCTTTCTTTTACTACTTAAGGCATGAAAAGCTTATCAAACACTTTTGGAAGGATTTCACATAGCAACTCCTTCAAAACCCTCTTTTTCTTGTACCATGGATTTCATACCATGTTTTTACCATCTTTTCAACTTCTAGTTGCTGGTGACTGAAAACAATGCCTTGGCTTTCTCTTACTCCTTGAAACATGATAACTTCACTTTTGACAACCTTAGGATGCTTACACAGTAGCAGTATCTCCAAAAACTTCCTTTGTTCCTACCTTGGAGCTCAAATCATATTTTTTTTGGAAGGTGACTAAAAACCTTGAATTTACCTTTCTTACTAATATTCTCTACACCTTTTCTCTTTAAGGCATGACACATTCACCTTGGCAAAATTTAGGATGATTTCACACCATAGCACCTTCAAAATCCTTCCTTTGCTGTCATCATGGATTTCAACTCATAATTTAACCTTCTCTGGCCATTTTCCCAAAACCCTAGATGTTTGGAGTGTTTTAAGACAATCATCAGTGTTGTCTTCTAAGTTCTATATAGCCCTTTCAAGTTCATTCATTTATGTCCAGTTCACCTCACCTTTTTCTCTATCTCATCAATAGTCTCTGATATAATTTCTTCATGTTTTGTTTGGTGTGCCTCCTCCATGGTCATTCTGTAATTGATCACTATTTGGCACTCTCCTTGGACCATCAAGCTTAAAAACCCTAATTGTCTACCAGAACAAGTGTTTCCTTTCTTTTGCTGTAAGTTGTCTTCACTTAGGAGCATACCATCTACCTCATCAATACCTTCTGCTGATGGAAACTTCAATACTCTTGCAGAAGTGCCAAACTCTTTGCATTTACCTCTTGAAAACTCTGAAACTGAATGGATAGTCTTCTTTGGAAACTATATAGGTTTTTCTTGAATAACCATGTCTCAACATTCTATTACATTTGAGCTTGCTTCTAGCAAAAGAAAAACATTGTTTGAAACATCATAGATGACCTTAGACATGTGAAACCCTAGTTGACCTAGTGGCAGGGTTCTTTGACCTGATCTTGGACTGAGAATTGGCTTGGAGGCTTCAAGCAAAAAAATAGAGTATTTTTCAAAGTGCTGTATTGAAGATCTAAAATCCAATGTACTTGATTTATATAAAGAGCCTACAGAGATATTTTTGAGACTATTCTCTACTTGAGGGACCTAGGGAGCATGGGAATGAGTTGGATATAGGAAAATCATAGAGGGAAAGTGGAGTTATGGGTAAGAGAAAAACACAGTAATGAGGTCATAGGTAGGAAAAAAGATGGAGACAAGAGGCATAAGCCCATAAGGAGTCTTTTTAGGAGTGACAGGGTGACCATGGAATGGAAAGATGATAGAATAGTGAAAAAAGTTTGGAAAAGGATAATGAAGGCAACGAGATTTATAAAACTCACAATATTCAAATAATTTTGTTTTTAGAAATCTTAGAACCAACCTATAGTCATCTACAACTAGTGAAAAATACTGATGAATAACATGTCCCATGACTTTGGTTTTATTTTATTTACATGGAAAAACAACCCGAGGTTGTTACAATAAAGGCCTTAATATTTGTGATATGCAAGATCTAGGACATTATGCTTGACATATTGTGTTGACAACTTGTGGATGGGAATTGAAATTAATGGACGATTCTTTCGACAGATTAACACTACATTACTTGTTTCTTGATGGGTATTTGAGTTGAGGGCTAGATGGCTTGGCTTTACAGTATTATGTTTTGAATGATTTGACATGAAAATATTGACGATGTTGATGAGACGGTTTATTTCGCAAGTATTGATAGTAAGTACTTAGTTTTGCTATTGGCTATACTATTCGATTGTTGCTAGTATTTTCTCATATGAAAATGTTATGGTTGGATCTACTTGATACTTGGTAGTGATTATTATCACAGTAAGTTGTAAGGGCATATTGGATTGACTTCAATGATTGATATTGGGCATTTAGACTTGGTTATTGGCACTTGGTAATCCAGTGATTTACATGCTTCTATTCAGTGATTCAGCATTCAATGATTCAATATATCAATTTTATTCAGTGATTTAGTTGGTATTCAATGTTTTAGTATTCAGTATTGGTATTTAGATGGATTAGTGATTCAATGATTCAGTGGTTGAAACATTGGTATTGATATTTGTCTTCAGTATTAGACTTCAGTGATACAGTTTGGAATTCAATTGGTATATTGGTTTGATCTTATTGCAAGGTGTGGGTCCAGTTTTAAAATATGATGAACTATGGCCTAAATTGTATTTGAAGGTTAATTGACAAGTGAATCCAGTGTGAAACAATGTGAAATGTGGTCCACAAACGTGCTGAGGGTTGGAGCCTTCAATAAGGGATTCAAATATTATTTCCAATGGTAGCTAGTAAACTTGTTGAGGGAGTAGGATTTACCTTCCAGTAGGATATGATAAACTAGATCAGGGGGTAGTAGCTCCCTTTCAGTAGGAGCTGGAGAAGCTTGTATCCTCCTGCAAGTAGGAGGCTATGTGTTGGCAATAGTCTACGCTAATACATAATTATAAGAATAATTTTCTTGATAATGAAAGAAGAAGAAAAAACATACTGTGGTTTTCTCCCACATTGGGTTTCCACCTAAAATCCCAGTGTCCATATCTAATTTATGTTTTGATGTGCATTATGGTTTACATGTTTTTATTCTTTATGTTGCTCATGTTTTATTGAATATATTCACATCTATAACATAATAATTCAAAAGTTAAGATAAATATGAAATGAAAGAATAAGTTAAGAAAAGTTTAATTCAAAATTAAATATTGATTCAAGCCACTCCCCCCCCCCCCCTCAATATTTCTAACAATTGGTATCAAAACAGGTTTATCCAATAGAATCTTAACTGCTTGAGAGAGGATCAAGGACAATGGGAAGGAAGAACAAGAAGAAATAATCACAAAGGAAGAGGAAAAGTCAAGAAATAAATGACAATGATGTATCCAATGTCATGACAATATCAGAAACCATAGACCAATGACAAACAACGCTGAAGCAAGTTAGAGATTCAGAAGCACCCCATTTTATGTTGATGAAGGATGCGGAAGATGGTGAAGACATTGATAGAGAAAAATTGGGTATTGGTTTTTGTTTTAATTGTAATGGTGATGATCATTATATAAATGATTTTTCATTTACTTGCTTATGTAGTGATGATGATAATGAATCAACTCAGATTGCTCTTTTGGGTAGAAGTGAAGTAATCATGTTGTAGGGAAATCTGAATCAAATATAGTGACCTTGGAAGAGGATATTAAACGGTTTACAACTGAGAATAGAGATAATCAAAAGTTTTTACAAATTTTTGATGAAAGGGATTGTACCAACAAAGAAGAAATTATCAGGTTAAAGACTCAGTTGGAATAAAGAAGAAAAATTGAAGAAGGAATGCGGAAGAAATTTAAGGAAAAGGAAGACTAGTGTCAAAGACTAGAGGATGAAGTAGATACATTGAGAAATAAACCTAGAAATAAAATCAATGAGGAGGAAATGAGAAATGAATAAGATGCAACAATCAAGGAGCTTAAAGAAAGAACCATTTATTGTGAAGGAGTTTAAGTAGAGATCATATCTCTCAAATCCAATAATGAAAAGTCAAACAAATTATATGAGGAGATACCTTAAGTATTTGAATAAAAATAAAACGAGCTTAAAAAGGAGATCATATATTTGAAAACTTAATTGGAAAATAAAACAAGAGAAAAAAAACTGAGGTAAGCATGTTAGAAGGTAATTTAACAAAAGAGAATAAGCAATTGATATTTCAAGATAGCTCTAAGATATTGGATAATATTCTTAACAATCAAAGGTCTCCCTCCATTAAAAATGGTATTGGATTTCATGACACTATAAAAGGAGAATCAAACTCACAAGCTTGTGCAAACAATCTTCAGAACAAAGAAAACTATGAAAATTTTGGACAACTAAACACTACAAGGAAAATAACCTCTAGCAAATTTTTTGAGGGACCCCTTATAAAAATACCCCAGACATCCATTTGTAGAGGAGGTTACTAGAGGAGGTTGGTAGGTGGAGGTTTTTGCGGATTTTTTTCATCCGGTGCGCTTATCATCCTAAACCACACCAGTGCGTTCAACTAGAGAAAGCACCGGTGCACAAAAAACATTGGCACACTGGGACACTGTGTGCTCTGTACAAACCCGCTCGGTGTGTCTTATTACTGTATCACACCAGTGATTTACAAATATTCTGCATTGATTCATCCTAAAACCCTACGCCAAAACTGAAATAGCTCGGTGCGGTCTCAAGAAACCGCACTGGTGCGCCTATAAAAACTCGTGCATCGGAATAGGGTTAGATAAAAAACAATTGCGGCCAAAAAAACCACATTTTTCACTTTTTAGTGCTCTAGATCTCTCAAGCACCGGTGCAACTTTTCCTTTTATGAGGCGCCCTGACATCAGTTCTCCCATTGCACGCACTACTACTATGCATTGCCCACCATCTCCATTCTGAATTTTGCAAAACGGTGGGAAATTTGAATTTTGAAAATTCTACAGCCAATATGCCTCCTCGACAACCAAATGTATTGGTTTTTTTCTTGTTTTTCCATAATTATGCCCTTTATAGATTAGAATTGTAAATTAGCTTAAAATTAACCTTTAAAATATATATATATATATATATATATATTCCCGTGCGGTGCACTCAAGCTGCTCGGCTCGCACCGGTTCGCGGTGCTGTCTATAAATTTGCAGGCCACACTGCCACCAGTGCTAATGGTATCCCCACTGGTTTCAGGTTGGTATTGAAAGGCACGGTAGGATTTTTTAAAATTCAAAAAAAGTGTGGTGTAGTCTGTTACCTAGCTGCACAGTTGACCCTGTCGAATAGCAGGAATGCAGTGCATTGATGGAAATATCCACCCCGGAGCGGGTAATTTTGTTAGTGCATCGCATTCCGGCATTTTGAATTGGTCAACAGTGATGCCTGGTAAAATACTGCACTGTTGACTATGTACTGATGTTAGGAGGGCAGTGCGCTGACCAAACTATATGCCTAGGGGAATATAGTTTGGTCAGCACACCGCCCTCCTGACACTGGTCCATAGTCAACGGTGTCGGCTGTTATACCACCTCACTGTTGACTTTGGAACAATGCCAGGAGGGTGGTGCACTTAAAATTTGCAGGAGCACCACCTCCAGTGCGCTGAAAATTTTCCGGTGAACTACCTCCGGTGCGCAACAATAAAAGATGCACCATGACCAGTGCATGCCTATTTTTTGTGGTGACCCGACTGTTTTTTTTTTTCAAATTTTTATATATATGTATATTCCTAAATACATGTCTCATTTATTAAAAAAAATTTATTTAACATGTCAATCATTTAGAGACATGATAGGAGAGAAGAGAGGGAACAACAACAACAACAGGCAGACCAGTATAACATGGTTCGCCTGTGGGGGGCATGAGAGAGGGAGAGAGATGCGTACCCTCGCCCTATTACAACTACTACCCAGGGGCTCCTAAAGGAGGTAGTCCTCAATTTCTATGAGGAGGCTACTTCCCTAAAGTACCGTGGTTTTTTTTTGACATATTATTTGCAGGTGGAATGCCCACCTATAGGCTTTCCATGTTGGTCCTAACCAGTGGTACACACCCACTAAGGAGGACATATATTTCATTATAGGACTATCAAGGAGAGGGGTGGATTTTCCCTCGTTCCCAGAGGTTCCAATTAGCTATGCAGCAGGGAGTCATTTGGTGTACTCCTAGAGATACATTAGCGTGGATATATTATTTCCTTCAGATTTTCAGGTCTCTGAAGGTCAATTACGTATTGTTTCATTTGGTAGTGAGGAGGTGAGATGCCTCTCACTTTTGATTTTGACCATTTCACACAACACCAGCGATGGGCAATGCATTAGTTGCCCTCTTCTATATATGTTGATTCTTTAGTGCAACATCCACGACTTGTCAGGTGGACTGCCCTTTTATTTGTGGCAGTTCTGTATAGCCTTAGATAGATGTCATGCTCATGCACAAGGGAGGGTCAACTTCCCTTTTTCTTCGAATATATTTTGTTTATTTTTTGAGAGGTTTCCAAAGATGAGGCCTACTTTTGTTTGGTAGCCTTGCAGGCCGATTTTGGATGCACGGATACACATGTGGGGATAGATGATGCCCAAGAGGGGCGAGACTGAGTTTTCCATGAGGATATCGCATGATGCACTAGAGTTGCTAGCTAGTATTGATGATCATCCTTCGTTATGGTCCCTTGTCCTTATGCTGGTTTGGATTTGTGAGGGTGTGCCAACATCCTCTTCATGGATGATGAGCCTACGGATGATAGAGGTAATATAAAACATTTATTTAAATTTATTCTAACATGTTCTTTAAATTGTTTTTATTAAATTGTTTAATGAAATTGTCTAATTATTGTTGCGTACTTGTATATATTTTGCTTACATTGGGTCTTTTGATGGTGATGACATGTTAGTGCCACCAAATTATCCAGCCGTGGATCTTGATGACGATCAGGATATGGC
The DNA here is from genome assembly GCA_034641835.2 of Pinus albicaulis. Classification (NCBI taxonomy): domain Eukaryota; kingdom Viridiplantae; phylum Streptophyta; class Pinopsida; order Pinales; family Pinaceae; genus Pinus; species Pinus albicaulis. The sequence continues at coordinate 158,944,621 of CM076570.1, read as the reverse complement.
AGATGCTGAGGATCATGAGGCTGGTGCAGACAGACCTACTCATGCTAGTGCATCGATACCACCTTTTTCTAGGCGTGGTAGGCTTGATAGTAGAATGAGGATGGATTTGGGCAACCAACTCTATGCATTGTTCGTTGAGGTGGGAGTTAGGCCCACTACTATGAGAGACATACAAGTCGATGGTAGGCTAGTACATATGTGGAGAGGCATGTCGCGTGACATGTACAACCTAATGCGGCATGTCGTAGGAGCTACAACCTTAGTTACATGTTTGAGGAGGGCCCTTGCACGTTATAGCCGTGGTCGAGAAGAAGCACATGATCGACAGTTCGGGAGTAGTGACACATCATCTGATGGTCACGATCATCATGGAGAGCAGGTTGGACCATCGGCCACATCAATTCAGCAGCCTGCAACATCCAGCAGTACTCATGATCATGAGCAGGCTGGATCATCGACCATGTCGAGTCATCACGATGAGCAACTGACAGTTGATTCTGATCAGCATGAGGCACTAGTACCAGATCAGCAGGCACGTGATGATCAACATGTATCCGAGTTTGTCGAGGCTGGACCATTGAATGAGTAGGCCTTGACTAGTACCATTATTGATAATGTACCACCAGCTAATATATGAAATTTATATTACAGTTGTATAGTTTTGACATTATACAGTTATATATATATATGGTCCATGTATTTTATGTTCATGTTGTAGTTGTACTTAATTTACATATTGGTGATCATCGTGATGTGTATATTGTTAGGTCATGTTAGATATGTTCATTTAATGTGCAGCTTGCAGATAGATGTGTATATGATAGTAGTTATTTGACATGAGATGTATATTTGATATTTGTATTGTGATGATGTTATATAATGCTAATTGTGTTTTGTTATATGATCATGATCACGATGATGTTAGTGAATTTGAATGTGTTTTTTAGTCGAATCTGATGTTTGTACAATGGTTATCATGATCGTGATGTTTATTAATTAATTTAATATTAAATGATCATGATATTTATTAAATAGTATGTTGTGATTGTAATTGAAATTTTAATTTTAATTGTAAGTAAAATTGTAAAATTGTATTTGTATTTGTATTTGTAATTGTAAGTAAAATATTTGAAAAAGTTTAATTGTAATTGTAATATTTAATTTATTGTGAAATGATTGTAATTGTAATTGCATATGTGACAAATTGTAAAATTGTAATTGTAATTCTAATTATATGTAAAATTCTAAAATTGTAATCGTATTTGTAATTGTAATTTTAATTTTAATTGTAATATTTAATTTATTGTGAAATGATTGTAATTGTAATTTTAATTGTAATTGTATAAATGTAAAATTGTAAAATTGTAATTCTAATTCTAATTGTATGTAAAATTCTAACATTGTAATTGTAATGGTATATATGTAAATTTGTAAAATTGTAATTGTAATTGTAAATTTTATGTAAAATTCTAGAATTGTAATTGTAATTGTATGTAAAATTCTAAAATTGTAATTGTTTGTAAAATTATTTGTAAAATTATAATTATAATTGTAATTGTAATTGTAATTGTTTGTAAAAATATTTGTAAAATTTTAATTGTATTACTGTGAAATGATTGTAACTGTAAACTTGTAATTGTATGTAAAATTCTAAAATTGTAATTGTATGTGAAATTGTAAAATTATAATTGTCATTCTAATTCTAATTGTAATTCTAATTGTAATTGTATGTAAAATACTTGTAAATTTTAACTATATTAATGTGAAAATTTTAATTGAATTAATGTGAAATTATTTTATTAAAATTTGTAAACTTGTAAATTTGTAAAATTTTAAATAATTGTAAAATAATAAATCTAGAATAATATGAATTTTTGTAACATAATAAAATTTAGAAAATAATGCAAATAAATTCATGTACTTTAGAATTATCATTATTTTATTATGATCTTAGATACACAAAAAAATAACTTTATACAGTACGCCATTGTTTTTGAGATCAACATAATTGAAAATTATCATGTGAAATATTGATTTTAACATTAACACAATGCAAATTACCAATTAATTCAAAATACATATTATAATTTTTTGAAAAAACCATCTTAAAAAGAATAAATATTGATGAAATAACACATGTACCATATCACTCTCTGTTCTCATGATCACCCTCATTATCTTCCAGCTTGCATGGCATGATAATTCTATTGTTCTCAAAAATATGTTTTGATCTAGGGTCATGTCTCAACACGAACCACCAATCTCTATCCCCACATCTGGGTAAAAAAAACACTTGGTTGCATTGTTTGGGGAAAACATAGTGCTCCTTAGCTTCATCCCACATATTTCTATAGTTGATACATATCAACCTACTATTGCGATCTTCCTTTACATTATTTCAATCAAAGGTGTCCCACCACTTGCACCTAAAAATAACACATTGGAAAGAAGAGAAATCCACTTCAATGATCTCTTGTATCTTTCTGACGTAACTTAACGTCCCTCGTACTAGGTTTTGATCACGATGGCTAGATCGACTAGATTGATCGAACTCGACTTCCACTTCAGAGTCTTGTGTGAAGTGTCCATCATCAGCATTTTCTATTCGACAATGGTGTCCATATGCCGACATAAATGGGAAAAAATGCACCTATAAAAATGTTAAAAAATCATAGTGTTATGTGTCTTATAATAACCCAATAGTTAAAATATGAAATATAATGTAATTACATTTGAAAGGTGCATTATTAAGTTTCAAATGTGCATATAAATTAAATATATTATTACCTATTTGTTGCACCCAATCCCTGTGTTTAGCGCATCCTCTTCAACACGTGGGTAACAACTGGTTGCACCATATTTCTCTCTGACTTGGTCAGCAACCCAACTATTGGGGCATATTTTTTACATATTTTATTTTAAATGATCAGGATAAGGCACACTTATACCATTCAACCGTCTGAATTCTTTCCTGTCACTATCCCATTTCATCCTCTTTTGTTTGTACAATGCGACCCACGGTTGTGTCGCTTCGGAATTATAAAGAACTAATTTATTGATTACTTCAATTTTTGCATTCGATGATGAAATCAAACTAACATTATATATTACATAGAGATAAAAATATACATTATATTGAAGTTCAACGTGAATATTTACTTTGTGTAAATTTGAAAAATTATAAGTCGCTTACTCTTTATCAAGCGATTTTTTCCACTCATTTGGAGCAACTCCCCTTCTCTTTTGTCTTCATCCCTTTCATCATCCCAAATCACCACACCTGGTCTATTTTTGATCTGCTTGATGTAATCATTGCCATAATAGAAAGACTCATATGATATGTACCCCTCTGCCATAGACCCCTCATGTTTTTCCCTTTGTCGAACAAAGCCTTTCAATTTCTTCATGTACCTCTCTAAGAAGAACATCCAACGACAAGAAACCACCCCAACTAATTCAACCTCATCTACTAGGTGGATTAGAAGATGAACTTGCAAGTCCATGAAACTCTTTGGCAATTTCTTCTCAAAAATAAAAACAATCTCAACTATCTCTTGACGCCACCGTGGAATGCTAGCCACATGAATCTCCTTTGACGTGATCCAACGTATAATTGCAGATAATTTAGATATGGCACATCCTAGGTCTTGAGGGAATTCATGTTTCACACACCCACCCACGTACTCTTAGAAGATTCAAATGGTCATGTGATTTCAACCCCGAAAAATGGTCATCCACGGTGAAGCATCGTTGTAGTGAAGACCCATATGAAGATGGCACCCTCACACGACCCATTATAACTTCCTTTTCCAAATAAAGATCATATTTTTTTAAAATCCATGGGACATCACCTTCTTTGAAATACCATGAATTAGAGGGCCCAACGCCTAACTATGATCCTATATTTTCTAATCATCTTGGCCAATGTTTCTTTTTAGTTTTTGAAGTAATAAGATATTTCTTAACAGCCAATGTGTCACTTTGTTTCGATGATATGTTCCTCCATAAATAAGATGAAACATTTTTAAATATATGCATGGGATCTAATAAGTGGGTAATCTTAAGATGCTCCCAATATGGGAGGTGATAAAAGAAAGATTTCCTCTCCATCCCAATGGGAAATTTCTCAACATAGGTGTGAAGAATTTTGGATCATCTAACATAGGTTACCCATTTGAATCGAACATTTCTATGAACTCCTTCCCCTTCTCTCTCTCATATGCTCTAAGCCATTCAGCTGGTGTCTTTATTGGATGCCTTTTGGTTCTCTCTTGTTTACCATTGAAAGCGGATGCTACTCTTTTATAAGGGTGTTCTTCTGGGAGGAATACCCTAGAGCAATCATACACCGGCTTTCGTAGGTCCTTGGACCATCTAGCTTTCAGAGAAGGTCCACAACATTTACATCCAAAATACCCTTTTGTTACAATACTTGCGATATTATTGTATACAATTTATATGAATGGCATGTTAAAGAATATCATGAAGATCAGAACAATTACAATGAATTAAATAACTAATATGTGAAAGAATATTGTGACGTATATAAACAAATCAATAAACATGTAATTTACCAGAGAAAACTTCTATTCCTGGATAATCATGTGTCGTGTAAGCACATATGCCATACAATGTAAAACTCCTATCTGCTGTGATGGGTCTTGATACATCATATAAATTTATCCCATCCCATAATTCCTTCAATTCATCACTAGTGGTTGTAAGTAGACATCCATATTCTTCACTTGTCTTCTACCAGGGACTATGAGAGCCAACATAAAATGTTCATTCTTCACGGACAACCGTGGGGGGATATTTTTATTGATCGCTACTATAGGCCAAAAAGAGTAGTTGGTGTTCTATAGGGAATATGGGTTGACGCCATCCATGGCTATGCTGAGTCGGAGAATTCGTACTTCATCCTTGAATTTTTCGGGCCATGTATCCTCTATATGCTTCATGGCTATTGAATCGGTTGGGATTCGCGTAACTCCCAACTCACTTCTTTGTGAGGCATTCCATCCCTGCAACATAGTTAATTATTTGCAACGAAAGAGACTTTGAATCCTTGGGACTATAGCCATGTGCCTCAATATATTAAAAGGAGGACCACATGATTTAACCTTCTTTTTTTATTTATCATACCTATCATGACTAGATTTCAGACATATATCTTTTTCTGCATATTCTCCTCTATATAGAATACAATCATTTGGACATGCATGATATGATATGTACTCAACACCCAACATTTTCAACAATTTCTTTGCCACTTCGCAGCTACTGGACAAGACATTATCACTCAGAAGAACCATACCTTTGAATAACCTGTAGTTAGTGATCATGGAAAATATTAATAAATGTTAATGCCGATATAATTATTAATGTTCATAAAATTTACCATTTGTAATTTTCATTGTGTATTGATTATATTTCTCAAATTTATATAAGGGAGGACTTTATGGTAACTTACCTCAAAATTTCCAAGAAACATGCATTCAACAGGCCAAAATTTTCTTTCAATTTGTACAGTAACATCATTGTCCGCAACTGGGTAGACTTTGACTGACTGCCAGGTCCAAAGAGAGGGGTTGTGGAACCAAATTTAAGGCTTTCAAAAAAGGTGTCAGTGGTATGAGCATCATCCCCAAGCTGATCATCGTTTTGGAATACATCTAACAAACTTGTCTCCATGGCAGTCGTATCCCTTAAGTAATCATCCATACCAACCTCTATTTGATTTACTCCATTACCAACTTGTGAAGAACTACTATTGTTGTAGTCATTCCTAATATGTGAATTTGGACGTAGCGGGAATTGAATCGATGGTTGATTCAACCATTCTTGGTATCATTCCTCTCCGATTTTTTCTCTTAATTCAGTCTTCTCTCGATTTGACATTGTCGTGGGGTGCAACAGAAGATGGTAGGTAGGTTTCTCATCATCACTAAAATCCTAATAATTTAAAAAATATATATTTGAACATGATTAGTACAAAATATATGATATCAATTAGTAAGCATGTTGACAATAGTGCATGATTAATTGGTTTGATGTTGAAATAATTAAATTAATCAATATACCAAACAATTATAATTATTACCATCATTGTCCCATGATTGTGACTAGAAGATGCAATATTGCTACAATTGGAAAGGTGAAGTGGTTGTCCATTTTCATCTACCAAATGCGCCTTGCGGTATGCTGCTCCTAATAAGAGCTTTCGACATTTTGGAGCTATTTGAATATTTTGTGCATCTAAACTCGATTATGAATCTGCATGAACTTGAAAATTTGTATACATTATAAATTTAATTAAGTTGTGCATGATTGACATGGATAAAAAACACAAATTCAATTAGATAATGAAAATATAAATAAAATCTGAAGTAAATATTACGTCTCGAGATGGATAGGGAGAGCTCCAAGATGGAATTTGAGAAATATTATGGAACAAACTCAATTTTGAAGGATTTTGCATTTGATATAATTATGATATTTTCTCCCTTCATTTGAGCAAAATCAACAATAAATTTTGGTCGACACACCTAGAATTTATTTCGATGCCTTAAAAATTGACTTCTTGTTATCGGTGCTAATGTATAGATAATCGCACTGGTACATTTTAGTTACTACGCACCGGTGCCATGTTATCAACGAACGCACCGGTGTCATTCTATTAAGTGACGCACCGGTGTCATTCTATTAAGTGACGCACCGGTGATGAATAACCGCAAATAAAAAAAGCGCAACTCTATTTTTTTTTAGTGAAAAAATAAGGGTAAATTGAAAAATGGGCGGTAAAATATTTTCGAAAATATAATTTCATAAAAAAATTCTTTAAATACTAAACACTTTTCATTATTTCACTATTTTTGCAAAACATTTTAGCCAGAGATTTGCAGGAGACATATCTGGAGCAGGAGAGCACGAGAGCACTGTGGAGTAGCAAAATACGTTCGAACAGAAGTATTCAGATAATCAAAATTCCAAACCTTTGGTGATTCAAACCCTATAGCATAGAATTTCAAATGATCTCTGATTAAATTTTATTGGTTTTTTTACTTTTTTCTACAGTAAGTAAAAAATTTCAATTTGTTGTTCATTTTCAAGAAAAATAAATGGATAAATAAATTTAAAAAATCCATTTTTAGCCTAAATCCTTCATTCTTTTTGCTTCTTCCATTTCTTCTCCCTGTTTTTGTGATTTCAGAATTAGGCCTTTTCCTTTTAGATTTATAGTGTTTGTATTGCTATATATAGGCCTATTACATCCAACCCATGGGACGACTTGCATAGTCGGATCCCGATCCATGTCAGTCCTTGTGTGAATTTTTTAAAAAGATATTTTTTTTAATCTATGCGCCCGATGTAACCTAGCACACCGGTGTGCTAGATTATCCCAATGCACCGCACACGTACTATTTGATAAAACATTTAAAAATAATTTTTTTAATCAGTGCACCATATGTAAAATAGGGCACCGGTGTGCTATTTCATTATGGCACACCTCGCACATACTGTTTCACAATATATATATATATATATATATATATATATATATATATATATATATATATATATATATATATATATATATATATATATTGGGTTAATCGATGCACCATTTAACATATAATTCACTGCACTAGGTCTTCTAGTTGATAGAGAGCACCGTATTACTGTCCCTTGTTTGCGCGGGTTGTTTATAAGAATAGGTCACCATGCCCTCCACGACACCATATGCTACAAAAACTAACACTAGACGATTTTTATTACTTTGTATGTGTTAATCAGTGTGGTGGTTAACATGTAATGCACCGGTGCTCCTTGTTGACATAGAGCACCGTATGATGTTTTATATTGTTTGGGCAGTGTGTTTATAAGAACAACACACACCGATATCAGTGCGTACACCAAGAAAAGCACATCGGTTTCTTGATATTTTTCTTTTACCTGAAAAGTTGATAATTTTTTTATAAATTATATTAATGAATGATATGGTACAAGTTTCATATTGATAAAGAAATGGTTGACAAAAGATCAACTAACAAAAATACTGATAACACATCAAGAAAAGAAAAAAAAGACAACTTCTTTGTAAATTATTTACAAAAAATATTATTTGTGAACTATATGTAAGTTTAACTAATATGTATTGTTTACTGTTTATCATGCAGAGCCACAAAATGACGAAGCTTGATAAGATTATTTATGATCTACGACTAGAAGAGCTTAAAATCCATGGAAAATTTTAAGGATGGAAGCTTATATTAAAGTTTAGAAACCTTGGCGGATCTTACTAGTACCCAATATGTAAATTGTAAATTTTTTGATAATATTTTTGGGAAAATATTTAGGTTTTTAATTATTTTATATTAGTATATATAATTTTTTTCGTAATTTTTAGGGTAAAATAATTTTATACTATAAAATTTGGGTGAATCAATTTTTTTTAAAAGTGAAATTGGTGAATCATTTTTTTGGAAAAAGCATGGAAAATTACCCACCTACGAATATTAGCCCCTAAAAGTTTCCCTGGTAAAAGCTTGATGGAAAAATTGCAAAACGATGAATTAAGTAAATGAAAAAATACTATCGATCCAATATGAGTTTCTTTTTTTAATTTTCATTAATAATATACTTAAAATTATTAGATAACATGTTTCAAACAATCTATTAATTCACATCTATTTAATGTTCGACAGGGACCAAAAACTCATAAAAGTAATATTATTCTATGAAAAGAAAAAAAATAGAACATGAAAATGAGAATGAATTGCTCTTTAGCTCATCTAAAGTGGTGTGGGAGGTTAACGAAATGGGGAAAAACTTTTAAAAAAGTTTGAGGGATCTAGTGGAACAAATGTATAGATGTTCTTTCCACTTACAGTACAAATATCAATCCAATCATTCCAAGAACCAAATGTTATCTAAACTACAGGAAGAGTTTCCAGATAATTGGTCAATGAGACATGTCATACTTTTAATGGAAAAAAAATACAACAACAAAAAGGAAGGAATGAAAAAGTAATATTCCTTTAAATGTTTTTTTAGAATTATTTATAAATATCACTTTTGTTATATTTACTTTTCATATATCAATATAAAAATTAAATAGTTTATTTTCATGTTACATTTTCAAGAATATTATGAAAATATCAAAAGACGAACGAGCTAATATCAGAAATATGCTAGTAGGAATGTCCAAAAGGGTGTACAAGAAGATGGTCAAAGAAATGGACAAAATTGCATCACAGGAGGAGCCATCTCAATAACAACGTGCTTCAAATGTAATACGTAATCATTGAATTTTTCGCTTATTAGGTACAATAAATAAACAATTTAACATTAAATATTAATTTTCAAGTTTTTTCTTGCAGAAAAGAAAAGAAAATGGAACCCATTCAGCACATAAACAGGACGACAAGGAAGAAAAGGGTTGATATCTAAGTTGTTGAGTAATTGTTACTTCCTTATAAAAACTTAAATAGATTTCATTTTTGTATATTTTAAGTTGTTTTAAAAAAATCATCATTGAATGTATTCAAACAGGTGCTAACATACAAAGAAGAGCCATTAGACGAATTGATTGACATTGGGTTAAATATGGGTTGTGAGTATATGTTGGCATATCAGAAATTAATTATGGAATTTGTAAGCATCTATTGATCTTATTTTAATTATATCTGTCTATAATTAATAGAAAAAAAAAACTTTTATATTAAATATATGATTTGTTATGGGGTATAAAACTTGCAGGAAACAAAGTATGGAAATGTGCCAACAGATGAAATCTTGAAATATGGCATACTACATGGTTTTGAAATAATTGTATAGTTCATGAGTCAATTGTTGCTATGGTACACAATTAATTTTCGATTTACATTGATGTATATTATTTAATATTGCAATTTTCATTATTCTCACAAATGTATATACACTCATTACAGTTTATTTTTATGTTTGTAGATGGAAGGTGAAAAAGAAGAAAACAATCAACAACATGAACAAAACATTCCTAAAAAATAACCCAAGTCATGGAAGTAGCTCGAGCAGTGACATCAGTTCAAGCGAAGAATGATGATCATTATGTTTGGATATCAAAGAAAGGCTTTGTATTTTTTCAAATATTTGTCTGTTAAATCTGTTTTGTTTAATGTAATGGACATAGTGTCCCAATTAAAAGACAAATGGATACCAATAAATGTCCCATTTTGTATGAAATTTTTTTTCTTATATATATATATGTTTTAATTTATCCTATTATCTTCTCCAATTTTGTTGTGAAATGTAACACCACGTATGATTAAATTTATGGATGATTAAATATTATAATGAAGAGATGTGAAATCTAATGATATGATATAACAAATTAATCCAAACACCACATTCAAATGCACTAATAAAAATTTAATTGATATGAATATTGTTATAAGATATGTGTCGTCTTTGGATGAATAATGAATTTTAAAAAATCACAGTAATTATGATATGATATAACAAATTAATCCAAACATCACATTCAAATTCATTAATAAAAATTTAATTAATATGAATATTTTTATAGATGTGTCGACTTTTGATGAATAATAAATTTTAAAAAAATCACAATAATTTCACTGTCACAGGTCGATGTTTCTAAAAAATACAAAATGAACACCGATGCGTATTAGTTACTGTACACCGGTGCATTTGTATGATACAACACACTAGTGCGTTTTTACGACCTATGGGCACTACACAAATACCAATACCAATTATAAATCTCGGTGTGTTTGTGTGATACTGCACACCGGTGCGTTTATGTGAGACTACACATCGGTGCATTTGTACAACCTATGGGCACCACAAAAATACCAATACGAATTAGAGAAATCGGTGCATTTTTCTGATATTGTGCATCAGTGCACTTCAATAAGACTATGTATTGATGTGTTGATACGACATATGGGCATCGCACAAATCCCAATACGAATTAGAATGGCCTCGTGCGATGTATCACCTACAGTGCACCGGTGTGGTTGTATACCCTTACGGCCTGGTGCATGCACCTTCGACCACCTAGGGCCGACCGTCTATATGACATGAACCGATGCTTTCACACCTTAGTAGCGCACCGATGAAAAAAACATCTGTAATAACCTCCGACCACCCAGGTTTTTTAGTTGTGTTTAAATTCCGTTAAAATTTCCAGAAAAACCTCTGTTACTAAAAATGGATGTTGTAGAATTTTTTTTTAAAATTTTGGCCAATTTTATAACACTAAAAACCTCCTTTATAACCTCCACTAGAGGGTCTTTTCCTTGTATTGAAACTAACAACCAAGGAAAGAAATTTTTCAAAGGAAATCATTCACTCCCAATAATAGAAACAACAATCTTTTATCTCCTTTGAAAAATGATATTGAATGTTTTATCTGTCATAACATTGGACACATTGCAGCCAATTGCAAATGATGATTTAGAAGAAGATTATTAGATCCAAGGTACTCAAGTTTCTTTAAAGGATTTTTTTTACATGCAATGTATTTGGTCACAAAGCTATTGATTGCAATAAGAGACATATGAAGAAAAAATATTATGATTCTCTTGTTCCTTTCTGTGGTCATGTAAGGTGTTATACATGTAACAAGTTTTGACATGTAGCAAAAGAATGAAGGAACAAGAAAATTAATTCATACAAACAACAAGTAGATTCCCTACAAAGAAAGCAACCAGATAAGAATGTTGTTATGAGAAGAGTTGAAAAATATGGATCCACTAGAACTCATCATATTAATCAGAAGGAAGAAGAATAAGTAAGGTGTGACCTTTCTTTTTGCACATTTTAATAATAATATCAATGGTACATTGATAGAATTTTCTCTCATCACATGTCTGGAAATAAGGACAAATTTATCTCTCTTAAGCAAAAAAAGAGTGGTAAGATTATTCTTGGAAATGGTTCATCTACAAAGGTAATAGGAATGGGTAATATTGATCTTAATGTTAAAAACATAAAAGAAACTAATGCATTATTGGTTTAAGGGATAAAGAAAAACATTATAAGTGTAGGCCAAATAGCTGATAAAGGGAATGCAATTATATTTACATCAATTGAATGCAATATTATAGAAAAATAAATTGGAGAAGTCATAGAAAAAGGATTCTGAAATTCAGAATAATTATATGTACTAAAGAAGAATACAGGTATAAATAGGAGGTATAAATCCTCTTTTTTAGATTCAGAGTAAAAGGAAATAATCCCCATTGTAGTCTATTATATCTGATATTTATGAAAGGAAATGCAGCGAAATCATATGTTTCACATGGCATGGGGAGATCTTCTCATGGTTTGCTTCAACCCTTTGCACTTGATGTCAAAGGGGAAGAGAGATTTGGTGTGTTTCAGAAGGTTGTCATCAAGTCCAAAGGGGGGGGGGGGGGTTTGGTGGCATTATGGCTCAGGTGTTGTCCTTGATGAAAACCTACACTGATGACTACCCAATCTTGATGTGTTTTCATTGACGGAAACCTTCATTGATGACCACCCCATCTTGATGATTTTATGAATATAATCAATTAATGTGTCTTCATGTGATGTCATTCGAAATGATATGTCTACATGCTTGATGGATTAACAATTATGCAGTACAAGAACTATCAACCTCTAGTACAAGAGTGAAGGGACGTTGAAATATTGATGTGCTTAATGTATCAATACAATAATAGTGAAAAATTATGTTTTGAATGGTTAAATTAGGTTTGGATGAGATTTTTATTGATGTTATGTGTATACAAGTGCTAAATATAATAAGGACCCATGACTCAAGTTATAGACCAAGAAAATGTGTGCTTACCTAGTCCAAACCCCAGTTGTAGGGAAGGAGACTTACGAGTGCGACCATAAAGCCCCAACCACATGGGATAAGGCTTGTGAGTGTGGGAAGAAAGCCTCCCTTCCACATGGAGGAAGGAATGTGAGTGTGGCAGGGCCTATAGAAGTAAGAACCAAAAATCTATGCATGAAACTAAGCTTTTTTTTTTCTAATTCAATTGTGTGTGTAGGGTCAAATTGATTCGGTCAACTAATACCTTGGTTTACCTGCCTGTGGTTTCTTGAATACAATAATTTTGACCCGAGGTATTGAGGAAATCATATTTCTATAAAAGGAAATCATATTTCTATAAAAGGATGACCAATCAAGTGTTATGTGTGTGAAATGAATTAAATGTTTATGCTATATTTTTTGATGCGGGTGTGCACCAGGGTATGCGAAGTTCATATCTGAAGAATTTTTTCTAGATATGAGAATGTGTAGTTAATACAATAATAAATTAATCTATTTCTAGTTGATAGATATTTTGTTTATTGAAATGAAAAATTATAAAATTTTAGATCACTAAGTTTTACAAACATGTTCAATAGATAGAGATATGATTATATGAATGGAGATCACTATTTATGATTAAGGTCCCTTTTTTATTTGATATAGGTACATATGCTAGTTTATTGGTTACAATCTCATTCTGTTGTGTGTTCCACTCATACATTATGCATAATGGTAGAGACCCTTAATGTTGCTTGCTACGAAGATACTATTTATAGAGAGTGCTTTCAATGAATGACATAATGCATGCATATATCTGTGTTTAAAACCCGTGATCCGTAGTATGCCTTGTTTGAAAATGATTAGATATACCCTTTCTAAATAATGAATTACTTCTAGATCTATATGACATAAATTTTATAGGACCTATAGCCAAGCTTGATTGGTTCTTCAAAGGCTATTGTAACAGTGACTAGTTTTCTCAATGTGTTAGTTTCTTTAGTAATTTCAATGTGCATGAAAATGATAGAGGAATGGTGATATTCTTGGACAATCTATGTTGCAAAGATATAAATTTACAGAGGTCATGCTTGTCTCTTGATCTCAAAAATTGAGTTTGTTGCAGTACCACACTTGGATATCACAGTGAAAGTTTTTCATGCTAATAGTGACCTATTATTCAATGACAAAGTTGCAGAAAAATTGTATTATTTTAATACTTGGCTTTATTCTCATGTTGGCCTAGAACTGGTTTATTCTACCATGACACATCTAACATGACTTGGTAAGGAAAAATATATTGTTATGTTTGATTGAAGGGTCTGTATTACTATAAGTTTATGCACACTGCTCAAAGAATGAATCTAGTGAAATAAGTATTATGACTTATGTGTAGGTTTTAACCGTGTACAAAAATTATCTACAAATGAATTCTTAAAATATAGAAAATAAATAATAATGACAGCATAAAACATAAAATGGATATACATAGAGATTTTCCCATGGATCCAAAACCGGGCTACCAACTTGATTTTTCATTATATTCCTTTTAGTGTTACAACACATATATATAAATGCTGAAGCATTCATAAACCCAAATCGATTAACCCTGGATTAGAACATAACCATAGTTCCCTTGAATGGATCTACAAAATACCATGATAAAAAAACCATCATTCCCAAAACCATGTGCAAACCCATGTACAAAACCATAGGTGGGTCCACCCACCTAATATAGGGTCCAAAAGAAAAATTCCCAGGGCGCTACCCTGGACCCCATGTAGGGGGGCTATTGCCCGCCTGCAAACCCCCCAACAGGAGGGGTTTCGGCCCCCTATGCCCCCCCTACCACACCCCGTGCAAGCGTAGGGGGGCTTCTTCCCCCCATCTTACCCCCTGCTTCACGCCTTATTCTGATCATGGAAAGAATATAAAACACACCCAACATTATCCCACTCATTGTTTTATTTCTAGAGGGGTCCAAAAGAGAGCTTAGTCATTGGTCCATCCCTGCAATGCCCATTGTTTCTCTACACCAAAATAAATTCTCAGTGTTCACAGACTTCATCAATGCATATTCAAGATTCTTAAAAGTGTCCACCTTTACCAGAAACACATTTTTATCCTCAACTATATCTCTCAGAAAGTGATACTGAACATCAATTTCCTTTGTCTTTTAATGATAAGCAGGGTTCTTAGCCAAGAGAAATGCACTTTGGTTGTCACATTCTATCCTTATAGCTCGTTGCACCAACCCCATACTTGAACACAATCTATGCAACCAAAATGATTCCTTGCTTACATGAGTGGCTGCCATGTATTCTTCCTCTGTAGTTGAAAGAGCCACTATAGACTGTATTTTACTCATACAACTAACTGCACCTCCAAATAAGCTAAACACATACCCACTTGTAGATATTATTTGATCCAGATATTCAACCCAATATACATCAACAAAGCCACAAATGTCCAAAACTCTATCCAATCTGGGTCTTCCTTGGTATCATAGACCACAATCACTAGTGCCATACAAGTATCTTAAAACCCACTTTACTGTTGTCCAATTCTCCTTCCCTGATTTTGACATAAGCCTGCTCAATACTCCCACTGCATGTGCAATGTATGGTCTAGTACAGACCATTGCATACATCAGGCTACCCACTATGCTTGCATATGGAACACGAGACATGTACGCTCTTGATCTCATTTGATTTCCATGCCCAAAATATAGTTTGCAACACCAAGATACCTCATGTTGAATTTGGAGAATAACTGGGCCTTCAAATCCTGAATAATTTCTTTCTCATTTCCAACTATCAACATATCCTCCACATAGAATATCAAATAAATAACATGGTCACCAATTAATTTAAAATACACAAAATGATCCTCTTTTCTTCTGGTGAAACCAAGTCCCTGTATATAGGTATCAAATTTCTGATACCACACCCCTGGTGACTATTTTAACCCATACATATACTTTTTTAACTTGTATAACAACTCTTCCTTACCCTTCACCTCAAATCCTTCAGGCTGCTTCGTGTAGATCTCCTCTTCTAGATCCCCATGAAGGAATGTTTTCTTCACATCCATCTATTCTACCTCAAAATCAAATGCAACAACAAAATATAAAAATAATCTAATAGAAGTAACATTGGCAAAGGAGAAAAAATATCACCAAAATCAATTTCTGGTACTTGGGAATAACCTTTTTCTACCAACTAAGCTTTGTATTTCTCCGCCTTGCCTTCTGCATTCATATTCTTCTTAAACACCCATTTTCTCCCAATGGGCTTCCTTCCAGCCGACAACTCCACCAGATCCCGTGCCTCATTTCATCAACCATGGCCTCCTTCCAGAGTTTTCCATCCTCTAAATCCACTGCCTCCCTGATAGTTTTGGGATCATCATCAGTGATAGTTAAAGAAAAATTTGAACATAAAGCATATGGACTATACATTTGTGGCTTCCTTCTTTCTCGAAATGATCTTCTCATAGCTGGAGTTTGTGGCTCTTCCTCTTCTGAATCTTGTTCTGTTGTAGAGTCTGATTATTCCTACTTTAGCTCAAAATATATCTTCTCAGGTTCCCTTGGTATGACTTCAGGTATAACAACATATTTCACCTGTCTAAAAAACTCGTTTCGGTTGTACACAACCTTCCCTGTTTCTGGGTTCCAAAGCTTGTAACTTTTTAAATAGTCCTTATACCCGATAAAGATGCACCTTTCAAATTTATTATTCAACTTGGTCCTTTTATCCTTTGGAACACGTATATATGCATCACATCCAAATACCCTCAGATGTGAAAGAGAGGGTTTCTTACCAATACATACCTCATGTGGAGTCTTATTATCCAATGGTAATGAAGGTTATATGTTAACCAGGTAGCATGCAATCTTCACTGGCTCTTCCCAGAATTCCTATCCTAACCCGGTACCACTGATCATGCTTCTTTCCTTTTCTATCAACATTCCATTCATTCTTTCTGCAACTCCATTTTGTTGAGGCGTGTATGGAGTAGTCTTCTGTCGTGCTATACCACACTTCTTACATGACTCTTCAAATTGCTTATTGTATAACTCTCCACCATTATCTATCCTCAACACCTTTATATTCTTCTCTATCTATTTTTCCACTAGAGCCTTAAATTCTTTAAATATGGCAAGGACTTCGATTTCTTCCTCAAGAAATATATCCATGTATTCCTTGAGACGTAATCTATGAATGAAACAGAGTATGAAAACTTACCCAGTGATGGAACCGATACAGATCCAAAAACATCATTGTGCACAAGCTCTAATATCTTGTTCTCCCTCTTAGCACTAGAAGGAAAACTCACCTGATTCTACCTCCCATATACACAATGTTCACAGAAATTAAAATCCAGAGAGAAATTAGACATACCTTCTACCATACCATTACCATGAAGTATTCAAAGGCCCTTCTATCCAATATGTCCAAGCCTTTGATGCCATAGCATGGTATTTTCTCGTATTTTCTCTAGAGACCACTAGAATTTCTGCTCCACTTACCACAAAATTGTTGCACCCATTAATAACAGTGATACCTAGAATATTGTACAGAGTTCCAATCCGAACTCCCCACATTAATAACAGTGCTCCTCAAACCATATTACATGTATCTTTCTCGAACATTGTTTTTACACCTGCATAATCCATACATAAATCATATTGATGGCCAATGCCAGAATATGAAGAACACCAGGAAGTGTTCTAATCCTTCCACCTTGCAGCTTCAGCTTGAATTTTCTACGTTCAAAGATTCTAGCCTTCCTATCATCCCCTAAGAAGACATCACCACCATCATACTTCTCCTACTCGTAGAATCACTCCCTATGGGGAGTGAAGTGAAAGCCTAATGCACATAATTAAGTCAACCATGCCTCATGATCTACATGTGTATTTGAAGAAGAATAAAAATACACATCCCCACCTTCATCATAGGTAGTTTTTGCCTCTACAGAAGGAGTAACATCATATCCCTTTCATTTCTCAGGAGATTTATATCTACAGTCCTTTTTAAAGTGCCCTTCCTTTCCACATTTCTAGCACACCTTTACAGGCTTTCTTGGAGATTTAGATCTCCCTCTAGATTTATATCTCCCACTTGAAAACTTATTTCATTTATTTTCTGGGACTTTCATCGTACAGATAAGGCATCTTCATTCTGGCCCTCCATATTTTTCCATCTCAATTCCTCCGACAACAAGGTTGAGACATTTCATCAAAATTCAAGGTAGTTGTATTGCTACCTATTGCAATAACCATAATATCCCACAAATCTGGTAGAGAAAACAACAAATTGATCCAATTATATTCATCTAATATTTTAATATCAATAGATGAAAAATGACTTACCACAGTATTGAAGGCATTCAGATGCTCTGTCACTTAGTCTCCATCCTTCATCCTCGGGTTATAAAACTTTTGATGTAGGAACGTTGTTTGCTTGAGGGGTCCTGAATCAGGTTCAGAGTTGAGGTTAACCAAAAAAACCCTCTTACTACTAACCCTTTTGGAAATGAGCTACTTCTGCAAGTCAAAGTCTCACCCGAAGAAGTATGGGTGGGGCTGTTGGAACTAGGTTTCCACACCCTAAGAGAGGATTGAATGATGTGGGCACCTTAAGATCCAAAGTAACCATAAACATACCTCTGCAATAACAATGCTAACCAGGAAACCCATAAAGACATATTTTAAGGTCAAAGATGCAAGATACCTTGCGCAAGTTAACACAACATCTAGAATTCAAGTAATAACCCTTAACAAGCAATATCGGGACCATATACCATCAGATTCATCCATTAATCATCTATATAAACCCAAATATTGTTGCGCAAGAGATTTAATTGAAAATAATATAGGAATCAGAAATAAGATGCAGAAACATTCATAACATAGACAATAGATACATTTCATACTTAGATATCTACAACAACATTCCTTTATTAATATCAGTTGAAATCCTTCATACAAAACCCTTCAATGACCCGCACACACAACCATCAGGGTCTGCACAGAGAAAGACTAAGGTCTCTACACACACATCCAGTAGGACCCTTCTACCCAGACAAATCCACAAAAAATATCAGAAAGTAACCAGATCTAACATCAACATTTATAACCCACGGGGTGGCATCTTATTGGTGATTGAGTGTTCTACTAAGGCACTCATTTGTAAAGGTTACCGGTTCAAACCCCGTGGGTGCCCGTCAGGCACAAGCCTGTTAAACAAGTTGTGGATTGTTAGCGAGGGACAATACCAAGCTAGGGGGTTTTCATTGGCAACAGTGTGGTGTGATCTTGGGTGGTAGCTATGATTGTATGGTTCTCATTACTGGTTTCCCTCCTGATACCAAAAAAAAAACCATTCAACATTCAGACTTATCCAAAAACTACCTTCTTAGACTCGAACTAGACATCCATTTATACTATTAGCTTACGCTATTGTAGGATTCTCAAACCATGGTTTGCGACTCTTTCATCTACACTTTTTACCCATTATAACTCACATTAGGGGAATTTTGAGGTCTAAAATGGGCCTCCTAAGAAAAATTTACAACCAAAATAAACTTTATAAGAACCAATAAGATTCAAGATGATGATTTCAACCATGGGGGATGATTCACCATTTTTTAAGTAAAAGGGTAAAAATATTAAAAAATAATAGAATAATAAAATTGCTTTTTCAATTCGTATTTTCAACTTATCTCCCAAATTTTTTACTCAAATTTTGAGTGGGAGTTCTCGTTGGATGCAAAATTTAATTCCTAATCCAATGAGTACCCATGTTGCATAATTTTGATAGACCTGCTACATGAAAAATGAGAAATACATGAAAAACATGATTACAATCACATTTTTCATGTATTTCTATTTTTTTGTGTAGAAGGATTCATCGAAAGTATGCAACATGGGTACTCCTTGGATGAGGAATTAATTTTTGCATCCAATGAGTATTCCCACTCGAAATTTGAGTAAAAAATTTGAGAGATAAGTTGAAAATACGAATTGAAAAAATAGTTTTTTCTTTTTTCCCTCTAAAATTTGATGATGTAATGAAATCTTGTTTTATTGTTTCCACTAATATTTTATATTTTTCTTAGGAGGCCCATTTTAGACCTCAAAATTCCCCTAATGTGAGTGGCTTTGACCTGCCCCAAAGCCCCTGCACATGACTAAATATATTACAAAAATTATAGCAAAAAACGGTCTTTGGACTTAGGGGACCCTACTCAAACGTGCCCCCAACACAATCTTGTGACTCATCCCGAGTCGCACTGGCACTGGATTCTTCATTTTGTTCTGTAGCTCCTCGATAGTAGTAGTAAATGGTGCCAAAAAAACTGCACTTTGGTTTGCTACGCTCTGCACGGTCTCCACCATATTTTTTGAAGTCAACCCTTTTGTGCCCAAAGTGATGCTCTACAACGTCTGGTTCAAGTTTTAGACTGCAATATCAAGGTCCTACGATAGTTTTATAGCCTTGTACGCCCATGGCTTCATATGATCGCTCACAATTTTCTTCTTGCAGTGCAGCTCCTCAACCTCAACTCGCAACACCTAGCTAGTCTGAAGGTATGTCATTCACTGAGCAAGGATGAATGTAGGCAAATCCTCCTACAAGTCATCGAACTCTTGCTCTTTCACATGCAGCTCCTGGGTAATTTTCTTGACTAATGGACCTATCTGCACAAAGGTCCACAATCCCATGGTGGTCTCTAGGAGTGCCGAACCCTTATCAACATTGGCATAGATGCTGGAAAATGTTGTCTTTACCAGGGTGGCCCGTTGCACACTCACCTCCAAAGGGGTCTCAAGCTCCAACTTCGCCTGTAGTGCAACAATCTACTTTAACAGACTAAATTTCAAACCTGGAAGCCTTGAGGGCTGCGACCATGCTCTCAATTTTTTCTTGCAGTGTAGCGGAGGATGGGATGGGTACGTTGGAGATTTCTCCACATAGTTGATCAATGAGGCTCTCCAGCTCCACGCACTGAGCTATAGCTTTATGTTGTGTTGTTTGAGCCTAGGTAGACTCTGTCGTCTTTGTTTCTGCAATCTGTCTGGAAAAAAAAGAAAAAAGAAAAAAAAACATCAACATTCAGACTTATCCAAAAACTACCTTCTTAGACTCGATCTATACATCTATTTATACTATTAGCTTGTGCTACTCTAGGATTCTCAAACCATGGTTTGTGGCCCTTTCATCTACCCTTTTTACCCATTATAACTCACATTAGGGGAATTTTGAGGTCTAAAATGGGCCTCCTAAGAAAAATGTACAACAAAAGTAAACTTTATAAGAACTAATAGGATTCAAGATGATGATGTCAACCATGGGGGATTATTCATCACTTTTTAAGTAAAAGCGTAAAAATATCAAAAAAATAATAAAATAATAAAACTATTTTTTCAACTTGTATTTTCAAATTATCTCCCAAAGGTTTTACTCAAATTTTGAGTGGAAGTTCTCGTTGGATGCAAATTTTAATTCCTCATCCAAGAAGTACCCATGTTGCATAGTTTTGATGGACCCCGCTACATGAAAAATGATAAATACATGAAAAACGTGATTGCAATCACATGTTTCATGTATTTATAATTTTTCATGTAGAATGATCCATCAAAAGTATGCAACATGGGTACTCCTTGGATAAGGAATTAATTTTTGCATCAAACGAGTACTCCCGCTCGAAATTTGAGTAAAAACTTTGGGAGATAAGTTGAAAATATGAGTTGAAAAAATAGTTTTTTTCTTTTTTCCCTCTAAAATTTGATGATGTAATCAAATCTTATTTTTTTATTTCCACTAATATTTTATATTTTCCTTAGGAGGCCCATTTTAGACCTCAAAATTCCCCTAATGTGAGGGGCTTTGACCCGCCCCAAAGCCCCTACGCATGACTAAATATATTACAAAAATTATAGCAAAAAACAGTCTTTGGACTTAGGGGACCCTGCTCAAACAGGCCCCCAACACAATCTTGTGAATTGTCCTGAGTCATGCTGGCACTGGATTTTTCATTTTGTTCTAGAGCTCCTCGATAGCAGTTGCAAATGGTGCCAAAAAACTTGTACTTTGGTTTGTTGCACTTTGCACGGTGTCCACCAGCTTTTCTGAAGTTGGCCCTTCTGTGGCTAAAGTGATTCTCTACAACGTATGGTTCAAGTTTAAGATATCAAGGTCCTGCGATAGTTTTATAGCCTCGTCCGCCCATGGCTTCATATGATAGCTCATGTTGGAGAGGTAAATCCCCTCTGAGGACAGAGGCGATCCCTACTAGCCCAGATCGAGTCTAGCAAAAACCGAGTCACACTAAGACACAAGTTCCTAATTGCAAAAGACCAAGATGCGATAAGAGGCCTACCTTAAGTCCCACGCTGTCGTCATTTGTAGAGAAGATGGCGCTTCCATCCCTTGCTTTGGCATATCACAATTCTCCCACTCGATGTGATCGAACACCTACACATACAAGAAGGAACAACAAACAAACAAACTTAAAACCTAATGCATGCAATTATGTATCAGTCAGAGAAGATACAACTCATAACATGAAACATGAACATCTGAGTGGAACCATAATCGAAGTCGTTTATTATTAATCAGAACAAATAAAGATACAACCTGAGCTCTGACGCTGGATCTTCCTTCGGTGGGTCGACAGAGGAGTATGTCTCTATAAAGCTTGTCGGGACAAGGACAAGTCTCTCTCTCTTCGGCTGTCTGACGATAATCTCCTTACAATTGATTCAGCTCCATTCAAGCTAGCTTACAAAGGGAAAATGAAAAGCTTATATAGATGGTGGAAAGGGAGTTGGGATCCCTACAATGGTGGGATTGGCCCTATCCTCAAGGAAGCTTCCATGATAGGTGGAAAACCACTTCCCCTACATGGAGATCCGGAGCCAAACCTCCCAACTCAATTTAGAGACTAATTCAGAAGTTGGTAGGAATCAAACTTCCCCCATTTATTTTTAAAAAACACTCCTTAGTAAGCCTGGTGCGGGTGATGCACTGGGACAGAGTGCCAGCTGGCGTGCCCTCTTTGGTGGATTTCCCCCATTGGCGCGAGGGCTGAACTGGCTAGTCGTGCCAAGGCTAAAAAGGATATTTTTAAGGCTTTTTACAGGAAATTGTCCTCAGGGGAATGATTTTCCTTGTTAGTGGGGATGCCATGAAAGTTGTTTCAGGTCATGTCACTACTCACAGGTCACGAAATAAGCCCTCCAATGTGCAGGATGGGGGATTGCAAGGATGGTGAAAACGTTTTTTGTAATAGATGCCCCCTAAAGCATGAGGCTCTAAAGAGAGGGAGGGGTGAAATGCTCTACGAGAACGCGCCCAACTGAAAACACTGTCATCGAAAAACCTGCGTAGAAAAATACAACTGATATCTCAAATACATGATCTATATGTGGCATGGGTGTAGCCATCCGTAACAGAGTATACAATAATCAAGATCCAAGGCATGGACGCAGCCATCCAGTAAGGATCGATAAATAGACTCAGGTATGGTCGCAGCCATCCAATCAATGAGTCATGTAACCAATCATAATAATCCACAAAATCGCAGCCTGGATTCTAACAGACAAAATCCAGGGTATTGCGGTCCATCTCGACCTGAACAAAGTACAAGTTCAAGCATGTGAATAAGTGAGTTGAAGTCAAACATGCAAGAACATCGTCTAATTACCAGCCAGTGATGAAAGTTGTTAACAGACACACGAGGAACCACCAATAACGACAATGGCCCTCAAGGTACTATAGGTACAATCCACGGAATTTGAGCAATGAGTTGGCATCGAACACCCGTAGAATCATCCGATTGAAGGTCAATGATGAAAACCTTGCGTCGAATGCGAAGAACATGCCATTGAGGCATGCAGGCTCCAAGGTACCAGAAGGGAGTCTCTAGATCAAATTCCTGGATAATGAGCTGAAGTTGATAGGAAGTGACCTTGATCGAAGGTGGGCCATAGTGTTTCCCACATCATCGACGTGAGACAGAGGAAAATAATGTTTGTGAATCAGGATCAGATGAGAATCAGAGGAAGGTTGAAATTTGCAGAGGTCAACTTCTCTTGAACATATTAGCGGCACGACAGTGGATTTGGAAGTATTTGATATCAAAAGATTAGAGGTCATGATGATGAGGCAAAGAGAAGATGAGAGGTCAAAAAGGATTACCCAAACCCACGAAGGCAAACAGATAATGAGATGAGATGTCCCCAACCTGACATGAATGCAGACAAGTGCCATGTTGAAGAGCGACATACTGCCAACACGACAACGATACAGTTTCCATTTTTCCCCACCATTTATGGCGAGTACCCCAATTATTTTTTAGAAAAAGCTTGAAGGGGATAGCATATGCTTGTAATATAAGTTCATCCTTCGAACAAATCCATCCTAGTACATTTAACGAGCCCTAGGAAGGAGAAACTCGAATATCGTCATTAAGACTGGATCTAATGTCATCAGGGTTTAACGAGTCTAACAAAGGAAAAACTCGGCACCTTTTCATATTTAGAGAGTTTGAAAAGACAACAGAAAAGTAAACTCCAATATTCTCTTTTCATAAATAGCTCCTCAGATCCGAAAAGGTAGAAAACTATGTCTAAGAAAACCTCCTAGTCGCAATAGGCTAGGGTATTCCTTTTTCGTAAATAATCTATCCCAGCCCGAAAAAGGGGTAAACATATACTGGGTAGATGTTGTTTCGCAACCACTTGAATGAGATTGAAATGACAAGGGACTCGAAAATATTTTCATGTTTAGAGATTCATAAAAGAGCTGAAAGATGACTCCAGAAATCACTTTTTCGTGTTTTTACCGAGTCTGAAAAAGTATAAAATACAACTCGTATCACTATCCAAGTTGCGTAAAAACCTGTCGCTGCACATAAAAGTGAGTGTAAAATCCATTTCTCGACAAAATATATTCAAATATCGAGAAAAATGAATTTTAAAACCTAATTTTGACTTCAAAAGTTATAAATATGCCACAAATGGTAAAAACATATTTACTTTTACTTTTTACCTCATTTGGAGAGCAACAGTGAGCTTTTGGTGTGCAAACTTGTGGTGGTGATTGTGACCAATCCAGTACATCATCCGGATCCTCATTCGTTCCA
Organism: Pinus albicaulis; assembly: GCA_034641835.2. Taxonomy (NCBI): domain Eukaryota; kingdom Viridiplantae; phylum Streptophyta; class Pinopsida; order Pinales; family Pinaceae; genus Pinus; species Pinus albicaulis. The sequence goes on along the minus strand of CM076570.1, from coordinate 158,919,651 downwards.
GGTAAGAGGCACTCCCCTTAGCTTTTTTTTTATTCATCTTTTGTAAATTTCCGTTGTGTATTTGACCTCTGGAGGAACCCTTTTGCAAATTTAGGGTTTGGACAATTGGTGCGGGTATCGAGCACGGACCCGCACCAATTGGCTCCTTTTTGCAAAGGGGTTGCGCCAATGGCGCAAATCCAATTTTCGTGTTAATTTACCAAAATGTGAGCCACTCAAATGAATTTTTAAGTGTTGCAGAGATCTAATAAGGTTTTTTTTACCATGTTGGTGCAGATATCCGACCACAACGGTGATTGAGTGGAAGGAGAGGGAACATGGGGAAGAGGATGAAATGGCCATGGAAAATGAAGCTTGCATGAACGCCCTCCAAGAATATGGTCTCAAGAAGTTCTTCCTCACACCATGTTTAAGAGCTCAACCTGAGCTATTGTAGTATTTGGTTAGCATATGGGACGAGAATGAAGAAGTATTCAAACTCCGAGACCAAGTAATTGCACTTGAAGTCTCTGATGTTTATTTCATAACCGGATTGTCGCGTAGAGGCCTACTGCCAACCATGACATGCAACAGACCTTCTAGGGAGAAAATGGATATGGTAATGGCGAGAGTGTGCCCAGGGGCACAAACTGGATCGGGCAGTGGGAAAGTAGACATCCACACAGTCCGCGATCTAGCACTCCGGGTAGTGCATCACACCATTATGCGGGTTGCAGGATCGTAGGCCCTGCATGAGGCAACCAAAGAACAGCTCCTACTAGCTTCCGAATGAATGAATCCTACACTTTTTGATTGGGCCACTGTCGTGACAACAAACATCAAACGACAACTAACAAGTGCAAGAAGGCCAAACTGAAACAGTTTGGGTATGGTTCCATTCTGGTGTCATTCATTCTGGAACGATTACCAATTTTCCAGGGCCAAGGGGCGATAGTCCCCAAACCGTCATTGAGGGAGCCAAGGATGGCTCAAGGGGCAGCACTTATGCCCAGGTCCGGAGGAGGCCAGCAGATGTCCTGAAGGCCTAAGTTTTTTGTATGGTTGCGGTGTCAGCTGATTGTAGTTGAGGATTGGCCCTACGGAGGTACTGATTTCACGAGAGACCCAGATCTTCCACTTCCAGAGGGGGAGGACTCGGAGGAGGAGCTGGGTGTGACTATTTTTTATTTTTTATGTATTTATGATTTGTTTTGTGATACATGCCTATTCTAACAACAATTCTATGTGTATGCAGACGTTGGCCCAGAGAGGCCTGCGGGCATGTCGCCCATTGCGCGGAGGACCCCTCTTGCATACGACCCCCAAGCTAAGGGTGGCGAAGGGAGTGAGATGATCCAAAACCTGGAGGGCATCACCTAGGGAATCTCGGACTATGCACGGTAGGAAGATGTCCCGTTGGCTTACCAGCAACACACTGTGGGGGTGCCTAGTCGCCTCCATCGACTGCTGAGGCGATTGGTGCATGCAGTGGCATGTTACCATGAGCACCACATTGATTAGCCATCTAGGGCTTTTTATATGCATATTTTGAGAGACATGTTGTCTCTGGATATTATTAGACAAACATGTATATTTTTTTAACTTTATGTGATGTACACAAACTGCAAACTATTTCTGGATGGATCCTTTTACATGTGATGATGTTTTTTATAAGTTTTGCAAATGTCTATCTAAAACCAAATTAGCTACTGCATCTGTTAACGCATTCATGTGTTTGGGTATATGTTGATATGTAATGTAATCAAAATTTCTTTCCAGTAAATGAATACGTAAATACAGACATAAAATGGATGGGTTTCTAACTGAATAATGACCGTTAAGTTGTAATACTACAAGCTGTGAGTCTAGATACACAAGTAATGCATGAATACCGAGGTTAACAACCTCGTTTAATAATTCTAAAATGGCACTATACTCCGCGACATTATTTGTGGTAGGCCCTAAAGAAACACCTTGCAAATTAACCAACTCACCAGCAGGATTGTAGATTACCCAGGCTGCCGAGGATATATTCCTGGTACTACGGGAGGCACCATCCACGAAACCGAAAAAAGGAGTAATAGACATCTACATAATAAGGAAGACCCAATCAGCAGAAAGATGCTTACAAAGCACACCACACCACACATACAAAAATGAAAACACTCACTTATGTACACACACACCACACGAGAATAACTCAAGCTTAGTACTTTTTGAGGTACAACCCATTCCTAGGCTATGCCAGGGGAACTCCTTCGTAGTTGATAAGCTCATAGGCCCCATTTTTTAATACTCATTTAACTATATAGGGCCCATGCCACATGGGCTGGAATTTTCCCTCTCCAATTTTATCGTGTGCTTGGTCGTATAGGAGGATGAGGTCTCCTTCAATGAAAGAACGAGGAGAAACCGATCGATCAAAGTGGGCTTTGACCCGCTTTTTCTGTGCCTGAATGAACAAGGTAGCTAAGTGGTGGGTTTCATCCAGTCATTCCAAATACAAGAGACGCTCTTCCTCCAGAGAAGTTTTAGGCAATAGTTCCACAGCCAACATCAGAGAAGGAATTTCGCATTCAACCGAGAGAGTTGCTTCCAAACCATACACCAATTGAAAAGGTGTGAATCCAGTTGCGCTCTTTACAGACATTCGATAAGCCCAGAGATTTGAGAACAATTGGAGATGCCAGTTGGATTTATGGATACCAATTTCTCGTTGAAGAATTGTGACCAAAACCTTGTTCACAGCCTCAACCTGGCCATTCGCCTGGGGGTAGTATGGCATTGAGGTATCATGGCGTAAGCCCAACTTTGACGTCAGCTCAGCCATCATGTAATCCCGAAAATGGGTACCATGATCAGTAACAATGGCCTGAGGGACTCCGAAACGTGTAATAACATGGTTGAAAAGAAATTGGGTAGTTGTCTTACCATCGACAGCTAATGTAGGTATCGCTTCGGCCCACTTAGTAAAGTAGTCTATGGCGACGATTATATAAGCATGCCCTCCAGCCAAGTGAGGGTTACATGTCATAAAATCTACACCCCATTTAGCAAAAGGGCCAACAGTAATGACAAGATGCAAGGGTAGGGGTGGCACGCGCATATTGCACTGAAAGACCTGGCACGCATGACATTTCCGGATTGCAACGATACAGTATTTGAATGTAGACGGCCAGAAGTAACCCGCACGTAGAATCTTCTGGGCGGTAGCATATCTAGACATGTGACCACCATAGGCACCACTGTGATAGTCATTCAAGACTCTTTCAGCCTCTTCCAGGGTAAAGCACTGGCGGAGCACGGAATCGACTCCGACACGGTACAAGGTATCTCCTACAATGTGGTATGGTTGAGATTGATGCTGAATCTGACGTCAGGCATCCTTTATAAATTCAAACCAGAATTTGGATGTTTGATGATACATGATAATGTCACCATACCATGGGTCACGAGTGCTAATAAGAAATATCATTTCATCCTGGATATGATCCTAAGATTTTGATGGAGCGGAGTCTGTCGGGAGAGAACAAATCAGATTATATAAAACCAATGATTTTGTCGACTTAGCAGTGGTGAACTCTAAATCAAAATCTTGAAGGATTACAATCCATTTAGAGTACTTCCCCCCTAGAAATTTTTGAGACAAGATATAGGTCATGGGGTTGCAGTCCGAAACTACGGTTACGGTACGCAGAAGGATGTAGTGGCGGAATCGCTGGACGGCTTGAACCGCGGCAAGCGCCAACTTCTCAACATGAGCATAACGTGTTTCCGTGTCGAGAATATTCTGAGATAGCTAATAAAATACGTGTTCATTTCCATCATCGTCATCCTGTACTAAGACCATAGCTATCGTGCTAAACGCAGCGGCCAAATAAAGGGTGAAATCGTGATGATAGTCGGGAGGACGTATGAGCGGAGTGTTGACGAGCAATTTTTTAAGCTTATCAAAATATTGCTAGGAAATCTCGTCCCAATGGAAGGGAACGTCCTAATTCAAAAGACACGTAAAGCCCTTGGCCACTTTTGTATAATTTGGAATGAAGCGTCGTAGGAAGTTAGCTTTCCCATGTAGACTCTGTAGCTGATGTAACAAGGAAGGGGATGGGAGGTTAACAATGGCCTCGACCTTGAGGGGATCAAGGAGAATTTCGTCTTTAGAGACAATGAATCCCAAAAGATGGCCAGAATCCACGCAGAAGACGCACTTATGAGGATTAAGCCTAATATTGTAGCGCCTGCAGCAGAGGGAAATCTGGTGGAGGTGTTTGGGGTGGTCCTTACACTGAGCTGAATGGGTCGAAAAATCATCCAGATATGGATGAAAAATATGGCATATGTCGTGGAAAGCATAAGATATAGCATGCTGGAAGGTGGCCCCAGCATTTTTTAGACCGAACGGGAGCTTTCCATAAGCGAAAGTTCCCCATGGACAGATAAAGGCAGTCTTGTGTTGATCAGCAGGTAAAATATTGATTTAATTGTACCTAGAGAAACCGCCCATAAGGGAATAAATCTCACTCCCCGCGCATTCATCAATAATTTGGTCTATAAAGGGAGTGCGGTAATTGTCCTTAGGATAGGCCTGATTGATGTCTCGGTAATCAACACAGATGCGTATAGTGCCTTGCTTCTTATCTACAGGGACAATATTTGAAACCCATTATGTGAGGGGAATAGGATAGATAAAGCCTGCGTTAAGAATTTTTTCAACTTCTGCCTTAATAGCTGCGGCTTTCGGGGATGCACTAGGTGTAGGCATTGACGCACTGGTTTCACACCCGGATAGGTAGGAATCTCTTGCACGACTATGCTGGGATCAATCCCAGGCATCTCTTCATAGGACCACGTGAAAAAATCTCTGAATTCACGAAAAAGGTTTGTATAAACTTGTATCTCTTCAGGAGAACAAGTCACTCCCACATGAATATTCTCGACTATCCCTGGTTTGACGGAGATGTCGATTGGCATGGTTTGAGTGATATTACTCAGGTTTCCCTCCGAAAGGACCTCATGAGTCAGTATCGGTGTTTGAAGAGGCGGGGTGGGAACCTAAGATGCAAAGAGCTCTAGACAATCAGACATTGTCCCCAGGCCAGGCATGTACGAGGAACGATGATGTCCATCGCTCCACGGCAGATCTTCAAGAGACATGGTTTCAACAATAACTTCATCAGAAGGAAAAATTTCTCTTAAAGGTTCATGCGAATCTGCATCGCCGAGCCAAGGGGATTGAGAGTATATATCCAGAGCCATGCTCGGAGGAGCATGTTCGGGAGGAGGATCAGATGCAGCAACGATTTCACAATAATTGATCTCAACAGGAGTTAACGGCATCGATTCTCCAAAATAGGTCACCTATTCAGGCGAAGGGATGATCCAAGGGTCATCGGACTGAAGACCATATTAACTTGAATGGTGTGTGGTGGTGGCGTGGGAAAAATACCCATGAGGACGAGGTCTTTGAAGAGACCGGGTCCTACACTGTTTGGGGGATTGGGGATCTGATCCATGTAAGGAACGTTTTTCTCAGAGGATGAGGTGAAGAAAGACAATTGATCCACAGTAACTATTTTTCCCTCATGAGGTAACTTAAGGAGTCGGAAGAGGGTGGATGGCACGCATAGCATGGCATGAGTCCAGCTATGGCTGAGAAGAAGATTGTAGTTATGCTTGGCATCAACCACTTCTACTTCTACATTGACTATCTTCCCTTGTAACGTAATCGACAAACTCTCGAGAACACCCAGGGGTTTTGATTCCCGACCATCGAATGCCTCTAAGGCATTGGGAGATCATGTAAGAGCCGGAGAGCCAATGGCCTTCCAGCAGGCGGATTACATAACACAGGTGGAAGCACCTTCATCCACAATGGCTCTATGGATGTTAAGGCCGTTGATCCCGACTTGTGTAACAAGAGAAATTTTATGTGGAAGTCAGGGGACAAAATTTTCTAGGTCGAAGGTGAGAAGATTAGAATCAGCGGGATCGATTCCACCGATTACAGACAACAGAGCTTTCCTTTGCGATGGGAAACTTTGAAGCACTTCCAATGTAGACATGGCAGAAGGCGCCTGTGCCAAATCCTCAACAATACTGTAGTGCTGAGTGGCACGGGCATTTGGGTTGTAGGAGGATCTTCAGAGAACACCTTTAGAAGGTGGCCTCACAACAGGTTCAGCGTTGGGGTTCTCAATTTCCAGAGGACTAGAGACAGGTGGGGAAGGTGGGCCATCCACGACTTCCTTCCCAGCTGCCTGGCGTGATCCGGCATAATCCTTCGAACATGTAGCGATTAAGACAGGTGCAACACCATTCATCATAAAGACCTGGGACCCAAATGGTGCAGATGGTGAAGGCTGCTCAACCATCTGGGTCTGCTGAGACGGGAACGGTTCTTTGAGAACTTCCAAAGTTCCTTTTGAGCCTTTCAGAAGTTGACTAACTTCAGATCGTCGAGGATAATATTTGGTATAATGTTCTCCTTCACAAATAAGGCAGAGGTACTTCGGTTTATGTTGGTAACCATCATCAGTACAAGGTTTAGAAGACTCTAGTTTTGGGGCATCGGGTTTGGATTTTCCTTTGCCCTTCTTCTTTCCTTTGGAGGCCTTTTCCGTAGGATTAGCCTGAACGGCGTTGACCTCCACAGTTTTTCCATAATCTGGAGGGGTGGGAAGAGAAAAATTATGGGAAGAATTGGAATTCTGCTTCCCATTTGAGGATTTCCGAGAATTTTGAGAAACGTAACCAATAACACCATCCACTGCAGGGGTAGGTGGTGCTTTAAAGGTTCCTAGCTGCGGAGCATCATTCAGAATATAATAAAGTGTGCTAGACTGGGAGTACACTAGATCCAAGTACTGGGCATGCGCGATGGCTTGTTCTTCAGTCACACAGACCCCCATAGCAATATCTTGAGCGATTTTGTTAACGAAGGAAGTGGTGAACCAATGAGTTAGTAACCGATCAGGTATGTCAAACTTGATCAGTCTACGACGACGTCGCCACTCATGAATATGATCGGATATGTGGGTGGCTTTATCCTGCTTCAAAGAAGTCAGGAGATGCGTCCCTGCTTCATCGCGAACCGGTAACTGGAAGTGAGTCAAAACAACCATAGCTAACATGTTGAGGTCTTGAAAGATGCCATGGGGTAATTCTATATACCACTTAGCGGCAGCACCGGTAAGAGTGCACTGGAAGAGACGTAGACGAATTGAATCATCCACCCAAGAATTGGATGAACACCACAGATGGTAGGTCATTACATGAACTTGGAGGTCCTCTCCAGCCTTACCTTCAAACTTAGGACATTCGTCGAGTACCTTGGTCGGAACCGGAGGCTAATAGGGATTGTGAAGAATCGGATCATTGGTTAATTTAGAAACGTCCAGTAATTCCAAGGTGGCCAATAATGGCAATTGCGGATTGAAAGGCATGCCAGGCCCTCGATAAGGACCTGTACCTATACTCCACCCTGGTTGAGCATAACCTTGCCCCCATGGGTTCTGTCCCGGAGGATTCTGACCATAGGGGGTATAGGTCGTATAACCAGTCTGATACGGTTGCTGGTAACCAGTGTACAGGGGCTGATAACCAGAGTATGGACCCTGATTATATGTCGACCCCATTTGAGCAGTATGCAGATTTGGCTGCTGAGTATATGTATAGCCTAGTTGTTGAGGATAATAATGGGAACCTTGGAGCGGGTTGTAAACCGGTCGCGATTGACCTTGAGGATAGTAACCACCTTGGGATTGAGTGGGCTGCTGATAAGTGGGGCCCTGCTGAGCCTGATAAGTAGGGTTCACCAGTTGATTCGGTTGTGGCATCGAATAAATCGGCTGTTGAGCAGGGTTGACAGGATGTGCAGGCTGGCCCGGTTGGACAGGTTGACCTGGCTGAACGAGCTGTCCTGGTTGAATAGGTTGACCCGGGTGAATAGGTTTCACAGGTTGTACAGGTTGACTTGGCTAATGTGGGACACCAGGCTGTGCCAGATGGACCGGTTGGCCTAGTGGTGGAATGGGGCCAGGTTGTGCCTAATAACCAGTTTGACCTGAAACAAGACCGTAGGATGATCCCGGCTGTGCAACATTCGAACCAATAGGATACTGAGGTTGCTGAGGTTGCACCATAGGTTGAGAAGGTTGGAATTGCCCCCCAAGACTATATAATGGCCCCGGTTGGTACCTCGATTGACCTGTCGGCCCTTAAGGTTGCCAGTGAGGCTACATAGGTTGACCTGAAGGGTTGTAGGACTGTCCTTGCAGACCGTATAACAACCCTTGTTGGCCCAAAGGTTGGCCTTGTAAAGGTTGTCCTTGTGGGTCATAAAGATAACCAGGTTGGCCCTAGAAGGGTTGCCCTTGCGGGTTTTAAGGTTGCCCAGCCTGGTTAGACGGAAAACCTTGACCATGGAGATAAGCCTTTGGAGCGGGTAAACGTAAAGGGTTTCCCTGCTCATTGTATTGATATGGAAAAATGTAAACAGGGGTACCATCCTGTGCATAATGCGAAAAATATGGACGGTTGGGATCTTGGGAGGATTGACCAACCTCGGGGTTCGATTGCTGTAGGGACAATCGATACTCCTCAGGAGAAATTCTCTCCGGAATCACAGATTCTATATAGATGTCTTCGGGAAGTGACGTGGTCCTTACGGACTAAGTGGAAATAGCGGGTGTAGATGTGGCCACATAGATAGTGGACCTGACAGGTACTGAAGTGACCTGAGGGGATGACGTAATGGGTGTCCTAGGAGACATCCCCAACAAAGGAATAACCGGCCTCGTAGAAGGAGTTGATATTCCCACAGAGGCGACAGCGGTCATAATATGACTTAAGGATCTATACCCTGCTGGAAGTGAAGGACCGGGTGAAGACATGATAGATAACTTGGGGTTTTCTTTTGGGAACAACTAGTAATCTTCACCAGATGTGGGGATTTCCTCACTAGGAGAATGGCTGGATGAGCCCATATCTGAACCTGCCGCTAGATCTTGTAGCAGACGGCGAGGACTAGGAGGATTAATAGCAGCTAGAAAAGGCAAACCCGATGTAAGAGGAGGGAAATATTCCCCTACTCCGAATCCAGACCAAGCATCAGATAAGGGCCAATTGAACTCAACTGGTCCTCCAAAGGGAAGCTCAGATAAAACTGGTCCCCCATCAGGAAACTTGGAAACGATGGGCTGCTGAGGTTCAGTAGAGGATTGAGAGACCTCTGATGAATTGTCTATGTATGAACTACTAGTAGACGAAACTGAGGGTTTTGCCACTGTGACAGTAACCACAAAGGAAAAAGATCAAAACACAACACACGGGGTAAAATTTCAAGTCACACAATCAAACGGCCAACAACAAAATTCTAATAGGGCGTGTGATCGCAGGTGATTTATTTTACCGCATCGAAACTTAGAAAATTCACTGTTTCATGTTTTAAGAGTCAAGAAACGGATGAAATGTGACTCTATCTCTTTCAGTTTTGAAACAAACATGAAAGGACAAGTGCTTGATGATCCTTTCTAATTTACAGATTTAGAAAAGATCAAAATGAATACTCTGGTAATCTAGGCAAAGGGTGTACCAGATATCCGTGAACTGCAATATACACCTTGGTTTCAAAATGAAAGAGAAATCAACCAAGGACTTGATGTACGTGCAGGAAATCTCACCGAATGCTGTGTCTGGTGTATCACGGGTATAAGGCGGCCGACTCGGCTTCCTACAGATAAAGGATAGCAACCTAGTGGGGTCTCTCTTTATATACGCGATGGTACGGGGAGCACAAGTCCGTACTAGTGCTGTCTAAAGGCAAGAGGCGAATGATAGCTACTGGGCTTAACGATGCCGGAACATGTCACTAGCCTAGACCTCTAAATATTTCGTTAATGTTTCAATGCTGCCTTAAGGTAAATTGAATAAATTTAAATGTTGATATTCAATTATGTTTCAATTTCCAGGCCCTACTGAATGTTATGTCTCAAAATCTCCTAAATGCACACTACATGCCACAATGTATCATTCCGTTCGATGAATAGCTAACTACAGGAAGGTTGAGAGCTTTCACACAATAAAAAAATGATCAGAAAACAACCGCTAGTGTCTCTAATGCATGCTAATGAAAACTAAAAGCTTTTCTTTCAAAGTTACAAATCACTAATAACACAGAAAAGATTCAATTTACATTAACTAATCAAAAGCAAAAGAGATTTTTTGTATTTTCAATGTTTAAGAGCAAAGTGCACTAAACAAAATGAAAACCAATCCAAAGAAAAATTTGAGAAGTGGTAGCAAAAGAGAAAAGACAAGAAAGTTCACTCAATGTCAAACACACAATCAGATCCCAAATTGACAAAGAAGTCCCTCAAATATAAGAGAAATTCCAAAGACTCAAATGAACCATGTAATCTAGGCTCAAAGTGAGACAAAGTGGAATTCGAATGAAGAAGAAGCCAATCACTCAAATAACAAAATAAAACAGTGGACAACCACCAAATGAATGCAAAGAAGCAATAACAAAATTTATTGATCAAATGAGGACCAAAAACTCCCACGGGAGGCTCGACACACTATAGCACCTAGATGCCTTAGGACTAGAATGTAAAATCGATAGAAGAGGGAAAACAACCAGAGGTTGAAGGTCACAGTCAGTCAAAAAAGGCTCCAGAACACTCAGGCAGTCGAAAAAGTGACACCAAAACCACAGACCAAGCTCAGAAATCCCAAAAAGGAGCAAACCCTAGCACCTTACAGAATTGGCGCGACTGTCAGGCTACAACTAGCGCCGGAACAGGATTGGCGCGGGTGATAAACTAGAAACATGCGCCATTTGGTGTGACTGTCAGGGAAAAAACTGTGCCAGTCGAGTTTACTAATGGAAAAGATGAAAAAGAGAAATCCAGAAGCAGATCAGGGATGGTGAGGCTAAACAATAGTTTAAAACTGAAAAAGAGTGAACCACAAGAGCTGATCAAGCAGGAAAAGACCAAAATCAACCGAAAAGACAAGACAAACTCCAATCAATGTCTCCCCAGCAGAGTTGCCAGTTTGTTGGAGAGGCGATCCCTACTAGCCCAAATCGGGTCTAGCAACAACCGAGTCACGCTAAGACACAAGTTCCTAATTGCAAAATACCAAGATGCGATAAGAGGCCTACCTTAAGTCCCACGTTGTCGTAGTTTGTGGAGAAGATGGCACTTCCATCCCTTGCTTTGGCAAATCACAATTCTCCTACTCGATGCGTTCGAACACCTGCACATACAAGAAGGAACAGCAAACAAACAAATGTAAAACCTAATGCATGCAATTATGTATCATTCAGAGAAGATACAACTCATAACATGAAACATGAACATCTGAGTGGAACCATAATCGAAGTCGTTTATTATTAATCAGAACAAAGAAAGATACAACCTAAGCTCTGACGCTGGATCTTCCTTCGGCAGGTCGACAAAGGAGTATGTCTCAGTAAAGCTTGTTGGGACAAGGATAAGTCTCTCTCTCTTTGGTTGTCTGACGATAATCTCCTTACAATCGATTCAGCTCCATTCAGGCTAGCTTGGAAAGGGAAAATGACAAGCTTATATTGATGGTGGAAAGGGAGTTGGGATCCCTACAATGGTGGGATTGGCCCTATCCTCAAGGAAGCTTCCATGATAGGTGGAAAACCACTTCCCCTACATGGAGATTCGGAGCCAAACCTCCCAACTCAATTTAGAGACCAGTTCAGAAGTTGGTTGGAATCAAACTTCCGCCATTTATTTTTTAAAAACACTCCTTAGTAAGCCTGGTGCGGGTGATACATTGGGACAGAGCGCTAGCTGGCGCACCCTCTTTGGTGGATTTCCCCCATTGGCATGAGGGTTGAACTGGCTAGTCGCGCCAAGGCTAAAAAGGCTATTTTTAGGGACTTTTACAGGAAATTGTCCTCAGGGGAATGATTGTCCTTATCAAGGGGGATGCCATGAAAGTGGTTTCAGGTCATGTCACTACTCACAAGTCACAGAATAAGCCCTCTAATGTGCGGGATGGGGGATTGCAGGGATGGTGACAAATTACTGTGTAACAGCTCATAATTTTCTTCTTGTGGCGCAACCCCTCAACCTCAAATCGCAACGCCTGGCTGGTCTCAAGGTGTTTCGTTCATTGAGTAAGGATGAATGTAGGCAAAGCCTCCTGCAAATCATCAAACTCCTACTCTTTTGCACACAATTCTTGCGTAATTTTCTTGACTAATGGACCTATCTACACAAAGGTCCACAATCCCATGGCAGTCTCCAGGAGTGCCGAAACCTTATCAACATTGGCAGAGTTGCTGGAAAATTTTGTCTTTACTAGGATGTCCCATTGCACGCACACCTCCAGAGGGGTCTCAGGCTGCAGCTTCACCTGTAGTGCAACAATCTACTTTAACGAATTGAATTTCAGACCTGGAAGCCTTAAGGGCTGCGATCATACTCTCAATTTTTTCTTGCGGTGCAACGGAGGATGCGATGGGTACGTTAGGTATTTCTCCACATAGTTTATCAATGAGGCTATCCAGCTCCGCACACTGAGCTACAACTGTATGTTGTGCTGTTTGAGCCTAGGTAGACTCTTCCTTCTTTGTTACTGCAATCTACCCGGCCTCGCTGATTTGCTATTGTGCATGAGCCACTCTGTTATGTATTTTTTCTGATATGAAGATGTGGAGAGCATGTAGCTTCCCACTTGGTAGCTTTACAAGGTTTATGCTAACCTCGGGGTAGGTTTGGACCTGCACGCACAATTCTGCTTGTTCGATGGATACTACTGCACCCAGGAAGGGGCAGATTCTGCTCTCTATAGCTGCGAAGATTGAAGTAAATGGCAGGCTTTCTTGCACCAGCCTCGCTTGATCTATGCTCACTTGTAATGTATATAACTTTAGTTGTAGAACCTATAGGCTTGACTACAAGGCTTTCACTATGGTCTTGTATTGGGTCTCCATTGTGTTCCAGCATTCCTCTGATGTTGAAGCAATGACATCTGCAATATTATCGAAGTCCTCTTTGGTTATGGCCCTTTATATGTTTATCCACTTCGCTTGGTGCCACACGGAGTTTTTGCACCATCCCCATTTAGTCCATCCAAACCATCGAGGTCCACCTCTTCCTGGTCTCCTCCCAACTCCTAATCCTTATCCTTTTCAGCGTCTGTCTCCTTTTCTGCGTCAGCCCCCAATATCTTTTCTGGTTTTCTCTGTGCATGGCTCTGTTGTGTCTTTCGGAGCCATATATTTTGAATTTTTGTCTTCTCCTGACGTGGACGATGTAATGGGTTGGGTGGAGCCAAGCCCAATCTTCCATTCATTCGGCCATGTCGCCACAGCATGGTCAACTTCCACCTCCGTGACCATATAGGGAAAGGTGTACCAGTTTGAGTCATTGCACACATTAATCTGGATGTTGTGCATGGTCACCTAAAATTGTGCAACACTTTTGTACTTATCATGCACTTTCGGTGAGAGTCTTGGTCTAGAATGGTGTAATATTCTATTTTTTGGTGTCACCTACGACAGGGTTAGGTTGGACTTCTAGAGTTAGGAGCAGACAGGTCCCAGGTATAGATTGGTGTTATCAGTGGGCTCAGGGGCTTTTTGGAGGATTTTTAAGGAGTTTCTATGATTTCTGGGGGCATTCGCTTGATGTATTCCATCATCTGAGCAGTTTTCCTTTCATTCCGGTGCATTCCGACAACTTTCAGAAAATTGAGTCATTTTTGGGCTTAACTCAATTAATTACGCTCAAGGTGGAATTCCGGGAGGAATACATGATAAAACATCTTAGTGTGAAATCTCATTGGAACTGGGAAGAGGATACGAACATGTTGGGATGGTTGGACACGAGTTTCAATGACCGAAGGAGGCGTGGTAGTCGATTTACCCTTTTCTGAATTAAAAGGGAATATTTTAATAAGAGGGAAAAGTGCTCCATGAATAAAATAATATTAAAATAAGGCTCTAGAAGGCCCCAAGAGATCTATAAAAGAAAGGGAGGAGGCCATTGAGGGAAATCGTTGGAGTAGATCAGTTCCTTTTGTATGAGAGGTTTGAGAACGTGGTTCTCTACTTCAGCCGTAGCCCCAGGATGGAAACCCTCGGGTGATTTGTGAGTGTTGGATGGAAACCCAAATCTCTTTGAGGATACTTCATTTAGAAGTTTCACAGAGCTTCAGTGATATTGGAGTGAAGATCATTCAGATCTTCAATGGGTGCTTTAGTGGATTCAATGGTAGCTGTTGCCGAAGGGAGATTGCAGCAGTTTGGTTTTGGAGGCTAGCGTAGTGCAACAGTTCATCTTGGTGGCCAATTTTCCATCTAAGCCATTTTGGGTCAGATTTGCATGTAACCCCAGTTTACCAATTATAATAAAATGTTGATATTCTTCCTATTCAATGTGTAATGGATTGTAGTGCTCTATATGTTTTTATTTTTACATGGTAATCTTCTATTAAGAAATTTTTGATTTTACAACATTTAGTTATTTTCTGCAATATTAGTTGAAATATCCCATTTTAGATATTACAGTGGTATTAGAGCCTTAGTCTTGGCTCAGCCTGCAGGTTTTAGTTTCTAGCTGCAGCGATTATTGCAGTGATGGTTAGAAGGGTTGTCGGGAAGTTGAAAACACAATTCTTGCAGTAAAAGAGAATTTATTAAAGAAAAGGGATTGTCGATCAAATTATCCAAAAGGGGCAGCGTCATGTTTTTGTCAAGGGGTCGAGATTTCAAGTTGTTGCAGGTTATTTAAAAGAAGACAATTTTTTTTTGGGAATCATATTGCATGGTGGTGACACAACTAGAAGTCAAATTATAAATTTTAAGAGGAGTCTTCCCACAATTTTCGGCTATGGAATGAGGCATTTCGATCAAAATACTCCGCTGAGAATTAAACTCAGCAAAAATCGTGGCCAAATTTGATTTGGTCAAAGTCTAGTGGAGGGGTCGCACTACCAGTCAAACTTCCACCAAATCCCATATTGCCGTAAGCTAGAATTTGTGGGGTTTGAAAGCCGAATGTCGAGATTGAGCTCGACCACGTGTGGTAGGGGTCAAGCACTGTAAGCATGAGGTAAAGGTGGACGAATTGTGTGGGCCGTGGAAAATTCTACCACAGATTGAATTGGGAAAATTATCAAGAAAAATATAATTTATTTCTAAGGTCGAATATTTATATTCGATTCAAATATTTTCGTTGAAGCCACATTTTTATGATCATATGAAAAAGGGTCGACTTGTTTAAATATTTAAAGGGGCCGTGAATAATTTTCATGTGTAATATCCCAAAATGGGGATGCAACAATATATGAACACAATAATGAATCATATTGCCATCATATTAATACCATAGCTGCAAATGTATACAAATCCTTGAGCAAATAATCACTCAAGCTAGGAAAAACAAGCCTCAAAGGAACATGTACATAAAATATGAAGACCACTGCTACAAAAATGATGCCCAAGTCTATGACAACGCAGTTTTGTTGAGGATAACTTCTGCTGGAAAGTGTCAATACAAAAATCTGAGATTATATGGCTCATACAATGCCAGGAGTAAATATATAAGCTCCCAAACTCATTTTCAAGACAATCCAGAAATGATTTCTTGAAATATACAAAAAGTGAAAAATGTCAGAATGTAGTCCTAGGAATAAATAGTAGTTGCAACTCAAGATCTAGATGAAGATTGCTGTAGATGATACATCTCATGAATGAACCTCATCCAATGGATCCTTCAGGTGAAAGGCTGATCCAATCACTGAAGATCTCACCCTCCAAACAAACACTGCAAACCCTCACTGCAAATACTCATTGAAATAACCCAGTCAAGGAGAGGGATTGTGATGTAAGAGATGGAAAATAGGTTGGCCAAGTTCCAAGATGTGAAATCAGCTCAAAATTCTTCCTCACGGATCTCCCAAAGGAATGGAAGCTCCCTCCTCTGAAAAACAACCTCCGGAAGTGGTGTTATCAACCCTCCACTGCAACACCCTGCAACACAACCCATCTCTAAACATAAACTGCACTGTAGTTGAAGGAGGTAGCTTGGCCTCAAGCCTAATTGTGGAGAAATGAAGTACAAGATCCCTCAAGATTCCTCTCAAGAAAGGAGACGGGATTCCCTCTCTAGAACACCCGGTGCTAAGCAGCACATCAATCTACACTAAACAGTTGAAGAAAGCACAATATACATGCAAACCACAATTCCAATAATCAATAACATGTCTTGCTTGGCTGCCTTGCCTTCCTTATAAACAAGTGGAAGCCTTCTCACATTGGGTCCCACTCATTAGGGTTTCCTCCACCAAGGAATCTTCCTCCCACTATCACTATGTTGTCTCCATAAATGATCTCCACCTTCCATTCTAGCATTGTTGACTTGGTCAAACTTGACCTTGTCCACATGCATTTACCCATGTTCACACATGAGGGTGTGAATTCCAACTCTTATGATGATCCCTTTTCACATTATGAGGGATTTTATTCCTATTTTATAAATTTATAGGCCTCCTTACCCATTTATTCATCTCTTAGTTGTCATAAGCAAAAATCAATATTCGAACTAACAGCATGCTAATTTTGGAATATTACAGTCCTCCCCTCCCAAATGTTGCTTGTCCTCAAGAAACTGCAAGGAAAAAACTGAGAAGTCTCCCCTCCTCCTCCTGTAGCATCCACATATGATAAACTCCTCCAAGGAATAAGATGTTTTCTCATCAATAAATCTCCATATTGCCTCTCCCAAGCATGTAAGCTAGCTAAAGAGCTATCATCATGAAGAAGTAAAGTAATCAAGGAGGCAATAAGGTGTTGTATAGAGGTCCCTTTGAGGAATGGGATCTGAAATGTATTGGGAACCATCATTCCCATGTGGATCCTCCATCCCCAAGCTATCATCCATACAAAATGAGTCACCCTTCAAAATGGTAACTCATGAAAATTATCCTCCACCTTTGGCTCTTGCAATGTAGGTGGGCTGAAAATATAATCATGGTAGAAAAAATAACCTACCCCACATTGTCATTCTATCCACTTATGATAAGTGTAGAGTATTTGCTGATCTTGGCTACAATATTGTTGCCCTCAAGTGGCAAGAGGATGACTAGATCTCTAAAGATCTTCCCTCTAATGTTATGAATCATGCTAGCCCAAACCATCCCATATATGATGAATATGACATGATCACCATATGGCACCCAAATGAGAAAAATATTGAAGGTTTAATGTAGAGCTGAAAGGTACCAACAATTTCCCAAGTGGTCACAGCGTAGTTTTTCTAATTGTTGTTTCAGAAAATAACATGGCAAGTTGATTCTTAACAAATTGCTAGTTGTACATGTCATTACATATACTATTGAATAGTAAATGGATGAGTGCATCAACTAAGCATACAATAAATAGTAAAACACTTGCCCAAGGTCATACGAAACATGGTTGTCTCCATCATAAAAGTTGGTCAAAAATTTCCCATTGAGCCCAATAAGAGGCTTGGGCTCTTGTGGAGCAATGCACTGTATAGAAAGGGTAAGAGAATGCAAATAATGTGTTAGATAATCAATAAATGAAAATACAAGATTCTTACCATGTAATGAGATTAAGATGATACATAGACCCATGCATGAGTCCTCCATAGTGATATGGCATACTCCCATTAAGAGAAATGAGCCATATGTTGCATGAAGATCTTTCTTCTTATGCTTGGAAACCCAAGTTAAGAAAATCATATAAATGTAATAGATGTTTCCATCCACTACTCCATCACTCTCACCTCCTCCTTTTCCACCAAGTGCATCATATGTGAAGTGATTTTGGGAATACTCCATCAATAAACCCAAGCTCCCAAGTGACAGCATTGTTGGCCTATGCAAATAAGCTCCTGCCAACTCATAAATCCATTCTTTGACATGTCCATGGTCAAATACATCTACCATAATGATGCTATACATGGGAAATTCCTTCCAAAGTGGAAGTACCTCCCGATCATCCAAGTCTAAGGAGTATCCCCTTTGCACCATGATAGTGACATCATCTACTCCTGCAACATCATGCCAAACATGGGAGAGGATCAACCCATATCCTCTCAAGGAAACCCAAGGTAAAAACATCTCTTGCTGCTCCCTTATCTCTCCCTCATACAAGTCATAAAGTAAGATCATGAATGTTGACTTGTATAATACCCTATACAACCAAATCTTCTACTACCATAACATAAGGGTGTCATGCAATGCCTCCATCCTTAACATACCTTTTGACAAAGGGTATGTCATATGATGGCCAAACTCTTTTAAGAGTAGCCAACACAGCCAAGCCTCCTAGTGCCCAGTGTCATAGATTTGAAAGTAGCTTTCCAGCCTATTGCTCACCATCCACACCCATTCATCCAATTGTGGGTGCCTCCCATCATGCTCCATCTTGGTACTCCTCCAATGAAGACTACCCTTCTCCCAAACCATAATTTTACCTTTGCATTTCATGGGATGTTGAAATGCAACATTTTCGAGATCTCCTAGAGAAGATCTCACACCAATGACCATCTTGAATCCATAAATATCCAAGTGTGCTGAAGGAAAAACCTTCTCGCTGATGTCTAATGACATCGCTATTAATCTCCTCAATGGTGTACTGGCTGTCTCATGCTCTAACTCAAGGATGAACATAGAGTTTTGCATAGGTTTGTTTAGGACAATGTTCATCCTATCCTTCAAAAATCCACACCCTTACCCAAAGTGTGGTGTGAAACTCAACGGTGGCACATTAGGATGATGGTTCATCCCTTCCTTGATCAATTCAAGGTTGCATAGCGTAGTGCAATCCTGCTACTCCAAATCAGCAGTATGTGTTGATCCTTAGTCATGCAAAGGCATATTTCCACAATCCTGCATAAGATTTGTTGAAATAACAGAAAGTGGAAATTTAAGCATACCTTGGTGGAACTTGGGAACATCTTGTATGACTGCAACATTTCCTTCCTACAATGTGTTGGCTCCTCCAACTGCTGATGTTGATGGTTTCTCCTCCATAGTTGTGAAAATTCTAGTACAAGTCTCCTCCAATGATAGTGAGGGCTCCTCCTCCTATGATTTCTCCTTGCCAAATTTTTTTAATCAACCTTTGAGTCAATTCTGCAAAATTAGTCACTCTTGCATGACTCAAATGGTTGAACCACAAATTTTTTCTTCACCCTCAAGGTGTAGCACTGCAATCTCCACAACCTCTCTTTATACCACTAGATGTAGTAGGAAGAATGCATCAAGTTTCCTTGCCCAAGCCCTTGCTGTAGATGACCCATCAAAAGTAGACAATAGAAACCTATTGCCCTTGATTCTCCCTTTGCTACAAGGTCTCCTTTCTTCCTCCAGCTGAATGAACTGTGGGAAAGCTAGAGTCTCCTTGAAGGCTCTAGGTTGAGATTTGTACTCAAAAAGGTATTCACTTATAATCTTGTGATCCAAGTGTCCTCTATATCCATGCTTCTTGTCTTCTCCTTCAAAAGAAAATGGCATAGTGAAATACTTTGGAGCTCTCTGCAACACTGGTTCTCTTTTCTAATCATAGGAAGTGCACAGGCTTCCCTCCTCTTGAAACCCTCTATAGGTTTCAATGCAACTTTCCTTTTTCATTTGCTTAACCTCCTTGGAGATGTTATTCATAGATCTTAAAAATGATGAGGCAAAGCTCATTTTCTCCATCATTTTGATTTCTTCCTCCTTCTCTTCTTTCTCTTATAGCATAATGGCTGAGATCCACAAGCTGAGCCAAGATTATGCTCTGATACCACTATAATATCCCAAAATGGGGATGCAGCAATATATGAAAAAAATAATGAAATAGAAGTGATAAATCAACACATAAAATGTAAGAAGAACCATATAGCCATCATATTAATACCATAGCAGAAAATGTATACAAATCCTTGAGGAAATAATCACTCAAGCTAGGCAAAACAAGCCTCAAAGGAACATGTACATAAAATATGAAGACCACTGCTACACAAATGATGCCCAAGGCTATGAAAGCGAAATTTTATTGAGGATAATTTCTATTGGAAAGTTTCAATACACAAATCTGAAATTATATGGCTCATAAAATTTCGAGAACAAAGATCTAAGCTCCCAAAATCATTTTCAAGACAATCTGGAAAGGATTTCTTGAAATATACAAAAAGTGCAAAAATGTCGGAATGTAGTCCTAGGACTGAATAGTAGCTGCAACTCAAGATCTGGATGAATATGGTTGTAGATTATGTATGTGATGAATGAACCTCATCCAATGGATCCTTTAGGTGAAAGGATGATCCAATCACTGAAGATCTCTCCCTCCAAAAAAACACTGCAAACCCTCACTGCAAATACTCACTAAAATAATGCAGTCAAGGAGAGGGACTGCGCTGTAGGAGATGGAAAATAGGCTATCCAATTTCCAAGATGTGAAATCATCTCCAAATTCTTCCTTTCTGATCTCCCAAAGTAATATAAGCTCCCTCCTCTTAAAAACAAGCTCCAGAAATGGTGTTATCAACCCGCCACTACAACACCCTGCAACACAACCTAGCTCTAAACAGAAACTGTGTTGTAGCTGAAGGAGGTAGCTTGGAATCAAGCTTGAATATGGAGAAATGAAGTAAAAACTCCCTCAAGAGGCCTCTCAAGAAAGGATATGGTATTCCTGCTCTAGAACACCCGGTGCTAAGCAACACAACAATCTCAACTAAACAGTTGAAGAAAGCACAATAGTCATGTAGACCACAATTCCAATAATCAATAACATGTCTTGTTATGGCTACCTTTCCCTCCTTATAAACAAGTGGAAGCCTTTCACCTTGGGTCCCACTCATTAGGGATTCCTCCACCGAGGAATCTTCCTCCCACTATCACCACATTATCTCCATAGATGATCTCCACCTTCCATTCCAGTGTTGTTGACTTGGTCAAACTTGACCATGTCCACATGCATTTACCCTTGTTCACACATGAGGGTGTGAATTCTACCTCTTATGATGATCCCTTTTCACATTATGAGGGATTTTATTCCTATTTTAGAAATGTATGGGCCTCCTTACCCATATATTCATCTCCTAGGTGTCATAAGAAAAAAACAATATTCCAACTAGCTGCGTGCTAATTTTGGAATATTACATCATGCAAGGCCAAATTATTATTGGGTGCAATAATCATATTTCTTTAGAACAGGAAGCACGCAGTCACCCTAACCTTTGACGCAAGCACCTTAGAGAAGCCACCACATATAATTTACATTTTTTTTCATATTTTTCGGACCTGACAGAAAACCACGCCTTTCTCATCATTTCGTGGAGAAGCCAAATTCCTTTCCAAATTTGCTTTTACAAGGGAAATTTCTTTTAGTGGGGTCGTGGAAATAATTCACAATAGTCGAGTGGTAAGTTGAGTGGGGCTGAAAACATTCTAAATAACCAAAACATATTGGTGACATCCTGTGAGATCAACCGAATTGTTTGGGGCAAGGATTGTGACGTCAAAGAGTTAAAGGAACCAACAAATTTTACCAATTACAATTGTTTCTTTTAAGAGGCCGATTTGTATGTTGTGGGAGGGTTGCATTACTTATGGCTCACTGCTAATTGACAAATAGAATTTTTTATTTCCTATGCGCATAAGCTTGCAGAAGGAAAACACACCCAGTTATTCAGTCAACTAGGGGCTGCGTAAGTGGCCAATTCATTCATTTAAGGGGAGACACACACAATCTCTTGGTGAAATCCATCACTAGAAATCTCAGATAATACTGCTGGTGCGAGAATTGCATCTACAATAGTTAACCAAATTTCAAGGGTTGAATCCTCCTGGAGTGGTTGCTATATTCACCTTCAGAACTAAATTCTTCCTCAGAGTTATCTTTTGGGCTGAGTATTCCCTAACATAGGTTCAACTCACCATCATATACCAATTTCCTCATTTGAACTCTGCAATACATTTATTTCCTACATGATGATGGTCTACAATATCTATTATAGTCTATGATATGAGTTTATAAGTGTTGTTACAAATTTATGACTATGAAGTGAAATATCAGTTTTGATAATACACTTGCATTTAGCATCGAAAGATACATTGCACCTACAACAGCATACAGTTGAACTATTTGGAAAACAACCCTCATTTTAAATCATATATGTTGTTGAAGAATGGGGTTTGAAAACACATATTTAACCAACACAACATCACCCCAGTGAACCATGACACACAACCAGAAACTAAATAGAAAAGTAGACCCTTTTCAAGAGGAATATATGCCATCCTTCAAAAACAACAGTCAAAAGATTTGTAGGAAGAATTGGGGATCGATCACCGAATTTTTTTCTCTTGGGACAGATTTGAAACACATGAAGATGACATGGAGATTTTTGTCCAAACTAGATGAGTTTAGTGAACTCCTGTCCACAATAAGACAAGAAGAATGGAGAAAACTAATTTGGGCATTAAAACCAACTATGATTGCTCTTATAAAACCCAAACTCTTGGAGGAACCTTGTGAGAGGGTTAGACTTCCAGTTGCATCCTACCTCAGTAAAATCATGAAGTTGACTGCACCAATAGCTCCATACAATGATGATATTATGAGGAGGATTATGAGATTGATAGTAGAGACTTTTCAGGATTTGGACAATAGTGCAGGCTCTACCTTTGGGAAGAAGCTTGAGATTCTATGGAGTATGGCCACATTCGAGACATATGTCATCATGTTTGACCTTGAGTGTGATGACTTTATTCTGTGGATGTTCCAATGCTTCTTCAGCATTAGGAGACAACATCCTGACACCATCATAACACACATGCAGTCCATCCTGTTGTCATGTATGAGAGACCATGAGACCATTTGCCGAGAGTTGTAGACCAAGTTGTTGAGCATTTGGAGGAGAGAGAAGTTGGTCTCACCTGCTACTTATGAGCTAGCCCATGGGCTGGTTGAGAAAAATATTGGGCTATACAGGAGATAGTTGACTAGGGAGGAGCTGCTTCAATTTGGAGGATCAGGCAGCAGAAATGAGATGAGGAGGAAGGGACTTTGCTTCATCTACAAAGAACCCTTAGGGCCTGATCACTCATGCTTGAGTGATGTAGATAATGTGGACGAGGTAGAACAGAATGGAATTCCTTTTGTATGCCAAGATGAGGACTCTTCTTTAGGTGATTCCATGGGATCAGAGGAGGATGCTTCTGGGGAGCGAGAGAAGCCATGTAGAGATGATGACAGCAGGCCAGAGATGTATTCCAGTGTGCAGGGTAAGAATTCAGGAGACTCTACGAGAGATACTCAGGGTGATGAGTCGCTTGTGACGATTCAACCAGAGTAGCATGTGATGGAGAAGGAGTCAGCAAAGGAGGATGATATGTACATCATGCATGATAGTCCTTTGTGGGAGAGCTAGATGGAGGCTCACGTTGAGTCTATGATGGATATGTGGCTAACCTTTGGGTCACCCATGGAGGAGGAGCATTCAGATGCATAGACATCGAGTACGGTGAGAGAAGTTGCAGACCCATATCCTCTGGAGGTGTTGGAGGTTGATGGGATAGTTTTACAAGGGATAGTAGAGAATAGGAGCATGGCATTCCTCCTCAGGAGTGGGAGGAGTTGTTGGAGATGGTGGAGCATCCATCTGTGGGCCGAAACATTGATAGGTGCAAATAGATGCACATGCAGGCAGCAGAGCTGCAGTACTCTCAAGGAGTAGCACTCTCCAGGAGTACATAGATAGGGCTTGGAACATATCTTTCCCACTTTCACCCATTATAGAGAGAGGGTCCTCCTTCTATAGGTAGATTTTGTTGGCAGACGGGACAAAGCAGTGTGAGTTGATTATGAGCCGGTGACAACTCTCTAGGCATGTTACGTATGCAATTGACACTAAATTGGATTCTTCTTCCAGGATGTATTGGAGGGAGATCATGAGATGGTACCCTCTTGGTGGTATGATTTTCTTCATAGGGAGCACAGCAGAGTAGGGGCCCTTAGACATGACATATGATATAGATTCCAGTTGGCAGTGGGGCACATATCGACATTTCTTCAGCATTCCATCCTGGTTTCAGGAGAGCAGGATCAACATTGGATTTAGTTAGGGGTTGGATTGGAGAGAGGTGATAAGTTGGTACATAGTTGGTGGGGTAGCTTACACAGTCATAGATACAACGCAGTAGGAGTCATGGTCTTCACCTCTTAGAGCATCAGTTATATCCAGAGGCAATGCATCGTCCGAGCCGTGGGACTTGGGTGATGATTGGCCATGGTGGCGTTGGGATCTGGGAGGATTGTTTGATGACAGGTATAGTGAGAGATCAGTTTGGAATCCAGACATTGAGGGGTCTATTCGAGGAAGATTGACACATGCACCTAGTAGCACTAGGGGGTTTGTATGGGATTTGGGCATTGGGTCTCAGTTACGGTAGGCCAACATAGTGGCCCACATATTTTTATTGCTTAGGGGCAAGCAAAATTGGGGCAGAAGGTCTGTAATATTCCATTTTTTGGTGTCACCTACGACAGGGTTAGGTTGGACTTCCAGAGTTAGGAGCAAACAAGTCACAGGTATAGATTGGTGTTATCAGTGGGCTCAGGGGATTTTTGGAGGAGTTTTTAGGATTTTCTATGATGTCCGGGGGCATTCTCTTGATGTATTCCATCATCTGAGAATATTTCCTTTCGTTTCAGTGCATTCCAACAACTTTCGGAAAATTGAGTTATTTTTGGGCTTAACTCAATTAATTATGCTCAAGGTGGCATTCTGGGAGGAATTCATGATAGAATACCTTAGTGTGATATCTTATTAGAACTGGGATGATGATACCAACATGATGGGATGGTTGGACACGAGTTTTAGTGACCTAAGGAGGCGTGGTAGCCGATTTACCCTTTTCTGCTTTAAAAAGGAATATTTTAATAAGAGGGAAAAGTGCTCCATGAATAAAATAATATTAAAATAAGGCTCTAGAAGGCCCCAAGAGATATATAAAAGAAAGGGAGGATACCATTAAGGGACATCTTTGGAGTAGATATTTTATTGTGTATGAGAGGTTTGAGAACATGGTTCTCTACTTCAACCGTAGCCCCAGGATGGAAACCCTCGGGTGATTTGTGAGTGTTGGACGGAAACCCAACTCTCTTTGAGGAGACTTCATTCAGAAGTTTCAGAAATCTTCAGTGATATTGGAGTGATGATTATTCAGATCTTCAATGGATGCTTCAGTGGATTCAGTGGTAGCTGTTGCCGAAGGGAGATTGCAGCAGTTTAGTTTTGGAGGCTAGCACAGTGCAGCAGTTCATCTTGGTGGCCAATTTTCCATCTCAGCCATTTTGGGCCAGATTTTCATGTAACCCCAGTTTACCATTTATAATAAAATGTTGAGATTCTTGCTATTCAATGTGTAATGGATTGAAGTGCTCTATATGTTTTTATTTTTACATGGCAATCTTCTGTTAATAAAATTTTGATTTTACTGCATTAAGTTATTTTCTGCAATATTACTTGAAATATCCCATTTGGGATATTACAAATGGATAGCTTGCGATAGCGTGCCTTCAAAAAGTATGAAAAAAAAATTAGTTTCTTCGACTCGCCAGGGGTGTGATGAGTCCCATAAGTTCGTGTATCCCAACCCCTCGCATATGCCTGGCTTGATCTTAGGAAGGACTGCATCTACTAGGTCTCCCATGCCACCATCGTAATCAACAATAGAAGCCACGAGTAGAAAAACTACTTCCCCAGTTCTTGCGCCTTGTGCACATTTTCCAGAAACTCTTCGCACAAAAACCACGACCAGCTATACAAAATCCCCTTTTCACATTGCCCCGCCAAGGCAATGACATGCGTGGGGACCGTTTTCGGTCGACACTTCCTGATAATCTTGCATTTGAGGTCAAGGGTGCCCATGTGCACCATCAGGTCAGCAATGGTCTGGACCAGAAAGCCCCTCTTATCCCGTCCCACCTTGAATTTGGTCTTCATATCATTTTCCACTTTCAATACGTTTCTCTTCCCGAATCCGTTCATCGGATGGGGCCCCTTCTTGGGCAAGCCGACGATTTGATGGATCAACATGACATCTATAGGAATTCTCCCATGAATCCACAGGGAGCCCTCGTGTACCAAGGCCAGTAGTTGGTGCACGCAAATGGTGGTGATTGGGTGCCTTCCAAAATGTGGAATACTCAGCAAATTGAGGACTCCCACATTGTGTAGCATGCATGCCCAAGGCATTGAATCCACCTTTGGCACATCATCATACAACATTTGTTCCAAGTAATTTTCTGACGCAAGCTCGTGGAAGGTTTCTTCATTTGTGAGATCATAGTCATTGAAATTCATCTTAGGGATCTTGCCAAACATTTCGCTAATCACAGGGAGATCCTAAGGTTTCAACGACATCTGTAGATACTCTCAAATAGTATCGATTTTCTGTGGCTTGCGCGCAGAGTTCTCCTTCGGCTTAACATAGGGTGGCCTCCATAAAATAGGTTCCAAAAACATCGCTTCTTGTCTAGCACTCATCGGGTGCTTTGATGGATCACCGATGGGGGAACGGTCCTTAGTGGCTTTCCTTCGGGATGTTACATTATGCGGAGAGGTTCGCAACTTAGAAGTAGCCCACTTGGACCTTTTCCCCTTTCCTTGATCTTTTGTCAAAGTGGACACAACTTCTTCTACCTCTGGGACAACTTCTCTGACCTCATCTGAGCCCATCTCCATAGAAGCAGTGAGGGGTGCCAAATGCTCCTCCATAGGGTTGGTGGTCATCACTCTCGGGCAGAATATGAACTTGGGATTATTGATGTTAGAAGGATTTCGCAACCAGACATACAGAACCCAAAGACAACAGGATAACAAAGATTACATGCAATCATAGGGTGCCAAATATTCAAACGACAAAGGAACCAATTGAGACCCACACCCACCTTTTTATAAGCCAACCATGGTAAATATAGTCGGATTATCATTAATTGCCACTTACCAACACGAAAACGGTAAAAAATCCTCAAATATTTCCTCATTAAATGCGATAAATCCACTCCATCCAATGGTAATTTCACTTTTTCACTCAGTTTCACTATTCCAACGGCTAGTTTCCTGACCTGCGCGGCACCCCTGCACTTTTGTCGCACCTGCCTGCGCCCTCCCTTTCTATTACATGAAAACCCTTTGATTTTGATTCCTTGGCCATATAGTCATTTGGTCAGCACCAGGTTGTCTCTATATGGAAGGCTCTCTTCGTACATCGTGGCCAAGCACACCACACCACCATCATTGATCTCCTTCAAAATGTATGGCCCCAAAAAATGCTTTCGGAACTTCCCTAGGTGGCACGCAAACTGACTGTCATATAGAAAGACCAAGTCTTCCTCCTTGATAACCTTCCACCTGATGTGCTTGTCATGCCATGCTTTTTTGCGTGCCTTCTATACTTGCTGGCGGAAGTTATCAATGAACCGATCTTATTCTAAGGCAACGAGTTGCGCCAATCGTTCTTCTTCGAGTCAGGCCAAATTAGTGAAAGCTACAATGCATAGACTTGGGAAAATATACTCCATTGGCATGATAGCTTCCTTCTCATAGACCATCCTAAAGTGTGTTTTTCCCGTCAACTTTTTTCATGTTGTCCTATAAGCCCATATCATAGAAGGGATGTGCATGTCCCAATCATTTTGGTTGGAATTATAGATCTTTGTGAGTGCGTTCTCCAAGATCTTGTTAAAATATTCTACTATGCCATTTTCTTGTGGGTGATAAGGGGTACTCTTCTTGTGATGGATCTAGAATTCCTCTATCAAAGTTTCAATTATTTCGTTAACAAAGTGCGTACCTATATCACTCATCAAAATCTTTGGGCATCCAAACCTTATCAAAGTGTGTTGAAAGATGAAGTGCGCTGCAGTATCTGAAGTACAGTCCTTAACCGCCTTTGCCTCTTCCCACTTGGTTACATAATCAGTTGTGGTAATGATATATTGTGCTCCAGTCTTCTTTCCAGGAGGGTTGATCGGTCTGACAAAATCTATAGCCCATTTTTCGAATGCATGCAAATCCATCTGCAGTTTCAGGGGAATTTCATCTCTACGCGAGGGCTACCCTATTCTCTGACATGCATCACAGGCCCAACAATACGCTTGTGCATCGTTGTGTAGTGTGGGCCACCATAAAAAAACACGCAACACCAATTGCGCAGTGGATTTCCCAGCATAGTGGCCTCCTACCACTCCTCCATGAGCCTCAACCAATATATCTTGTCTCTCATGTTCCAATACATATCTCCTTAATACTTCATATGCTCCTAATTTATACAATTTCCCTGCAATTAGGGTAAAATCAGCTGCACGCAACCAAATCCTTATTTTGTTGGACTAAATATTCTGTAGGCACTATTCCCGTGGTCAAAATGAATAATATCATAAAATTGCTCATTAACCACCTTGATGGAGAAGATATGCGCATCAGGTAACCCCTCCTCTAGATTGTTCGGTTCTTCCCCATTCTCAATTCATGATAGATGATCAAACCCAACATTCAATCTTCTAGGATTCAAAATAATCTCAATGTCATACTCTTGGAAAAGAAACAACCATTTGCAGATCTTCCCCCCAAAACAGGCTTATTGACCAGGTATTTCAAAGTAGAATGATTAGTGAACATTTTGAAATGTGCTCCTAGTAGATAGTGTATGTATTTTTACAGTGTGTATACCATGGCCAATCCTTCCCTTTCTGTGTTTGAGTAGTTGCGCTCTACGCTAGAGAGATTCCTACTGGAAAAAGCAACTGGGTGATCAATGTCTCCTTCTCCTGGCTGCGCTAAAACAATTCCAGGTGCTATACCCGATGCATCCACATGCACATGAAAAAAATTAGACTAGTCTAGGAATAGCAAGATAAGTGCAATGACCATTTTTTCCTTTAGCAACTCAAAGCTCTTCTGACACTCGTCATCCCAAAAAAATGCTACATCCTTCTTTAACAACTTCTCCATTGGTGCAGTGATCAGAGCATATCCTTTTATAAAATTCCTGTAATAACCAGTGTGTCCTAGGATGGAGTGCAACTGTTTCTAACTATTTCTACCATATATCCTTGTTAACATACTATATGCCCCAACAAAATTCCAAAAGGAAAGAAAAATATATATTTATTTAGGTTGAGAGAAATCTAGTGCTTCCTATAGGTGTCAAGCATCATGCGCAGGTTCGACACATGTTTCTTTACCAATCCAAACATTGTCCAGTCATCAAAATATACCTCCAAGAATTTATCCATGAATTCCTTGAACACAACCACTACCATGCGTGAGAATATTGCAAGTGCATTTTTCAATCCAAATGGCATGATAGTATTTTGGAAATAACCCCATTCAGTGGCGCAGGTGGTCTTACTACAGTCTTCTGGCACAATTATGATTTGATGATACCCCGAAAATCCATCAGTAAATGAATAAGCTTATTTTCCTCCTACATTATCTAGGATCTCATCCGAAAATGGAGTAGAGAAGGGGTCATGCACACAAGCATCATTCAAATTGTGTAGATAGACACAAATCCTTATTTATTCTTTGGCATTTTTCTCCTGAACCACCATTGGGCTTACCCAATCAGACTGTTGAACTAGTTCAATGATGCCCATAGCCACCATATTTTCTAACTCCTCCTTTACTTTATGCTTATATTTTGGGTTCAATCGATATGGGCGCTACTTGACAGACTGCACATATGGTTTCAGCGTGATCTTCATAACATCCAAGTCCCCTACAATTACCTTCAGATCAAAGAATTTTTTAGGAAACATATCCTGATATTCTGTCAGCAGCTCTGCAATCTTTCCTACTATATCATCATCCCAGTAATCCCTAATATTAGCCAACTTGGGCTGCTCTTCTATCCCAATTTTGACTTCCTTCCATTTCAGAGGTTTAGTAACATCCACCATCCCTAATGCAGGCCTTGCAACTACGCGCTCTCCTTCAGACTCCGGGATATTAACATTCCTTGGGTCATATTCATTATCCTCGATTGACAGGTTTCTGCAGTTGATGATGTCTTTTATCTGCGCCTCCCAGGCCAGGATAGCATATTCCTTTCGGGGCCAGGATTCATCAAAGACCAGAGCATATATTTCCTGCAGGGCTTCACCCAATTTCTCCCAGCCCCCCACAGAGCCAAAGGTTGCCAGGAAATATTCAATCATTTTAAACTAGTCTCGAGTACCTTGGTGTAGCTCAACTTCCAGATTCCAGGTGGTAGATACTGGTCCCAATGAGTGGAGAAGCCTATGAACCTATTCATTCCATGTCTTTTCATCCCATACCTCCATCCACATGGCCAGGAACTTGCGCAAATCCACCCGACCATAAAAGACCTCAATTGGTGTGGTGGCTAGATGTTCAAAATGCAACATCATCATTTTTCTACATTCCTCCTAGCCCTGGAAGGCTTCCTTGTGTGTCTCCCACTAACGCGCTAGAGTTGCGCGCATAGCCAAATCAAGTGCCTAGAATGTTCGTTCCTCTGGGACAACTTTTTACAATGCTTCCAAAAATTCTTTGACACTACTAGAACCATCAAAGTAGGGTAGTTATCTCAACTCTGAGGAGATGCACTAGAATTTATTTGTGATCTTAAGGTAGCACAACATAGAGACATCATGCAAATGGTTTTGCTCGTTCTCCATTTCGCCATCAAAATCGAAAAAATAGGAGCTATAGTTCTCCCAATTCAACATGTCATCATCTGCAGGGTTGATCCAGTCTTTTTCTCACACATTCAAATTGTTGATATGGCCAACTTCGTCCCCCTCACACATTGATTCTGTGTATTGTTCTCATTTTTCTGGATACAGTGGGACTAACACTCGTGTACCATTATTCTCAAAAATCATACTTATGTGCTTCAAATTGATGATTCCTCCCATATCAATTGCCCAATCCAATCCTAATAGCACAGGGTAGGGTTCAACATCATCCAAAATTTGTATAACCTCAAAATCAGTGCATACCTTTACTCTAGCGATGTCTACCACAACCTATGGAAGCCTTGCAAGTGGAATGATCTTTTGTTGATTGGCCATGCATAGTTGAATGGTGGACCATTACAACTTTGTCTCTCCCATATTCTACTAGGTTAGCTCAGGTAAGACATTTGCATTAGACCCCAGATCGAAGACGACCCGATCCATCTAATAGTCTCCAATCTGCACAGTCATGCGCATCTCCCTACCAGTTCTCTTCTTCTACTTATAAACCTTGTTCACGGCCTTGGTTTCTGTTCGAGGCACCTCTTTTTCCACGCAACTGTCTATCAGGGCCTAGAAATTATCTACTACCTTCTGATTATGAAATAGCTTAATTCAGGCTTGTAGGAATGGTTTAACCTCATCATCAGCTTTTGGTTACATGGGAGTCCTTGGCGTGGATGCTCCTGCATCAGCAAAATCCTTCTGGCCTCAATGAAAGTCTCTTTTTCTTTCTGCAGGTTGAGGATTTCCTTCTTGTTAGATGCATTTTTTATTAGTGGCTCTACGATAGCCTTTTTTGCATTTCATCTAGTGGAAACACTGTTGCGTGTAATTACATTTACACCTAGACCATCGATGCGTGGTTCAGCCTTAACCATATGTATTTTTTGCGTTGGCATCTTCTACGTTTCTTGCATTTTAGCGATTAACATAGGAAAATCTTCAATTACATGATAAAATTGCCTATAGTACCTGCAGGATTGTTGCACAAGGGTCGGGAAGTCATGTGCATAGTTTACAACATATCCATAGTTGTAACATATTATTTTCCCTCTTCCTCGACCTGTGCCTCCGCCTCTCCCCCCTCCCCATCCTCTTGCTAGGGATCCTCCTCGTCTAGAGGGAGATGCTGGCGATGAAGGGTCAACCTGCACCCTGTAAAGATTCACTCTGTCTATCATGAGGTGATACATTATGTAGTTGTGCTCATCGTGACCAAATGAAGAGTAGAATCTGCACCACTTTTTCTTTAGTTCTGGTACAAAATCTCCTAACCATAGGAAATGGTTTGTATCATGTTTCCCAGCCACCCAAAAATTAGCGCACCACAGTGTGGGGTTACTAGACCCAACAACATCTCTCGGGCACAGTGGAATCGGTCCCCCAACTTGCATATAATACGACAACAGAGGGCATTGATCTTTGGTGTGTCCAACTCCCTTGTAGCATATGCACTAGACATCTGCACCAACTTCTTTACCTCAGTCTCTTCGTAAATTCTAAATTTCTAAGTGCATAGATTCTAATTGGCTCTGAATACACATCAGTCCAAATTGAGCATCGTCTCTAGGCGCAACTTCTAATTTCATAGAAATTTCCAGGGCTTCTTCCTCATAATCAATCTTCTGCTGACCCATAGGCCTACGCAGATGTGGAAATATCATGGAGATAAACCATTACTTATATTTCTTATCATCATAAGAAAATCCTCTGTCGCTGATGGTTTTCTTTAGACATTGGTTAGCTTCCAAAATTGATTTCGTAGGCCATTTCTTAATATATTTAAGTTCTATTACACATTGAGAATAGGATTTTGTCTTTCAGAACTAATGCTTTAGGGCATCCTTAATCTCCTGAACTGTGGGATCCACATGATGAGTAAGGTATCCCATGAACCAATATAAAGCATGACCTTCAAAGCCATAGCAAGGTTCTCTCCCTTGAGAGCATCAGTATTGACATTTTGTGCAGTCCACACCGCATTCACCACAAACCAAAATTGGACCATATCCTCATCTCGCACACCCTTAAAGGTGGGTGGCCTCATATACGCGGCCATATCTTCCGCAAGTGGGGGCGGTGGTGGGGTGGGAGAATTCTTACCCTTGTCTAAATTTGATGGTGGTGTAGCATGAGGGTTATTCTCAGCATGTGTAGCCTCACTTCCATTTATATCAGCGAATTTTCTCAAAGGAATGTATACAGATCTATCCCCTCTCTCATTGACCCGATAGTACTTACCGCTGCGGGTAGTGATTTCGATCTGATCAGGGGTCATTCACTCTGTGTGGTTGCACAAAATACCCTTCTCACACAATAGCATCTTAATCAACAGAGGAAAAGTTTGTAAGAACTTACCCCTAAATCCCTTGAAAAATCTCCTTTCAACTTCAGATTAGGACACAAATTGATCGATTGCAAAATTTGTTAGAAACCCGCCCAAGATGTTGTCAACCCAATGATCTATAGTTTGGGTGATGGAATTATCAGTCTTCTCCAACTGTTGGATTAATTCGGGGGTCCATTGCATGACCTGATCGTCCTTCCAACAGTTTTGGAATTATGCTAACCTTTCCAACACCTCATGAAATTCATGTGCAAAGGTTACGAAGAATATCTTGTGCACCTCAGTGAAAATATACTTATTCTTCCACTCTTCAACATACAACTTCTTACTTATGTTTTATTTTACAAAAAAATCTTAAATCTTTTTTTCAAACCAATCCTCAAGTTTAGGCTTTAATGGCTTCCAATGACCTCTCAACATCACCCAACCTCTCTCAAAATGCTCCCAATTTCGGAAATGGAACCATTTGTTGGCTTGAGGGGTCCTGACCCAGGTTTGAAGTTGAGGTTAACCAACAAAACCCTCTTACTACTAGCCCTTTCGGAAATGACCTACTTGCACAAGTGAAAGTCTCACCGAAAGTAGTATGGGGGGGTGTTGGAACTAGGTTTCCACACCCTGAAAGAGGATTGAATGATGTGGGAAGAGCTAGATCCAAAGTAACCATAAACAGACCTTTGCAACAACATCCCTAACTAGGAAACCCTTTGTTAGTATGAATCTTAATCGCAAACGTACGAAAAAGGCTCACTTTAGCCGTGCATAGCAAACATCCCTAACAGAAAAGATGGATGCCAATATCTTTAGATCTTCAATTAGTTGACCAAGATAAATGTTGCAAAAATCTAGATCTATGCATTAAAATACATTAAGTAGTAAATAAAAGAAAGAGTTGCTCCATGCTTCCAATAGACAAGTCAAGATTGTTTTAAATAATTTTTGTATTTTTTGACACCTGGGAAGGGAACATAGAAATATGTTACTAGTCCCCCTCAATGGGATGGGTTCTTGTAAGTCATTGACAATTCAGATCTAAAATATCTCTCTCTCTTGATGGTGTAGAAAACCCAGACAAAAATGGAACTCAAGGGAGCTCACAAGAAAAATGGTAGAAAAATATGACAATGATGGTGGATCAAAGTCAGACCGAAAGTATAGATCCGGAGTGATCTTTAGGCAACAAAAGGTAGTGAATGAATAGAAAAACATTTCTATTTATAACAAAATATTGAGTTAGTCTAGATATTGGTGCATAATTAAAATATTATTAACCAAATCAAGATCCAACTTTTATGGAATATTTTATTATATTTGTTGGAGGGAAAAAGAATTTGAATTTGGTCAAATCCCTTTATTTGTAAATAATAAATAAATAATTTATTATTTTAAGGATGTGGTTGAGCAATAATAAAATAAATAATTATTTATTTAATTATTTATAAATGATTTAATCAAATTTAACAAGGAATATTATTTAAATAAGGTTTAAATAATTGTTCCTAGAAAATAATAATATAAATAATGATTTATCTAATTAATTTTCTTGTTTTGGGTTAAATATGACCAGGAATATTAATTAAACTGTTTTTTAACTAATTATTCCTTGAGGAAAATCAAACAAATGTGGATTTATTCAATATTTCCTCATGGGGTTTCCTGTTTAGACCATAAATAACTTAATAAATGTGATTTACTAAGTTATTTTTCATAGTGAAAGACATTTTACTTAGGGTAAAATTGGTCTTACATGCTATACTTTGGTCCATCTAATAGTAACAAGTTAGATGACCAAAAAATGGTGTAATAGATTGGCCCACAGCATGTGAGCGTTAGGAGCTAATCGTATGACCGAAGTACATTGTGAGAACTCAATCACTAGACACCGAAGGGGAAGTCAGAGAGAGAGAAATATAAGGTAGACCAAAGAGCTAGAGGACTAGACCCTGAGGAGTTGAGACTTACAGGTGTGACAAGTCTCTTTTATGAGTGAGTACCTATGCTATAGGCGACAGGGGAGGCATACCTATGCCTGTAGAGACAAAGTAAAAAGAATAATGTGTCCAGTAAACAAAGGACTTAACTATATAGTACATGCTGGCATAAACATGAGCCAGATAAAAATATGATATTGAATCTCATATACATACTGTGTCTGGGATAACGGCTAGGACTTATACTATAATATCTGAGTACATCAGATATAAATACAACCAAAATTCCCCTATAAACAGGAAAGGACTCTGAAAATTTGACTGATACATGCAAAAAAAAGGTATTGCAAGCGACTGAGGCTGACATCATCAAATCAATGGAGCTGCATCAAAGGCTGTAATCAAGAGGTCATCTGAGCATGTGGGGGGATACCTAAAGGGCCACCCCCTCATGAGGTCTGAAACATCACACGCACACTCGGGAATCACCGGTGCAATCTGATGCATCACTAAACCATCAAGTATACGGATCTCGATCATGCTGTAAGGAGCTGGAGCTGAGAAACAATCAAGTCAAAGGGAAATAAGGAGTCCCTTTGCCTGATTTGAGGCACCGAACAAGAGTGGAAGATGGAACCAAGGTACACCGCCCTCTAGACCTGTCTTCTAGAAAGAATAAGCTGAAGTCGATAGAAGGAGGTCCGCCATAGGTGAGGCAATAAGGGATCATAAACTAAGGCACGAGAGAAAATAATAGAGTGATTGACAGACTGACACCAGGGATGATGATGAATGGGGGGTACTATGTAGTGGGCAGACGACTTCTCTTGTTAGAGCGTAAAGGGCATGGATGACCTAGCAGCGAATGACTACAAGTGAAGAAATTCGATTTTGAGGAGTGGTGAAGTGACGCTTCTTGGACAAAATGTGTCATGGTGAAGTATCAAATAAAAAAAAAATAACATATACCATTTGAGTGCTCGGTGAGAGCTTTCCAACGATATATATGGTTTGTCAAACTAAGCTACGGTTTGGCCGCAGTAGGCGAAAGAAAAATCAGGGGTTTCTCTTTTAATAAGGAATTTTCCCTCCAAATTCACTAATTTCCGTGTAAAGATGTGGTGAATTTAGAGAGGAGAGAAGGCCCTAAATATTGCGGCTATTGTAGCGGACAAACTGACCATTGGAATCAAGATCCGTTAGTTGCAGGTAAGAGGCTTAACCCTACTCTTTCATTTTAGTGGATTGAAAGTTTAGTTTAGGTTCCCAGAGCTCAGGAATAGACCCCTGCTCCTCTTCACGATTGGGTCGCACTTTTTGGGGCTAAAACTGCAACCTCGGTAGCAGGTTTTGGGCAGAAAACTGCGACCTGTCCCAGGATTGGGCCTAAAAAGTGCGATCTGACAGAGAGGGGCTTTTATGTGCTATTTTTTGGCTGAGAGCTGGGTTTTTGTGGTTAAATGTAGTCTTTACTTTTTGTACACTGACAAATATGATGGTTTTGTGCAGATATGGCATAATTAGGAATCAACTAGAGAGAGAGAGACTTGGACACATTATGGTTAGAGATCCAAGAGGATCAAGGTGTTCGTAGTGAATTGGCGAGGTTTTGGGTTCTAGAGTTTGTGGAGAACCCTTTGATGAGAGCTAGAGAGCCCTTGTTGGCCTGGATTGTCAGTTATTGGGATCCGAACCATGAGGTCTTTATAGTTCAGGGGCACTGGATCGAGTTGACGGTCCAGGATATATATTTTTTGACTGGTATCCCACGATTGGGGATGGTGGGGAATACTCAGCCAGTGTTACTGCGAAGGCGAAACACCATGGATTTTTTAGAGCGCCATTGTCGACTAGGGCTCCATGTTAAAGGGACACGGATACCCATCAGGGATCTGGAGAGGTTAGATACCCGTGCAGTGGCCACAGTGGTGCTGCGGATCTTGGGCAGATGATGCTTGTGGAGAGTTTGTTGAGTGGGATCTACTATGGGTGGGCCCAGATGATGTTGTCATTGTTGAAAATACAGTTGTCGGTATGCAAGCGGCAAGTGAACCATGACTGTGCATATGGTACAGTGTTGTGCTTGCTCTTCTTTGAGAAGATCCTGATACTTCGACCTCGTATACAGCTCTAGGATGGGGGCCCGAGGGAGCCCAGGATGTGCCAGTGGGGATAGCTACTGTGCAGAGGAGGAGGTGGGGCAGTCGGACAGGTGTTCTAACCCAAGTTCTTTGCTCATTGGGATCATATGCCATTGTACATAGACGACTGCCCCTATGGTGGGATGAGTTACCATGGGGACTCGGACTTGCCACTGCCGCCTGGTCGGGTATGGGGGCTTGATGTTAAGTGACAAATTGCTAATATTTTATGTGCATTGCAAAGTTTTATAATATTGTATATGGTACTGATTCCTTCTAGTATGCATATATAGCACCGATAAAATCGACCGAGTATATGGGACGGCCTGCAGTATCAAGAGTTGCAGGACCTAATGGATCGAGAGTGCCACGAAATGAGGATGTAGCAGCCCTCCTAGAGGACACCCATCGTAGATGTGAGAGGCTTCTAACCAGTGTTTCAGAGCGCTGCTGGCAAGACTTGGATGACCAGTACATAGAGCCATGTATTGGTCTACCCTCGGAGTGGCGAGGGGTCATGCGGCACATGGCAATGGTCGGATAGGGGATGCGCGATCTACGAGTTTCGGGAGCATAGCCATTGGCTTGGGATCCTCCAGATAATGATTAGGTGTAGGGGTAGGTGGTGCCACCAATTTTGATTTTTTGTAACATGCTATGGGCATGTCATATGTATTAGAGTTAATGGACTCTAAAACATTTTATACGACACATATTATGGATATGCATCATTTTGATGGTTTTGTTTTACATTATTTTCTTGTGTTAAATGCGTGTTCTAAATGCCAATCTAGAATATTGTTTGCAATGCTATATACGTAGTGATTTTGTGCTCTAGGTACATGACTGAATGTAATGATTTCAAATTCATGCATCAAAAGATTCACTCATAAATATCTTCTAAAAAGGATAGGATTATGCACACGATAGACACCATTCAATTGCATGACAAGAAGCAGGGAATCTAAATGAACATGAAGGTGGAGGATTCGATGGGAAAGGGAATTGGCTAATAAACCTCGCACTGCATCATATTTGGCCTAATTATTTGTGGCAGTACCAATGCACACACCGTTCAAGAGAACAAGCGAATGTAAAGGGGTAAAAATGGGCCAACCTACCGAGGCAAAATTCCAAGAGTAGCGACTTGCATCATCGGCATAACTGATATAAGGTTTGGACAGGAGGTCCATCGGAAAGGTGCCATAGGACAAAAAATGGGAGGATGATGAAAAATGTTGGCATCCTAAGCGTAAAGTATAAATCGAATAAAAACTGCTAGAGGGAGTGATCAGGGTAGGATGTCTACCACCCATGCACTGACGGGAAGGTGGTATGTGGGAACTACCTTGGGTGTAGCTTGTGCTTAGGCTGTGAAAGTCACCATAGACACGAAGGGTGCCATTGCGCTTATGGGCGGGAAAGATGAGTCAGCGATGGACAAGGCTTCCATGATGTCATCATCACAATAGAAGATGGAGTGGCTGGAGGAAGGGAGACCACATGACGTGGCGAAGCTACCTGACTCATCATCATGAGAAGAAAGGTTCACATGCGCATTTTCATGGGGGATGATGGAAGAACAAGCAGATAAAGGATCTACCGATGTTGAGCCCAGGGTGATCACTGAAGGGAGGTCGAGCCTAGGGTGATTGCCACAAGCTCCATCATCTCAACATCAAGAGAGAGAATGTTAATGGGAGAAAGTAAATCCTAAGGTTAGCCCAAAGCATACTGTGTAAGGACGGGAGAGGCAGATTGGTTTTGTTCAATCTCGTACTCTCGAACTACCTCCAAAGAGGCGCTCTAATGTGTGAGGCGGGGAAAATGGTGGGAATAATGGCCATGGGGATCACAAAAAGCATAAGGCTGGTTGGTGTGAAGAGTCTTAGGGTTATTGGTTGTAGTTAAGGAAGAAACAGAGGCTTCAGGGACCGTAGAATCAGGGAACGCAACATTAACCATGGGTTTGATACGAGGCAACTCAGGATAGGTATGGGTGGCATGACCGATGACATCACACAAGGCATAAGTCTTTGGAGGAAGAGGAGGAGCGGGGTCAGTCGGGGCAGCCTTTTCTTTTGTTGCCTTCTTGCGAGCTTTGCCCTCTTTACCCGAAGTTGTCGCAACAGGAGAAGGTTCCTGTTGAGGTGGTTGAGGCACTGTAGCAGCGGGAGGAGTCAAGGGGACTGGTTGAATCAGGGTCAAAGGAAGATAAGGTTTGGGTTGACCAGGTGGGGTGGCGATTGGGGGATTGATGTACCAGATGAGAATCCCCAAGGTCAAGCTAGGAAGGGATAAGGTATCCATGACAGGTACCGAGAACACTCTAGGAGGGGGAGCTAGGAACGGTATCTGACCGGAGGGGTAATGGCTAGGCTGGACGCCTCCAAGATGGTTTAGGCTTGGAGGAACCATTCCAGGATGGTAGAGAGGCTCATGGATACCAGCTGTAGGTGAAGGGCCAGGAGGAGGGGTCCAGAAGGTTGAATCGAAGGGCTAGGATTAGGCTGCGAAGGGCGAGGCTGCTGACTAGTCGAAGTGGGCCACTTGAGGAAATCCTGAGACGATTGTATCATGAAAACATTCGATGAGATGGAATTAGAGACAAGAGGAGGAAGACCAGGGAAATTACCAAGCAAAGAGGAGTATTTTTAGACTCCGGGTGAGACACTGGTGAAGGGATTGACGGTTTGTTTATTTGCCATCGAAGATATGATGGACTTAGGGGAGGTCTGAGACTTCAGTTCGTAATATGCCAACTGGTCAATGGTGACTATATTTCCATTATGGGAAAAGGAAATCTTGCGGTGAACTGCAAATGGGACAACAGACATCACATAGGTGTAGCTACAACCCAATAGAAAGATGTAATCTAAGGGGGCATCAATGAATTCTACATCGACACAAATAGTCTTGCCCGCAAGAGTAATAGGACAATTGCAGAATAGGCCAATGGGCTGGGAGGCATGGCCATCCCATGCTTGGAGGGTGATCATGGAAGGGGCCAACTCAGGTGATCAGAGTTGCTTCCAAACCAAAGCAGACATCACATAGGTGGATGCCCCCCCATCAATGATACAACGGGAAGCATTGGCATTCCAGATCTTGACAGGGATTTGGAAAGAGACGATAGTAGGAAGAGGAGGATGTTCTAACCGGTCAACATCAAAGGAGATCAAACGATCATCTTAAGGATATACATCGCACATGGAAGATAGTAGAGCTTTTCATTGTGAAAGGCACAACTGGAGGAGTTCTAGCATTGAGATGGCAACAGGAGATTGCGCCAAATCATCTACTATAGTATACGAATGGGTAGCTTTTCTAGAAGCAGTATTTCGGCGCAATGGTCCCTTAGGGATCTTGGTATGCACCTCTGCCTTAGGCTAAGGGATCTGAAAAGGACCATTGGTTGTCGAAAGAGGCTCTGTAGAACCTAAAGAAGGGATATTGGGGGAAAATGTAGTGGGAGGCTTGTTGTACTGACGGGACCGAGTCTAAAGGTTGAGATCAATGGTAATAGGTTGGTCAGAGTTCATCATGAGAATCTAGTAATTGGAGGTACCAGATAGAGGAGGTTGAGTGGCCACCTGACCTTCAAGTGGTTGGGTAGCCACAAATCCTTGCTAAGGGAAAGGATTAGTAAACACATCCGACTAAGTAGGCGCAACATTAGGAGGGACGAAAGGTGAGGATTGCTATCCTCGCGATGCTGCTTGAGTCTCCCACATCTACTGCATCTGTGGTAAACGAGGACAATCGTGAGTGTAATGACCATAAACACCACAACATGAACAAGGCTTATTCGTGTGAATATGCCTGCCTTTCTTGGGCTAAGTGCCATGTTGCTGGTTAGCGATGTTAGGTGCATTACATTGAGGATTAGGTCCAGCATTACTAGGGGTAGAATAATTTTGAGTGCCCTTCCTCTTCTTTTTGGAAGGAGGAGGATTAGTCGCGCCCTGCTATGCATACACCTACCCCTGAGGGGGCGGTGGCTGTTATTGCAGGGGTTGAGAAGGCAAGGGAGGCAGAGGTGCTAATGTTGGAGGAGATAGAGCACTAGATTGCGGATACAGATAATAAAAAGGTTGGGTAAAATTGTGTTAAACAGGAGGTTGGGCAAAAGGAGGAGGCATGCTGTATCTTGGATACATGCTACCGAGAGGGGGAAAAGTTCTGGAGGTGTTGGCCCCTCCCTGAGGAAAACCATAGCCCATGGGAGGCTGAGCGTATGGATGAGAAAGAGCTCCAACGATATCGTCAATGGCATGAGATGCCCTTGGTGCATTGGCACCACTGGGTCTAGGAAGATCAGGTAGAATGCTACAAACATATCCCAATTAAGCGTAGATCAGGTCATATTTTAAAGAAATCTAGAGAGCGGCTTCTTCGGTTTGAGGAAATGAGATGTGACATATTTTCCTATAGAAGGAAAAAGGGATCTAAGGAACCAGTCCATGTAGACACGGTCTTTGAAGGTAGGGGCTAGACATAGGCTCTTTCTTCTCTGCCATTCCCGGACATGATCAGATAGGCGGGTTGTAGATGATTGACAGAAAGAAGTCAAAAGTTTGGTGCCAGTGTCATAACGGAGGGGAAGATGGAAATAAGACAGAAAATCCCAGGCAAGAGTCACAAAGGTGGTATGAGAGGATGAGGCTTGATCAACATACCACTTAGAAGCTTCACCAGTAAGTGTACGTTGGAAAAACCGAAGATAGACAGAGTCATTGGTAATGGAGTTAGATTAACACCACATGTGGAAAGATCGAACATTGTTAGTAGGATATTCTCCAACAAGACCTTCAAACTTGGGGATGTCAAAAGGGAGCTTGGTTGGCATAGCAAGCCAACCAGCATCATGACGTATAGGGTCATTGATCAACTGTTTAAAATTGGGAAGACTGAGGCCTGCCATATAGGGGAGCAAGGGAGCAGTTGGGGTAGTTCCTGTTGCAGTCCCACTAGTAGTATTCCTAGCATTAGGGTCGGGGCTACCACTAGTGTTAGGTCCTGAACCAGACATGGTGAAGCTGACAGGGGGAGAACTATGGGTGGAAACAGAAGGGGAACCCAATGAATTAGAAGAGGATTTGGAGTGCAAACTCAGTGGAGGACTAACTCAAATCGTACGTGGAGGAGTAAGTCTTCCTATCATAAATTGAGGATGAAGGCCAAGAAACTGTAAGATAAATGCCTTTGGGGCACAATGATGAAGGCACAAACATGACACAAAGGGAAGAGAGACCAACAAAGGCAAGGAGGTGCAGTATCAACTGATTACAATGTCAAAACAAGGGCAGATAAGTGCAGGATCAATTGATTACAATGTTAAAGTCTTTGCTTGGCAGTTTTAACCAGGCTCTTCTTCGCTTAAGGTGTGTGTGTTAAGTGTGTAAATTTTAATTTTTAAACCCAAAAATTTGTAGAGAAAAATAAAAAGTGTGTTGTATAACTATAAATAAACCTACAGATAACAGTATATGAAACTGAAATAACAAAAAATAAACAGCTAATTATGCATTAATCTAAACCCAAGGAGGCGGGCCTCTCAACAACTAGTCTATAAGTGGGTAAAAATCTAGTCAAAACACACCAAAATAGCCAATAGATCTAAATTCGGGAGGGACAATGATCTAAAGGTTAGATCTGCTAGAAATAGGTGCATAAAAACAACAAAAAATCAGAGGAAAATTTGTTGTAAATGAGGTGGTGAAATTCTATAACCCAGAGGGAAGCAGAGGGGACCCTAGAGGAAAACCCAAACAAAAATGAAAAGAGGTGTTTTGGATGGATAAATAACCAATCTGAAGTGGATTTGAAGGTAAGGGATAAGATCTGAAAAAATGGTTGAACACACTGAACTTTCAGACGACCTGTAGTAGCTAAAACTCTTCCACAAAAGATGGAGTGTACTGAAGCCCTAGGGGGCTAGGTTCCCACTTTGTTGAGTAAAATAGAACAATTATAGGTCCAAAATAGGTAGAGACAGAGGTCAGAAAACCCTGAACAGAGGCCAAGACAAACCTAGAAAAATCCCAGACTAATTCCCACAAAACGTTCAGGTTGAAATTTCTGACCTATTTTCTGTAGAGGTCGCAGGTTTTGGCCCAAAAAGTGCAACCTACACTTCCAGCATTCTCGAGAGTAGGTTCCAGAAAAAAATTTCGTCTCAGCTATGGCTGATGCCTGTCACTTGCTCAATAGGTTCAAAAATACATGGAAGTTATAATTTTCAATTTTTTAGGGTTTTATAGGTTAAAAACAACATCAATAAAAGCAAAGCAAGAAGCTGAAGACAAATCATAGGGTTTGAAGCAGCTGGATATGCAGGGATCTGAAAA
The DNA here is from genome assembly GCA_034641835.2 of Pinus albicaulis. NCBI lineage: Eukaryota > Viridiplantae > Streptophyta > Pinopsida > Pinales > Pinaceae > Pinus > Pinus albicaulis. The sequence continues at coordinate 158,876,122 of CM076570.1, read as the reverse complement.
ATGACATAGGTTGTAATCATAAACCCTTGTGGAGTCGCCAGTTGTTATTATGAATATTAATCGCAAGCGTACGAAAAAAGTTCACTTTAGTCGTGCATAACAAACAGCCCTAACAGAAAATATGGCTGCCAATATCTTTAGATCTGCAATTAGTTGACCAAGATAAATGCTACAAAAATATAGATCTATGCATTAAAAGACATTAAGCAGTAAATAAAAGAAAGAGGTTCTCCATGCATCCAATAGACAAGACAAGAATGTTTTAAAGAATTTTTTTATTTTTTGACACCTCGGAAAGGAACATAGAAAGATGTTACCAGTCCCCCTCAATGAGATGGGTTCTTGTAAATCCTCGGCACTTCAGATCTAAAATCTCTCTCTCTTGATGGTGTAGAAAATCTAGACAAAAATGGAACTCAAGGGAGTTCACAAGAAAATTGGTAGAAAAATATGACAATGATGGTGGATCAAAATTAGACCAAAAGTATAGATCCATAGTGATCTTTAGGCAACAAAAGGCAGTGAATGAATGGAAAAACCCTTCTATTTATAACAAAATATTGATTTAGTCTAGATATTGGTGCATAATTAAAATATTATTAACAAAATCAAGATCCAACTTTTATGGAATAATTTATTATATTTTTTGGAGGGAAAAATAATTTGACTTTGGTCAAATCCCTTTATTTGTAAATAATAAATAAATAAATAAATAATTTATTATTTTAAGGATGTGGTTAAGTAATAATCAAATAAATAATGATTTATTTAATTATTTATAAATGATTTAGTCAAATTTAACAAGGAATATTATTTAAATAATTATTCCTAGAAAATAATAAGATAAATAATGATTTATCTAATTAATTTTCCTGTTTTGGGTTAAATATGACCAGGAATATTAATTAAACTACTGATTAACTAATTATTCCTCGAGGAAAATCAAACAAATGTGAATTTATTCAGTATTTCCTCATGGGGTTTCCTGTTTATACCACAAACAACTTATTAAATGTGGTTTACTAAGTTATTTTTCATAGTGAAAGCAATTTTACTTAGGGTAAAATTGGTCTTACATGGTGTATTTTGGTCCATCTAATAGCAACAAGTTAGATGACCAAAAAATGGTGTAACACCCTTACAGACATATTTTAAGGTAAAAGATGTAGAATACCTTACACAAGTTAACACAACATCTAAAATTCAAGTAATAACCCTTAACAAGCAATATCATTACCATATACCATCATATCCATCCATTAATCATCATATAAACCCAAATACCGCTGTGCAAGAGATCCAATTGCAAATAATAGAGGAATTGGAAATAAAATGCAAAAACATTCATAACATAGACAGTAGATGCATTTCAGACTCAAATATCTACAATAACATTCCTTTATTAATATCAGTTCAGATCTTTCATAAAAAACCCTCCAACAACTCATGCACACAACCAGGGGGTTCTGCACACAACAAGATTAAGGTCTCCATGCATAGAGCCAACATGAGCCTTCTACCTAGACAAATCCACACAAAATATCACAAAGTCACGAGATCTAACATCAACATTCAGGCTTATCCAAAAACTGCCTTCTTAGACTCAATCTAGACATCTATTTATATTGTTAGCCTGCACTACTCTAGGGTCTGCAAAGTGTGGTTTGCGGCCTTTTCATCTACCCTTTTTACCCATTATAACTCATTAGGGGCCTTGACCCGCCCAAAATCCCCTACGCACGACTAAATCTATTACAAAAATATAGCAAAAAATGATCTTTGGACTTACAGGATCCCGCTCCAACAAACATTTTATTCACCAGAGACTTAGATTGGTACAAATTCCCTAACTTGACCCACAAATTCTTCATCGTAGCTTCCCTAGATATATTCAAAATTACTGAATCTAAGGTACACAACTGCATTCTGCTCTTTTCCTTCTAATCCAACTTCGCCCAGTCTTCATCTAACATTGTCGTTGGTTTAGTACCCGGATCTACTGTGATCCACTAATTTATCCACCAATATATACTCCATCTTGAGCTTCCACAACTCAAAACTATAACCATTAAATTTCTCAATCTCTATCTTTCCACTCCTCGCCATCATCTTTCACTGCAAGAATTGATCCTGTAGATCTCCCACTGAACAGGGTCTACCACAGGTCGGAGAAAAAAATCCCTAAGCAAAAAATGTGTCCACATGAAGCCGAAATAACTCTGATACCAAATGTAGGTTTTAACCCTGTAAAGAAATTATCTGCAAAAATATTCTTAAAAAATAGAAAATAGACAATATAGAGAGCATAAAACATAAAACAAATATACACAGAGATTTTCCCTTGGATCCCAAACCGAGACTACCAACTTGATTTTCCATTATATTCCTTTTAGTGTTACAAAACATATATATACATTTTGAAGCATTCATAAATCCCAATCCATTAACCCTAGATTAGAAAACAACCGTAGTTCCCTTGACCAGATCTAAAAAATACCATGAGCAGAAAATAATCATGCCCAAAACCATGTGCAAACCCATGCACAAAACCATAAGCAAGTTTTCCCACCTAATATAGGGTTAAAAAAAAAATTATCAGGGTGTTGCCCCAAACCTCATACAGGGGGGCTGCCACCCCCCTGTTGTGCCCGACATAAGCGTAGGGGGATTCCCCCCCCCCCGCCTCTTATCCCCCGCTTCATGCTTGATTCTAATCGTGGAAATAATATAACACACGCCCAACATTATGAGCTTATTATTTATGATGTTATTTTTTTTCTTCTCATGATGGTGATATATTGTGCTATAAATGCCTTAATATTTGTGATATGGAAGATCTAGGACATTATGCCTCATATTATCATGATAAATTGTGGATGGGAATTGAACTTCATGGATGACTATTTGGAAAAATTTGGAACTACATTATTTTATGCTTTATGGGTATTTGAGTTGATGGCTAGATGACTTGGGTTGACAGTATTATGGTTTGATTGCTTTGACATGAAAAAATTGGCAGTGTTGATGAGAGGGTTTACTTGGCATGTATTGATAGTTAGTACTTAGTTTGTTATTCACTGTACTATTTGATTGCCACTAGAAATTAATCATATGCTAGTGTTATGGTTGGATCTACTTGATACTTGGTAGTGAATATTATGATAGTAAGTTGAAAGGGAATATTGGCTTGACTTTAATGATTGATAATGGACATTTAGACTTGGTTCTTGGCACTTGGTAATATAGTGATTGCATGCTTGTATTTAGTTTTTAAGTGCTTCAATATATCAATCTGCTTCAATGATTCAGTTGATATTCATTGTTTTTGTATTCAATATTAGTATTCATATGGCTTAGTGATTCAATGGTTGACACATTGGAATTGATATTTTTCTTCAATGATACAATTTTCCATTTATTTCATATGTTGGTTTGAGCTTATTGCATGGTGTGGGTCCAATTTGAAAATATGATGAAAGGTGGCCTAAATGTTTTTTGATGGTTGATTTATAGGTGGATCCAATGTGAAAATTTGTGAAACACGGTTCAAGGAGGTGCTGAGGGTTGGAACCTTCAGTAAGGGAGTCATAGATTCCTTCCAATGGTATCTAGTAAACTTGTTGAGGGATTAAGAGCTTCCTTCTGGTAGACGTCGATAAACTAGATAAGGGGGTAGTAGCTCCCTTCTAGTAGGATCTGGAGAATGAGTCGATCTTGTATCCTCCTACAGTTAGGAGCCTGCATGCTAGCAAGAGTCTTTGGCAACACAAAATTGTAAGAATAATTTTCTTGATAATAAAATAATAATACAGAACGATAACAATGGTGGTTTTCTCCCACATTGGGTTTCCAGCTAAAATATTGGTGTGCATATTTGATTGACGTGTTTATGTGCCTTATGGTTTAAATGATTTTATTCTTGATGCTGGTCATGGTTTATTGAATATGTTCAAATATATAACAAAATAAATTTCTAATGAAGTAATGTTTCAAGAAAATTGTGAAATGAAAGCATAAGTTAAGAAAAGTTTAATTTAGACCGAAATACTACTTCACCCCCCACCCTTAATATTTCTAAAAATGGCCTTTTTGAAAGCTTCATTAAGATTATTAAACTTAAATGAATAAATCATTTTCTTATATGGCTATGCAATCCAAGGATGTACCTGGTCATCGCGTTCCTATCAAACTATTTAATGCCAAATTGAGTGCATTTTTTGCCGTTGATAGTGCTGGAACCACCAAAATTTAGGGGATATCACTAGTATGAAGTCTCAATTAGACCTCACACCATTTTGTGTAGGATTCCCATTGAGAATTCGACTCGATTGCCAAAGTAGTATGTTTTAATGATGCGCCTTGGCTGCAATAAATCATATATTGGTGTATTTGCGACTTTGTTGAACAAGTGTGTGACTCTATAGAGAGTTAAGTGTAATGTATGAAGGTTTTAACACATTAGGGGAAAGTGAGTGAGTCCCTTAAAATATTGTAATAGTACACAACTTGGAAGGAACACATGAGCATAAAGACATCACAAGCTAGTCTGCAAAATAGTTCACAAGTTAATCGTGATGGAAATATACTACATCACTCATTCAATAAGGTTCATACCAATGGAAACAAAATATTTCATAAGCATAAGCATAAGTTAAATATCATATGTTTCAAACATAATAATAATATTCATACTATATTCACAACATATGCATGAAAACATGTCAGCTCTGAGCTTTTATTAAAGTGAAAGTTCCAATCATACATATACCATTTGTAGAAATTATAAAACATGCATGTATATCTTAGATTCACCCGATCTAACAATGTACTAAAGTTAAATACTGAATCGCTTCTATAAATATTTTGTGGAATTAAAAACACAATCGCTAATCACATGAACATGAACATGAAGAAAGATCAATCACACACAACACAGATAATTTCCTGGGGAAATATTATAGCTAAAAATCCCACTATCTTCTATTGTATATTAAGCATGGATCATGAAACAATTACATAAAAAATATTCTCACAAGATCCCTATAGTACTCAGCTAATTGTATGACACTTTCATATGCAAAAATGACCAACACATAGAAAATTATCAGCCTCTAGACAACCTGCCTTGCTTGCGCAATCCCTGATGGTAAATATCCCTAAAATATAGGAATTATTGAATGCCTTGACTGTGCAAGTATCATGTTAGGTCCCTATATTACTAGTTCATTCCCTTATTGTTATTAGTTTAGCCCCCTTATTGTTATTTTTGTATCCTTGTAACCCCAATATTGTTATTATTGTGCCCTTACATTATTATTGTTAGGTCGACTAGGATTATATTGTGGCCCCATGGACTCCTTTATATAGAAGGAGGTTTTTGTCATTTGTATCATGCAAGAATTGTTTATTTATGTAATATATTGGAGGATTCCTCCTCAAAGTGGCTGATTTATAAGGCGTTGATCTCTCTTTTCTTCTATTTTTGGAGTTGGTTTCATAACATTTGGTATCAGAGCTTTGGATTCTAGGGTTTTGTTGCTCCAAAACATTAATCGTGGAATTTTCGCTATAAAATTTGCTCTACGAAGGTTCATAAGCTGACATGTTTATAGATTGAAGCTGAAATCCTGAGGAACATCGTAGAAAAATTTCAGATCTTGGTTCGCAATATTTTCGGAGATATGATTTGTGGAAGTTAGGGATTTTTGTAGGCTCCTGAATTTAACCTAAACAGGTCATCGTGGTATTTTCGCTATAACATTTTTTCTATGAAGATTCAAAAGCTGAAAATTTTACAAAGAAAAGCCGTAATCCCGAGGAAGGTCCTGGAAACATTTCACAGCTTGATTCACAATATTTTCGGAGATATGAGTTGTGGAATTTAGGCTCCCAAATTTCATCTCAAAGAGGTGACCGCCAGAAAATCGTCATAACTCTTTCTTTGAGCATCGGATTGATCTATAAAAATTGGCCACAAGCACACAGAATTTTGTTTCATATGTATCAATTTTAGAGCCGAAGGAGGAAACAGTGACACATGGCATGCCATACAAGTTCGCTCTACTAAAAATATCCATAATTAGGTCATTGTGGAAGATTGGGCATAAATTTTTCTTGAAGAATCCAAATCAGGTCAAACCTATGGAATTTGAAAGAAGCTTTAGAGGGATCCTACAGGGCCAAATTTCAGACATTAAAGATCTGAAATCATAGAGATAATTCAATTTCAATATCAAGCTCCTCAAAAGTAAGAAAAAGGTGTGTATTTTTTTCAAATTGCATAAGACTTGAGTGAAAAATTAGTTTGAATTGATTCCAAGGGAATATTGTAGAATAGATATCAGTATTGGGTTCTAAAAATGGATCCTAAAAATAATTCAAAACCCATAAATCCTTCTGAAGGCTCTACTATGACTCATGAAGATGAAGAATGGCAACATGACATATCAAAATTACAAGAGCAAGTGCACCAAATTTTGTTCACGCAATGAGCAACAAAAAATGAAATGGAAGTTTTGAAGAAAGGCATAAAAGCTAAGATGGATGGCATGGAAGCTGGCATGGAAGCCAATATGGATGAAATGGAATCTAAGATAGATGAAAAAATGAAAGACAACATGGAAACATGAATAATTATCTAAAAGAAGACATGGAAGGTTTGAAAAAGTTGATACAGGAAATGTTTCCTAATGGCAAAAAGATAGTAGAGGAAACTCATGATGAGAACAAAATAAATTTTAATCGCAATTTCATAAAATCTAATGTTGGATGGAAGAACCACCATATTCCAAATATGGATATGAGGAATTTTAATGGCAATGATCCGGTAACATGGATACTACACATGGAGCAATATTTTGATCTCAATAATGTGAAAAACACACAAAAGGTACGCATTTAAACTTTACATTTAGAACAAAATACATTTGTATGGTATCGATAGATTTTCTCCCATAAAAAAATTGTCACTTGGTCAAATTTTATAGAGGAAATGATAGAAAATTATGTGGATACAAAAAGCAACACCTTCTTTAGCCAATTGATAAATCTCAAACAAAAGGGTTTAGTGGTGGAGCACATTGAGGACTTCCAAAAATTAAATAAAAGGGTAACTGATATTCCAGAGGAACACAGGATTGATTTCTTCATAGGAATTTTAAAGGATAATTTCCAACATGAAGTTCATGTTTGGGAACCTGATTCATTGGAAAAGGCATTCAGGTTGGCAAGAAAAATTGAATGTAAAATTATCGCGACAAGGAAGCCTACCACTCACATATATAAATATGGAAGTGTTACTACTCCTAGACTTCCACAACCTACAAGGTTTCCACCACAATAATTGGAAGAAAAAAGAGAAAAAGGGTTTTGCTACAGTTGTGATAGCAAGTACACTAAAGGTCATAAGTGTGCTAAGAAGAAATTATTTTACATAGATTGTGAAGAAAAGGAATAAAATGAACAAGAATCTTTAAAAGAAGAGGATATACACTAGGAACCAACCCTAGAAGAGGAAGAAACGAATCCGACCATATCGTGTAATGAATTGGTAGGAATTACCACTCCTAAAACTCTCAAGATAGAAGGACATATCAAGAAGAAAAAGGAAATAGTGTTAATTGATTCGAGTAGTACCCATAATTTTATTCATTGTAATGTAGCCAAGGAATTGAATTTTTTCCTATACCCAACACCAGAATTTCAAGTGATGGTTGCAAATGGAGGAGCTATAAATTTCTCTAGAAAATGCCATAATATCAAGCTAACCATGGGGGAGTATGTATTTAATATTGCAATGCTTTCCATTCCAATGGGAGGTGTTGATGTTGTACTAGGAGTACAATGGTTACAATATTTGGGGACGGTAGCTTTTAATTTTCAATAACTTTTCTTGAATTTTTTTCAGAAGGAAAGGAATTTGAATTATGGGGAATCGCAGGGAAGTCGGGGAAGATAATAAGCTGTAATGTCATGAAAAATATTCTGAGAAAGAACAACGAGGCATAATTTCATAATTATGCTCACTAGAAGCTCCAACATCAAAATCATCTATTTTTGTAGATCTCCAAAAAGTCTTGGACAATCATTCCAAGGTGTTTGAAACTCCTAAAGGACTCCCACCTATTCATGATTATGATCATGCTATTCATTTGATTCCAGGAAGTGTTCCTCTAAACATCATGCCTTATAGATATCCTTATGTCCAAAAGAGCGAAATTGAACGTATGATTGCAGAAATGTTAGAGGCTAGTATAATTCAACCTAGTCAAAGTTCTTTCTCTGCCCAAACATTATCAAAAGCAAGAAGGATGATCATCAGGCATGTCCAGATTATAGGGAGCTCAATAAGCTCACCATTAAAGACAAATTTCCCATTCCTGTGATTGATGAATTATTGGATGAATTACATGGAGCAATTTATTTTACCAAGTTGGATCTTCGTTCAGGATATCATCAAATTATAATGAAGATTGAAGATATTCCAAAAACAACATTTCGAACTCATGAGGGTCATTATGAATTTTTGGTCATGCCTTTTGGCCTTACCAATGCACCTTCTACATTTCAAGGGTTGATGAATACCATTTTCAAACCCTTCCTTAGAAAATTTGTGCTAGTATTTTTTGATGATATTATAATCTACAACAGGTCTTGGAAGGATCATGTTCAACATGTTGACAGAGTGCTCAAACTAGTGCAGGAGAAATAATTATATGAAAAAACATCCAAATTTTTCTTTGGAGTACAAGAGGTGGAATATCTGGGTCATATTGTATCTCATGAGGGTGTTAAGGTAGACCCTAACAAAATTAAATCTGTTAAGGAATGGAAATTCCCCACAACCATAAAGCAATTGCGAGGATTTCTTGCGTTAACAGGGTGTTATCGTAAGTTTGTTAAGAATTATGGGAGAATAGCAGCAGCTCTAACAACATTATTGAAGAAAGATGCATTTTCATGGACTCCTGAAGCAACTAAAGCCTTTGAACATCTTAAAGAGGCAATGTTCCTAGCACCGGTATTAGCTACGCCAGACTTCACAAAAACCTTTATTGTGGAATGTGATGCCTCGGGAAATGGAATTGGTATTGTTTTAATGTAGGAAGGAAGACCCATTTCTTTTTAAATTCGTCCAATCAAAGGAAGTATTTATAGAAAGCTAATTATGAGAAGGAAATGTTAGCAATACTACATGCACTAAAGAAATAGAGACCTTACCTAATGGGAAGACATTTCAAGGTAATAACTAATCATGATAGTCTTAAACACTTTTCGGAACAAAGACTATCTTCAGAAGAGCAGCAAAAATGGGTCACAAACATGTTGGATTATGAATTTGAAATAATGTACAAAAAAAGGAAGCTAAATGTTGTTGCAGATGCACTGTCATGAAAGAGTGAATAGGTGGAAGCATTTATTTGTGCCATTTATATTATCCAACCAGATTGGATAACTGAAGCAAGGGATGAATGGAAGAAGGGTGAAGAAGTGTGGACACTCATTCAAAATTTGCAGCAAGATCCTAGTACATATGATACATTTAGTTGGAAAAATGATTCCTTATGGTACAAATATCGCTTATATATTTGTAAGAATTCCCAACTAAAACAAAATATTCTTTTCGAAGGGCACACTTCTCATTTAGGAGGGCACTCAGGAATTTTAAAAACTTACCACATGGTGAAGAAAGAATTTTTTTGGGATGGCCTTAAATCTGATATTCAAAAGTTTGTAGTGGAATGTTTCGTTTTCCAGCAAAATAAAGTTGAGACAAGTAAGACCCCAGGTCTTCTACAACCTTTATCAATTCCAAGTCAACGTTGGGAGGATATTTCAATGGATTTTATCACAGGTTTACCTAAGTTTGAAGGAAAGAGTGTCATCATGGTGGTAGTTGATAGACTTACCAATTATGCACACTTTTGTGCATTATCTCATCCATTTAAGGCAAGTACAGTTGCTACTACATTTATGGACACAATTCAAAAGCTACATGGAAACCCAAAGATTCTTGTGAGCGACAGAGGTCCCATTTTTACTTGAAATTTTTGGATGGTGTTATTTTCTTGTTTGCGTACTCAACTAGCTCATAGCTCATCTTATCATCCTCAATCCAATGGTCAAACTGAGATAGTGAATAAATGTTTGGAAGGATATATTTTTTGTTTTGTATTTGATAAACAAACAAAATGGGTCAAGTGGTTACCTCTCGTTGAATGGTGGTATAACACTTCCTTCCATACTGCAGCAAAAATGGCCCCATTTATGGCACTTTATGGATATCATCCACCATTAATCATGTTGATTATATGGTTTACCTTTAACATTTTTATGGTTTGCCTTGAGCAGCAAAGCATCGAATGTCATTACTAGTGTTGAATATTTAAATGAAGGCTAGAGAGAAGCAATGCTAAGCTAAGTCATGTGCCAAATAAATAAGTGCATGTCTATAAGGGAGTGGAAAGATGTTAAGGTTCCGAACATAAATCAAACGAAGGTATGGTGTAAAGGTTATAAATCAAAGAATTTTATAACAGGGCCTGCCTTCAATTCACGCACGTTGGTACGAGATTCTGCATGTGCCATTGCGGGGGGGTCACGGAGTGGAGGAGGGAGGTAGATCCATACCCCCACGGAATTTTGGTGACGTGTCACGAGGGTCGACACAAGGCAAGGGTTATACAGGGAGTAAAGCGCGGGTCTTAAATCTGTCGCACTGTGTATTGCACATTCCACGAAGAGTATGTTTTGAGGACAGAGTTGACTACGTGGCAGAAAGGTAAGGCAAAGTTCTTAGGCTAATTGGTACTGAGGCTCATACCAGTATCTAACCCGGCACGCGGTGTTTACCTACCGGTAGTTAATACCCAATCCCTACACACCGTGTTTTTCATCGTCAGTGTCCTTACGATGCTTATCCCACTTGCTTCACAATTACGCCTTTTCCTAAGAACCCTCAGTTCTATATAATGGTCCCCCGTCGTTTACTGTAGTAAAACCTTCAGGTATTCGGCTACAGTATAAACTAAAGTGGGAGCCCAGTACCAGGTACACCCAGTCACTGTCAGTACCCCCCGCGTCACTTTCCCAAGCAGATTTCCTACTGCACAGGTATTCTGTCCCTCATACCCCATCTGGTTTCCTTTTGTTTTTCAAAAAGTTTTCATATTAGTCATGGGAAAGGTCACCCCCAAGAAGATAGAACCAGAAACTCCTCAGGTCCGTGAAACTAGAAACCCCCCAGGATTCGAACCTTTCTTAGACCTGCAAGCTGAAATCTGTGACCCGCAATACCCATTTCCCATCAGTAGTATCAAACCTGAGCTTTTTAGGAGACATGTCGAAAATAGGGATAGATATCGGGTGGTTCTATCAGGTCTATACCATCAAATCACCCTTCCAGTTTATCCAGTGGTCGAGTTTATCTGCTGCCTCAAAGATGCCTACGATGAACGTTGAGGCATGTTTCTCTCGGCTCGAGGGAACAGGATATTTTCTCTTTCCCCCGATATTATCAGAAGAGCCCTTCATTTTCCCACTAGTGCAAACTACATCAGTTTCAGTGAAGTTACTTTAACCCCTCAGTTTGCAAAATTTCCATGGGAACTGTTAGGGTCCCGTGATTTGGTTGATTGGCGAGCCAAATGACATTGTAACATCAAACCAAGCTTTGGATTCCAAGGACCTAGCCTTCCTGGACTCAGAGAGGGCTCTCTCTATGTGTGTAAGGGATATCTGTATGTTTGTTTATTATGTTCTGATTTTAGGCTAGTTATGAAGTATGTGTTTGGTTTTGGTTTTTTAAGTTGTGAAGGATGAAGCTGATCAAAGATATAAGATAGGTAAAAATATGTCAGATTAACTAGGCTATGGGGTCGAAAAGGTCAAGAAAGCTATCAGACAGTGATACAAGGCTGTTGAAGGGCCGATTTGATTCAAGGTAGAAAGGATCTTTGGGCAAAATGGAGTAAATGGACATCAAGTTTGTGAACAACAAAGATTTTCAAGAATAACTAGTTCAATAGATAACATAAACATGGTAGGGAAAACCATTAATCATGCAAAATGTAACTATAAGCTAATCAATACATAGAAATAAACATTCAAGCCATACATAGAGGTATATGACCCTCTAACTTTTGGAAATGACTATCAGACTTTGGGGAAAACACTTAAGACGGAAAAACAACTTAACTTACTATGTCGGAACGCCTAAACACAGTACTTCAAGTTATTGGGCACTTTGAACAACAAGATTTGCATAGTTTTAGGCAAAGGGCTAGATCGGAACTAGGCCTCCTTGGTTCAACAAAATGATAATCTAATCAGTCAAAGAGAAATTTCATGGATGGAACTATAGCTAGCCATAGGTAAGCAAGGCATACCGTAAGTCATACTTATCATGTATAAAACCATGAATGAAACAAGCAACAATATCCTAAATAATTAAAGAGCAGTCAAGAATTCTTTAATGTTACTTAGGAAGAAGAAAACAAAGAAACTATGAAGAAACAGGAAATTTGAGGTGCCTCCATGGGCATGTCTCAAATTTGTTCTCTACTGATCTATAGCAAGCAAGAAACATGTATTCATGAATGAAAACTAGAAGACAAAACAAAGAAAGAGACACTATACCATTCTACCAAGTCATGGAATCCAACAACAATCCTCTATTCATCATCCAAGAACATCCAAGAGGCAATCCAAAAGCATGAGACAAGTATTTCTTCCAAAGCTTATGTGACCATATATTTCTTCTATCATCAAGTTCAGCCTTGTTTATAATGAAAGCCTTTGGAATATATAGTCCAAAGTGAGGAAAACCTCATGGTTCAACTTGCCATCCTATTGGCCTAATCAAAATATCTAAACTTGTCCTTGAGGCTTTGCAAATCCCAAGGCACAAAATATCTCATAAAATATCTAAAAAATGCTAAAAGAGGGAATTAAATTGACTTTTCATAACTTCTCATGTGCAAAAATAGCTAAACGCACATGAGGAAATATCAGTTTTTAAAGGTTCAAAATTTACGAAAATATTCAAAATTTACATCAGCAAAAGGTCCCCTGACTTGCCGACAACATTTGGCAGCCTTCCCGATGTTGAAACGAGGCTCATGATAGCTCGTTGGAAAGCTCTAAGTGTCTACTTTCTGGGAAAACTGAAATTTTCCAAATATAATTCACAAAAGTTCTTAAAAACTGAACCTGTGTGTAAAAAATCCGAAAATTACAGTCTGCTGATAGACGGGGCAGAATGTTGAAAAAGTGAGTGTTTTTTGTATCTTTGGGGGACCAAAAAAACTTCAAATGCTCCAAAAATTTCTGAGTAGATGCTCCTGATTTTAATATATCCAATGGTACCACTCTCAAGAGTTGAGGATGCTCCAAACTGAAAAGGCGTCGCCCATGATTTTATGCAATTAAGCCCAAAAATGTCGAAAAACAAGAACATGTCAAAATTTGCTCAATTTTGGTGAGAAAGTCCCTCAAGGTTTTTTAGAAACATGTCTAGAAGCTCGGGCCAAATTCCAAGTCCTGATGTGTCTTTCTTCACTTTCAGTGCCGGGCGCCCTCTTTGGGCAGTTTTGAGCTTTTCTTGGTTTTCCTCCTTTGTTGCTTCGCATTCTAGCTTTGGTGAAGAAGTCATGGCCCCTTGCCTAGGAGAGGCAGCTAGCACATGCTTTGGAGAATGCCCTTAATGATATATGTTTTGTATTTTCTTGCCCTCATCATTTCTTTCTTGAGGGCCGCCTTGTTTGTCTCTGTCACTGCTTTCTTTATGACTGTCATGCTCTTTCCCTGTATCGGCTGCTATAATGTTCCTTTTCATCACTTCCTTACTGCCCATCACCTTGCTCTTTATTGGAGGAATTGTGCTTCTGATACTCTTTACTTGCTTACCAAGGTAGACTGATTCAAATCATTACTGGAAATAATCCCCCAACACCAATTTTGTGTTCTTTCTAAATCATTGTTTTGTCTTCTTTTTTCCAGACAACAAGTACTTGTCAAAAAGAAACAAACTCGATATTATCACTGTGTTTGGGGCCAACTCCTTTGAAAAGAGATGTTTGTGGTTTGTTATGTGAATAACGATCCTTTTTGATTTGACAGAAACAAAACAACCTTGTATTTAGATAAAAACAAAAAAACACCCTTCCTCAAACAGTTTCTTCTTTTGCTGCTCACTGGTTTCTATACAAAGGTAAACCAACCACCTTCCACTGATTTGAAAACCTTCATAGCATATCCTGCTTTATGGAGAGACGGAAGGCATGCATCAGGTTTGCCTTTTATCATACAGAGAGGTCACTTTTTGGAGTGGCAAAGTTTTCACATATGATCACTGTTTAGGAGTGTGACAGTCATAGTGACAAAAAGAAACTTTGAGTTCATCCAACAACACTGTCCTCTAACCACTGTCATCCCTCTTGTTCTTTTATATGACAATCGCCTTTTCAAAACCACTGTTTAAAAACACTGTTTAAATTGATTTGAGACCCCCTAAGCACCAAAAAGGTTTCTCCAGCTTGATAGGGACTTAGTCTCTTTAACACTGACTTATCTCACAGTTGTTATGTGATGGAATTGTTTTTTTAGAACACTACTTCCTTCTCACGAAAAAGACAGCAAACACACCCTTTTCACATTTTGAATTTTGCCAAGAGGGACTGGAGAAAAGCTTGAAAACTTTTCATGGGCCTTTGTCGATCATTAAGCAGCTCCAAATATTTGTTTGAGGCCTTTGAGTGCGCGGCGCGTTCACAGGAGAGAGCGCCGCGCAGAGTAAATAGTGTTGGGTCGGCCTTCGGGCAAAAGCTGACAGCACACATAGGCGCACTGCGCGCCACTACAGGCGTGCCGCGCCATAGTGTATTGCTTTGTAAAATATTGGCCTGAACGTGCCGCGCAAAGCTACAGGCATGCCGCGCAGCCTAGAAAGCCCAGAAACTCTATGTTTTTGCTCAAAACTTCTTCCTTCAATTTTGTGGACAGTAATAAGAGTATTTCTTTGTGTTTTTAGGATTTGACAAAGGCTTGCAACAATCCCTTTGTTCTTCTGAAAGTGAATAAGTAAAAATCTCTTGAATTTGACTCGTGAGGGTCTTTGAAATTTTTTGAAAAGGCCTTTGTTTTTAAACAAAAGTTGAACCTTTATCTTCTAAAACATAGCCTGATACCTTTTGTTTGGATATGTGTCACAGTGGAAATAAGCAGCTCTTTTATGAACCTGACCCCTTCTTGAAATGAAAACAACCCCTTTGAGAACTTGAAACTTTGACTGCTTCTTATTTTAAGGAATAAAAAGGTCCTCCTCTTCTGATAGCTATGCTAGGGAGGGAAAATCTGCTTTGAGCTACTGTGAAGGATTTTATAGATGTGCCTTTTGAGGGCAACCACCTTTTCTGGGAAAAACTTAACTGTGATTTCTTTATTCCTGTTCCTCCTCCTATCTTGGTGTTTCTCATTTGATGTCATTTTGACAAGTTTCATTTACCATGTCTGCTCCTGATGCCATGGGTATGGACATGCTCATTGTGGAAACTGAATGAGATAGCAGGTGAGTTTGAGCTTCTCTTTATACTTGATGGCAGAGGTCATTTTGAGTCTAGGACTGTTTGTCTCCTTTGACTATTTTCTTTCACAATTTTTCTACAGTGATGATGAACCTGTCAGTTTATAGGTTTTGCCTTATGATTCAAAGATAATGAAACTCCTGCAGACCATTTTAGAACCTACTTCTTTACCTCTATTCAAAATGTAACAGCAGAGTGCCTTGACTTGTTTTCATAGGTAAACTGCCTTCCTTTGTGACAGTGGCATGCAAAATTTTCTTTCAATGAGTTCCAGAACCTGAAAAATATGCCAAAATATTTCTTGCATTTTAGGAACCAATGTGTTTAGTCGAAATACCTTCCTTGGGAAAAACTGAACTCAAATTTTCCTTTGTCAACTTATGATGAGTAATCTGAAGGACATTCCCTTATGAGTAGGAAAATCAGTACTCTCTGCAATATGATCATCATCAATGGGCCTATGTAATGACCTTTCCCTTAATCATCAACAAAATTGTCTTATTTGGGCTCCAGATTGCTATATTGGAAAGAAACCTTGATGAGAGATAAGTTTAACATTTTGGATTACAGTGGTACCCCTGCTTTCCTTCTTTGTCCTTTTACATTATTTCTCTATTTCAACTATCTCTTACTGTTCTTACCACTCATATTTTGATCAGTCAATACCTTGAAATCAGTCACTGCCCTAGCCCTCTCCTTGTAAATGAAGGAGACGCTTTCAAAACCCTCTGCTTATAGATGAAGGACGTTTCTTTGGTATTCAAACCCTCTGCTTATAAATGAAGAAGGTTCTTAGTCATGTCATATCAACAACCTCTTGACAATTTTGTTTTTCTTTTACTGTTATTTCAGGCTTCAAATGTGGTCGTAAGAGTTTGATGAAAAACTCTTTGCTCTGTAGCTGCATCCCAGGCTCAAGATCACATTGAGAAGCAGTTGTCTTCTCATGTGGAGCCAAAAATTGTCTTCTGAGATGCTGGTATGTTTCTGTCCTTGAAAGATCCATCAAACACTGTAAAAACACCTAAAATCAGCTTGACTTATGGTCTATGTATTGCTGAGACTTAAGGGTGTATTAGTGGGGTGACCTAGGGCTGTAACCAACTTCATTAGCAGAGTAGGAAGGTCTGTTATGACTGGTATATAGCAGATGGAGGTTTTTGGCTCTTGGATAGTTTTCCAAGGGAGAAATGTCTTAAAGCGCCACTTCCTAACTTAGGGGAGACTATTTGAATAGATTTGGATTGTCTCTTTAGATCTGATGGGCAGACTAGTATGTCTGAGGCTAGGTAGGATTCGATAATGAGGTTTCATCTCGTCATGGGCGGACTGAAAGGTAGGAGGGAGAAAACGTTTTATGGGTGTTTTCCTAGCTGGAAACTTTGACAAATTTTTAGATCGGCTATTGGAAAACTTGGCTGTTACAACTAGTCATCACCAACAAGTGAAAAATACTGATGACTAACAGTGGCTCCATTTGGGGAGGGCAGCTCCTTTTCAGGAGGTGTCCAAAATTTCAGATCTTTGGCTTATGAAGACCAGTGCCTTATCTATTGGCACAAATTTCACTCTTGCTTGATGCTACTTCTGGAAAGAGACAGCATGATTAGTATCAATGATATTTCTACCTACCCCACTATCTTTCCTAACATTTTTTCTTCTCTTTGGTGCATTTGAACTAGCAGCCTTTTGACAATGCATATTTTTTCTTTTTGAAAATGAACCTATCTAACTCTACACTTATATCTGTCGGGAGTTCAGATTAAACTGATGAACTCCTTCACTACACTACCTACGCTAGATCAACTATCAAGATTAAGCTATTTGACAGGATTTTGTTCTCTAATCTAAAACATGAAATTTAAAATGATCAAATCAAGGTTAAACAGTCTGATTTGTCATGTATTTGCGGCATGAAAGGACAAAATGCACACAAATATTATTTTGCAAAAAGGAAATCTAGAAAAACGGGGCTAAGATGTACAATGTGTTTTTCATCCCCACTTCTCTCTTTGGTTCTGTTTTAGGCATGTGGAACCAATATCTTTTCCTAATCTACTCTCTGTGATAAGTCAATCTTACACAATGTTGACCATCTTTTTCACTCACTAACTTATCAGCAAATAAATTTAAACATGTTCAGCTATGATTAGGCTAGATAGCTAAACAAGAAATTTGAGTACTAGTAGCAGCATTTAGACTTGCGCGCTTTCCGAAGGACTATTTTTTGGAACATGGGGCCTTTTTCTATTTTTAAACCGCCCTCTTTTCTATCTTCTATTGTTTTTGACTTTTCTGTTTTATCTATTTTTTCAAACAGTGGTATATACAATGATTGAGAATGCCCCCCTCTTTTTTTAAAATTGGAGCTCCTGACAGAAATAATGCTTTAATGTCCTGCCATTCACAAGACCCCCAAAAATTTCAGTCCCATTAGGTTCTTGCAAGAAAAAATAATTGTTTCCGCTAACCGAGCTGATGATGAAAGGTCCCTTCCATAATTTTTCAAACTTACCATGTTTACATTTTTCTTCTCTTCTGGAATCCCATTTTAGCACTTTGTCTCCAACCTGAAAATCATTTTCCTTGGTCCTTCTATCAAAAATCTATTTTATTTTGTCTTGCGCTAATTGAGCCCTTTGGTAAACTTCTTCTCTGATTTGCTGTAAATGGATAGTCTGATTTACCCTTCTTTGCATGTCATTTTCTTCTATTTGAACTTCCTGCAATAGCTTCATTACTGGAACCCCTAGAGATGTTGGGAAAATGGCATATATGCTATAAACTAGCTGGTAAGGAGACATACCTATGGATTTTTTGGTGGTTAGTCTATCGGCCCATAGTGCGTGTACTAGTTTTCCATGCCATGCTTTTTTATTTTGTTCAAGAAGTTTTTTGATGATGTTGACTAGGCTCTTGTTAGAAGACTCGGCTAAACCATTACCTTGAGGGTAATAAGCTATGGAATGTCCTAATGAAATGTGATATTTGTAATAGAAGTCAACCATTCTTTTGGAGGAGAAGGCAGCGGCGTTATCTGTAATGATCTTTCCGGGACAGCCAAATCTAGATAGGATATTGGTTTCTAGGAACTTGATGATGACTGAATCGGTGGCATTCCTGGAGGGTATGGCTTCTATCCATTTGGTAAAGTAATCAGTGGCTGTGAGGATCCATTTATGTTGAGCGGATGAGGAAGGGTGAATTTCCCCGATAAAATCTAGACCCCATTGCTGGAAGGGTCCTTCGACTATGATGGGATGTAAGGGCAAAGGTAAAAGCTTTTTCCTGCCATCAAAAATTTGACACTTATGGCGTGTCATAACTATTTTGTGAGTGTCAAGGAATAAGGTAGGCCAATAATAACCTGCTCTAAGGATTTTTTTCGCTGTGGTTTTCCAGTAAAGATGGCCACCACATTCCCCTTCATGCATTTCATGCATAATTTTCTCTGCATCAGACTCAAGAAAACATTTAAGCAGCATACCAGTGGGATTTTTCTAATATATAAAACCATCTATAATGAAAAACTTTAAAGACTTTTGTTTAAGAAATCTTGCTTTTGTTTTTGATAAAGTTGGAGGAGCATTTAGATAATATAATACATAAAGAATATCTGCATACCAAGGCGAATCTAAAAATACTTGTTCAACATGAGGGGCTTCGCATTCTTCCCGTTCTTCTTAGGCATCAACAAAATTTATATCTAAAGCTTGGAGGTTGGTTTCAGCCATAGTCTTGCAAGTCCTTGTCCTTTAATCAATTTGGTAGGTCATATTTCTAAGTCATATTCTAAGATGATAGCGATACATTTTCGCCTTTTACCATCGGGATCTTGGTTTAAAATGTCCTTGACGACAGTATTAGGGACAAAAGCGATGATATGAGAATGTAAGATGTAAACTCAGAAATCTTTTAGGGATTTTACCAATGCGAATGCCTATTTTTCCATGATGTTATATTTCAAGGGAGCATCTCTTAGGGATTTGCTGAAAAAGGAAATAGGTTGCTCTTGCCCAGCTGCATTTTTTTGTAACAATACAACAGCTATTGTGTGTTCCGAGGCAAATGAAAAAATGTAAAAATCTTTGGTGGATCTGGACTTATCAATACTGGTGTTTCAGTTAAGGCCTTTTTAACTAGTTCAAAAGATTTTTTGGCTTCTATAGTCCATTTAACCCCGACCTCTTTCTTCAACATATTTGTGATATCTTTCAGGAGTTCGGCAAGGTTTGGGATGAATCTTCTCAAGAAATTTATCTTTCCGATAAAGGACTGCAACTCCTTTATGTTTCTGGGGTGACTTATTTTCAATATGCCTTCGATTCTCTGGGGGTCTATTTTTATTCCTTCTTCCAAAATAATGTGACCTAGGAGTTTTCCTTCTTCTAGACTGAAAAGTGTTTTCTTGGGGTTTAGGGATAAACCATATTTTCTACATTTTTTGAAAACCTTTCTTAAGTGTACTAGGTGTTCTTCATCTGATTTAGAATATACTGTTATATCATCAAGATATATGACTATGAAAACGCCTATGTCTTCTGAGAAGGCTATGTCCATGGCTCTTTGAAATGTAGCGCCAGAATTCATCTATCCAAAAGGCATTTTAACGTACATAAAAGTGCCCCAAGGTGTGGTGAAAGCTATTTTGTGTTGATCAGTGGGGTAAACCAGCATTTGGTTATAACCGGAAAAACCATCCAGTAATGAGATCCTTTTAGCACCTACTACCTTTTGAAGTATGTGGTCCATTTTGGGCAAGGGATAGTTGTCCTTTAAACAAGCCCTATTTAGGTTTCGGAAATCGATACAGAGTCTAATTTCTCCGGTCTTTTTCCTAACTAATACTAGATTTGAGACCCATTCGGAGTACCGGAGAGACACTATTATCCCAGCATCTTACATCTTTTTTATTTCTTTTTCAACCAAAGGTAATAACACTGGGTTTATCCTTCTTAACTTCTGTTTGAAAGGCTTCTGGTTTTCTTTGAGGGGAATCTTATGTTGGATGATGCTTGTGTCATATGATTTCAAATCTTGGTATCCCCATGCGAACACATCTTTAAATTCTTTAAACAACCCAATGTATTTATGTTTTATGTGAGGCGGGAGGGTTTTGGATAGTTTTATTTTTCTAGGCTCTTCCGAGCTTCCTATGTTATATTCTTCTATGTCGACCTCAGTAGATTCCATTTTCGACTTTTTGGCCACATCGTTAAAATCAAACAATTCCTCTAGAGGCGCAAGCCCTCTGGGTATGGTGTCATTTTCACAATGTAAGACTTCGAGTTCTCTAGGGTCAATGTCCTCTCCTATCTTAGCTGCACATGAATGATCTATCAGGTTTAGATTCGTCCAGGCAAGTGAATTTGGCTCCGGGTCTTGATTTTGGCAGTATTTTTTTCCTTTATTTTCTAAGTCTGTTTTGGTTAATTCAAATTAATTTCTAGATTGTAAGAAATCATTAATTTGATCATCATCTTTGAATATTTGCCAATGTTCAAGATTATGTGGTACTGTAGGGCGATGTTTGACCTAAATACTATGTTTCTCATTCAAACATGGTATCTGGCCATTGCTTGCAGCAAAGGCGAGCTCATTTGCCAGACTATTTTGAGTCCTAGGGATATATGTGAGTTCATATTTTTCGAAGGTTTTGAGAATTTCTAAAGCTGCATTTCTGTATTCTCTTAGTCTCGGGTTTTTTTCTAAATATTCACCTTTGATTTGCTGGATTATGAGTTCTGAATCTCCCTGGGCTGATACTTTCTTGGCGCCTAAGTCCTTAAGTATGTGCAGACCAATGAGAAGGGCCTCATATTCCGCAATGTTATTAGTACATTGGAATTCTAATCTGAAAGAATGACCTTCATTAGTATTGTGTATCCAGATACCGGCCCCTGCACCAGTTTTGCCACAAGAACCATCAAAGCTTATAATCCAAAGAACTTCTTTTTCATATATGATACTAAGCTGTTTTTCAAGTTTCTTGGAGTTTTGATCATTAGTCTCTGCATCTAGTAATGGGAAATGTGTTTCGGATGGTTTGAAAATTTCTTCATTTTCCATTATCTGCTTGTTTATATCACTTTCATTGTATAAGATAAAAGAATCTAAATTGGAATGAATGGAATAAATGGGAGTATTTTTTGGCTTATCCCGGTTGCTAACCATGTATTTCATGTGAGTCTCCCAGTATAATCTCCTAGTCTGGTTGAAAATGGGGATGGTAGCGAATGACATATCCATTTGAAGATTACCTTGTATTTTGGCAGCCCATGCCCTTGAAAATAGCATTCCGTACTTAGGAGGGATATCGGCCACTACTACGTCCATGACTAAGTTTTTTGCTAGTAGTTGTGTTAGAGCGAAATCTAGGTTCTTTATCAGACCTAAACATTTGACCTAACTTGAGTCAAAGGAATACCGGTTTTTGTAAGGTTGGGTTACTTCTAGTCCCAGGTTTTCCATGACTGCTCTAGGCATGAGGTTATGGGAGGCACCAGAATCTAACATGGCATTATGTAATATCTTGTCCCGTATGTTCAAACTCACATAGAAAGGGGAAACAGATCCTTCTTGGTATTGACCTTCAATTTTCGGGCCGAATAGGAATTCGGGTTTGTCATCAGTTAGATTTAAAGTCTCTGCCTCGCTCCCTATGTCAAAAACTTTGAAGATTTGAGATCTATACCTATCTACAGTTATTAGCTCAGTAAGGGGTATGGTGATTTTTATTTTTGAAATTTCCCCTTCGAAACTAAAAGGAGTTTGTGGTCTGGACAGATTTGTTTCAGCTTTTTCAGACATGACTTTTTCTATGCTCTTAATTTGCTGACTCTGGTTCGAGACTTTGTTTGACACAGTCACCTCGGGGGTTTTTGTAGAGGTACTAGGAGTATCTGAGCCAAGACTTGTTTGAATAGCTTTATCTTTGTTTTGGTCAATTTTCTTGGCCATAATTTTGTTGCTATCCATAGCCTTTTTAAGGATGGTATCATAGGTTTTAGTAATGTCAGGACTACCCTTCTTGGAGTGGTCTTGGTTTTCTCTACTTCTAAGGTTATACTGCCTGTGAGCTTCTATAATGGCATTCTGAAAGTCTATGGCAGGATCTTCGATATCTTCATAGTTGGTTTCGTCCTGACCTGGAGAGCATAACTCTTGCTCTTCTGCTGTGAGGTAAACCTCGCTCTCGTTATCAGAACCTATGAGATTCCAATGATTTTCATCGATGGGTTTAGTATCCCTATCTTCGTCATCAACATAATTCTCGTTGAAGGATGGTCTAATTTGCTAGTCATTTCCTCTTGGTTTATTTTGAGTCTGGTCTTTTCTAAAACTTTGGTTCCGGTTTTGAGGGTTTGGTTGGTTGTCCCTAAGAGGTACTTTTTCACCCAATTTTTTTCCACATCTTTGTCATGGATTTGACCAGGCCATATATTCTAGGATCTAAGGAAGGAGATGAAGTGGAGACCTCATCTCTATATGTGACCTTTCTTTCCGATCTGGTTCTAGCTCTTTTTTCTGCTAAGTTGGCTTATGCTTTTATGGCTACTTGTTGCATTTCCTCTAGGGTAAGGGGATCCTTGTCTCTTAGATGATATTTCATGTCTGGATCAAAACCCTCGGGGAATTTTGTAAAGGATGAACCAAGTGGAGGTTTGAAGTGGGGTGGGAGGGCATTATACACACTGTTCAACCTAGTGCAGTATCCCTGGACACTCTCCCCATTTTCCCGTTTTATATTGTTATATTCTGACAGGATTTGAATGGGGTTCTTTCGGACTTCCCACTTGTTTGTGAAGACTTGGTAGAGTTCTGGGATGTTGTGGATGCTGTTTGGAGGCAAGCTTTTAAACCATGTTTTGGGTTCTCCACCTAGGCTTTGGGCGAACATTCTCATTCTGACGGTTTCGTCTTGTACTTCCAAGTATTCAAAAGCATCGCCAATCCTACTTACATTCTGCCGAGCTGTGGCAGTCTCTTCTCCGATAAAGTGTGGGATTTTGGCTTGATAGTTATCTGGTAGGGGAGCCAAAGGTAGTGGCAACCCCAAAGGTGTGTACCAAGCTGCCATGATGGGAGCTAATGGATGATGTACAAGATGAGGGTTTGTGGGATGGACTAAGGTGGTTTGAATAGTAGTGGTTTGGATAGGTGTGGCGGATGTACTTGGACTACTGATCTGGTTTTGAGCAGATCTGGGATGGTAGGAGCCAAAGTGATGGAGAAGCTAAAAGTCGGGAGGTGTGGTAGGTGAGGCTTCTCTACTAGGACTCTGTGGCGGATCTAGGGGTTCAAGATCGTTAAATTTTATCTTACTATGTGACTTGCTTCTAAAAAGAGTCTTTGCTGACTCTAATTCAAAAGGTGAATCTGGTAAGATAGTGAGATTTTCAGGTACTGATCTTGTTTTACAGATGGATCTATCAGTAGCTAGTTTGTCAGTTTTAGAAGCTTGCCACAGAATCTTCTCTGGTTCATCTACTATGATAGGAGGATTTGGGTCTGGATGAGATCTGGTGTTGATTCTTCGTGAAGCCAGATTTCGAGTCTAGAGTTTAGAGAGGGTGGTATTTGTGAAAGTTTCGGATGGATGGCCTCTCTAAGGTTATACTAAAGTGAAGGATGGTCAAAACCAAAAGGATGAACTAGTGGAGTCGCCAGGTGGATTTTTATGAAAACTATGGTCCACCACCAATACTATCAAAGATGCTTGGGAAAAAGTTTTATAGCAGCTTTGAAATGGGAACTTGCGAAGAAGAGTGATTCACTTGGTTTCAACAGTTTGCTAGGTTGTATGGACAAGCTAATGGTTCTCTTGGCAAGAAGGTTTCTGCTTATCTCCTATGTTTAGGTGAGGCTTTTCTGAATCGCTAAGTTATACTTAGTTTTGTCACTGATTACAGAGTTTCCATCCTAATTTTAAGTTTTGGAAGGATGAGTTAGCAGAAAGGTATGGTTTGTGAAATTTTTGGCCTTTATGGAGTTTTTAGGCCTACTGGAGGCTAGTGAGTGGTGGGATAGATCGATCAGATAGTAATCTAGAGTTTGGTAACATAGTAAGGCCTACTGGAGGCTAGTGGAGTCGCCAGGTGGATTTTTAGTTATTTTGAGGTATATGTGTATGGTCCACCACCAGTACTGACAAAAACCAATCTAAGGGAGTTTTTTGGGGTTTTTAGAGTTTTAATGTAGTCCTAAGGTTTGTAAGAGTGTCCTACAGCTGAATCATCATTTCTCTAGGATGGTGAGACAGCCGGATTCTAATATTCTAAGTTTGACTGAGATTTTGAGAGTTCCTAAGGGATACCTAGGATGTTTTGACTCAAAGTCCCACCGTGATCGCCATTATGTTAGGGAGCGGTGGGATAAGTCAATCAAATAGTATTTATTAAAAGTCTCTAAAGATTAGGGAAACTAAGTTTGTTTATTACTCAGAGTCCCACCGTGATCGCCATTATGTTAGTGAGTGATGGGATAGGTCGATCGGATAGTGTTCTAGAATGTATTAAAGTAGTAAGGCCTACTAGAGGCTAGTGGAGTCGCCAGGTGGATTTTTAGTTGTTTTAAGGTATATCTGTATGGTCCACCACCAGTACTGACAAAAACCGATCTAAGGGAGTTTTTTGTGGTTTTTTCTGAGTTTTATGTGCAGCCTAGGATGTAAGAGTGTTATAAACCTGATTCATCACTTTGCTAAGATGGTGAAAATGGTATTATCAATGATTCTAAGGCCATGTTCCAAGTTAAATGTTGAAGGACTAAAGAGTCTATAAGAGTTTGCTAGACTGTCATGTACTCAATAAGTCCCACTGTGATCGCCATTATGTTAGTGTCCCGTGATTTGGCTGATTGGTGAGCCAAATGACAGTGTAACATCAAACCAAGCTTTGGAGTCTGAGGACCTAGCCTTCCTGGACTCAGAGAGGGCTCTCTCTATGTGTGTAAGGGATATCTATATGTTTTTTTATTATGTTCTAATTTTAGGCTAGTTATGAAGTATGTTTTTGGTTTTGGTTTTTTAAGTTGTGAGGGATGAAACTGATCAAAGATATAAGATAGGTAAAAATTTGTCAGATTAACTGGGCTATGGGGTCGAAAAGGACAAGAAAGCTATCAGACGGTGATACAAGGCTGTTGAAGGGCCGATTTGATTCAAGGTAGAAAGGATCTTTGGGCAAAATGGAGTAAATGGACATCAAGTTTGTGAACAACAAAGAGTTTCAAGCATAACTAGTTCAATAGATACAACACAAACATGGTAGGAAAACCATTAATCATGAAAATGTAACTATAAGCTAATCAATACATAGAAAAATAAACATTCAAGCCATACATAGAGGTATATGACCCTCTAACTTTGGGAAATGACTATCAGACTTTGGGGAAAACACTTAAGATGGACAAAAAACTTAACTTACTATGCCGGAACGCCTAAACACAGTACTTCAAGTTATTTGAACAACAAGATTTGCATAGTTTTAGGCAAAGGGCTAGATCGGAACTAGGCCTCCTTGGTTCAACAAAATGATAATCTAATCAGTCAAAGAGAAATTTCATGGATGGAACTATAGCTAGAAATAGGTAAGCAGGGTGTACCGTAAGTCATACTTAGCATGTATAAAACCATGAATGAAACAAGCAACAATATCCTAAATAATTAAAGAGCAGTCAAGAATTCTTTAATGTTACTTAGGAAGAAGAAAACAAAGAAACTATGAAGAAACAAGAAATTTGAGGTGCCTCCATGGGCATGTCTCAAATTTGTTCTCTACTGATCTATAGCAAGCAAGAAACATGTATTCATGAATGAAAACTAGAAGAAAAAACAAAGAAAGAGACACTATACAATTCTACCAAGTCATGGAATCCAGCAACAATCCTCTATTCATCATCCAAGAACATCCAAGAGGCAATCCAAAAGCATGAGACAAGTATTTCTTCCAAAGCTTATATGACCATATATTGCTTCTATCATCGAGTTCAAACTTCTTTACAATGAAATCCTTTGGAATATATAGGCCAAAGTGAGGAAAACCTCATGGTTCAACTTGCCATCCTATTGGCCTAATCAAAATATCTAAACTTGTCCTTGAGGCTTTATAAAGCCCAAGGCACAAAATATCTCATAAAATATCTAAAAAATGCTAAAAGAGGGAATTAAATTGACTTTTCATAACTTCTCATGTGCAAAAATAGCTAAACGCACATGAGGAAATATCAGTTTTTAAAGGTTCAAAATTTACGAAAATATTCAAAATTTACATCAGCAAAAGGTCCCCTAACTTGCCGGCAACATTTGGCAGCCTTCTCGATGTCGAAACGAGGCTCATGATAGCTCATTGGAAATCTATGAGTGTCTACTTTCTGGGACAACTGAAATTTTCCCAATCTGATGCCTGGAAGTCCTTCCAAAATGAACCTGTGTGTAAAAAAACCAAAAATTACAGTCTACTGATAGACGGGGCAGAATGTTGAAAAAGTGAGTGTTTTTTGTATCTTTGCGGGACCAAAACAACTTCAAATGCTCCAAAAATTTATGATTAGATGCTCGTGATTTTAATATATCCAATGGTACCACTCTCAAGAGTTGAGGATGCTCCAAACTGAAAAGGCGGCGCCCATGATTTTATGCAATTAGGCCCAAAAATGTCAAAAAACAAGAACATGTCAAAATTTGCTCAATTTTGGTGAGAAAGTCCCTCAAGGTTTTTTAGAAACATTTCTAGAAGCTCAGGCCAAAATTCCAAGTCCTGATGTGTCTTTCTTCACTTTCAGTGTCGGGCGCCCTCTTTGGGTAGTTTTGAGCTTTTCTTGGTTTTCCTCCTTTGTTGCTTGGCATTCTAGCTTTGGTGAAGAAGTCATGGCCCCTTACCTAGGAGAGGCAGCTAGCACATGCTTTGGAGAATGCCCTTAATGATATATGTTTTGTATTTTCTTGCCCTCATCATTGCTTGCTTGAGGGCCGATTTGTTTGTCTCTGTCACTGCTTTCTTTATGACTGTCATGCTCTTTCCCTGTATCGGCTGCTATAATGTTCCTTTTCATCACTTCCTTACTGCCCATCACCTTGCTCTTTATTGGAGGAATTGTGCTTCTGATACTCTTTACTTGCTTAGCAAGGTAGACTGATTCAAATCATTACTGGAAATAATCCCCCAACACCAATTTTGTGTTCTTTCTAAATCACTGTTTTGTCTTCTTTTTGCCAAACAACAAGTACTTGTCAAAAAGAAACAAACTCGATATTATCACTGTTTTTGGGGCCAAGTCCTATGAAAAGAGATGTTTGTGGTTTTTTATGTGAATAAGGATCCTTTGTGCTTTGACAAAAACAAAAAAACCTTGTATTTAGATAAAAACAAAACAACACCCTTCCTCAAACAGTTTCTTCTTTGACTGCTCATTGGTTTCTATACAAAGGTAAACCAACCACCTTCCACTAATTTGAAAACCTTCATAGCATATCGTTCTTTATGGAGAGATGGAAGGCATGCATCAGGTTTGCCTTTTATCATACAGAGAGGTCACTTTTTGGAGTTGCAAAGTTTTCACATATGATCACTGTTTAGGAGTGTGACAGTCATAGCAACAAAAAGAAACTTTGAGTTCATCCAACAACACTGTCCTCTAACCACTGTCATCCCTCTTGTGCTTTTATATGACAATCGCCTTTTCAAAACCACTGTTTAAAAACATTTTTTAAATTGATTTGAGACCCCCTAAGCACCAAAAAGGTTTCTCCAGCTTGATAGGGACTTACTCTCTTTAACACTGACTTATCTCACAGTTTTTACGTGATGGAATGGTTTTTTTAGAACACTACTTACTTCTCACGAAAAAGACAGCAAACACACCCTTTTCACATTTTGAATTTTGCCAAGAGGGACTGGAGAAAACCTTGAAAACTTTCCACGAGCCTTTGTCGATCATTAAGCAGCTCCAAATATTTGTTTGAGGCCTTTGAGTGCGTGGCGCGTTCACAGGAGAGAGTGTCGCGCAGAGTAAATAGTGTTGGGTCGGCCTTCGGGCAAAAGCTGACAGCACGCACAGGCACGCCGCGTGCCACTACAGGCGCGCCATGCCATAGTGTATTGATTTGTAAAATATCGGCCTAAACGTGCCGCGTAAAGCTACAGGCACGCCGCGCAGCCTAGAAAGCCCAAAAACTCTGCGTTTTTGCTCAAAAATTCTTCCTCCGGTTTTGTGGACAGTAATAAGAGTATTGCTTTGCGTTTTTAGGATTTGACAAAGGCTTGCAACAATCCATTTTTTCTTTTGAAAGTGAATAAGTAAAAATCTCTTGACTTTGACTCGTGAGGGTCTTTGAAAGTTTTTGAAAAGGCCTTTGTTTTTAAACAAAAGTTGAACCTTTATCTTCTAAAACATAGCCTGATACCTTTTGTTTGGATATGTGTCACAGTGGAAATAAGAAGCTCTTTTATGAACCTGACCCCTTGTTTAAATGAAAACAACCCCTTTGAGAACTTGAAACTTTGACTGCTTCTTATTTTAAGGAATAAAAATGTCCTCCTTTTCTTATAGCAATGCTAGGGAGGGAAAATCTGCTTTGAGCTACTGTGAAGGATTTTGTAGATGTGCCTTTTGAGGGCAACCACCTTTTCTGGGAAAAACTTAACTGTGATTTCTTTATTTCTGTTCCTCCTCCTGTCTTGGTGTTGCTCATTTGCTGTCATTTTGACAAGTTTCATTTACCATGTCTGCTCCTGATGCCATGGGTATGGACATGCTCATTGTGGAAACTGAATGAGATAGCAGGTGAGTTTGAGCTTCTCGTTATACTTGATGGCAGAGGTCATTTTGAGTCCAGGACTGTTTGTCTCCTTTGACTATTTTCTTTCACAATATTTCTCCAATGATGATGAACCTGTCAGTTTATAGGTAATGCCTTATGATTCAAAGGTAATAAAACTCCTGCAGACCATGTTAGATCCTACTTCTTTACCTCTATTCAAAATGTAACAGCAGAGTGCCTTGACTTGTTTTCATAGGGAAAATGCCTTCCTTTGTGATAGTGGCATGCAAAATTTGCTTTCAATGAGTTCCAGAACCTGAAAAATATGCGAAAGTCTTTCTTTCATTTTAGGAACCAATGTGTTTAGTCGAAATACCTTCCTTGGGAAAAACTGAACTCAAATTTTTCTTTGTCAACTTATGATGAGTAATCTTAAGGACATTCCCTTATGAGTAGGAAAATCAGTACTCTCTGCAATATGATCATCATCAATGGGCCTGTGTAATGACCTATCCCTTAATCATCAGCAAAATTGTCTTATTTGGGCTCCAGATTGCTATATTGGAAAGAAACCTTGATGAGAGATAAGTTTAACATTTTGGATTACAGTGGTACCCCTGCTTTCCTTCTTTGTCCTTTTACATTATTTCTCTGTTTCAACTATCTCTTACTGTTCTTACCACTCATCTTTTGATCAGTCAATACCTTGAAATCAGTCACTGCCCTAGCCCTCTGCTTGTAGATGAAGGAGGCGCTTTCAAAACCATCTACTTATAGATGAAGGAGGTTTATTTAGTCTTCAAACCCTCTACTTATAAATGAAGGAGGTTCTTAGTCATGTCATATCAACAGCCTCTTGACAGTGTTGTTTTTCTTTTACTGTTCTTTCAGGCTTCAAATGTGGTTGCAAGAGTTTGATGAAAAACGCTTTGCTCTGTAGCTGCATCCCAGGCTCAAGATCACATTGAGAAGCAGTTGTCTTCTCATGTGGAGCCAAAAATTGTCTTCTGAGATGCTGGTATGTTTTTGTCCTTGAAAGATCCATCAAACACTGTAAAAACACCTAAAATCAGCTTGACTTATGGTCTATGTATTTCTGAGACTTAAGGGTGTATTAGTGGGGTGACCTAGGGCTGTAACCAACTTCATTAGCAAAGTAGGAAGGTCTGTTATGACTGGTATATAGCAGATGGAGGTTTTTGGATCTTGGATAGTTTGCCAAGGGAGAAATGTCTTAAAGCGCCACTTCCTAACTTAGGGGAGAATGTTTGAATAGATTTGGATTGTCTCTTTAGAGCTGATGGGCATATTAGTATGTCTGAGGCTAGGTAGGATTCGATAATGAGGTTTCATCTTGTCATGGGCGGACTGAAAGGTAGGAGGGCGAAAAATTTTTATGGGTGTTTTCCCAGCTGGAAAATTTGACAAATTTTTAGATCGGCTGTTGGAAAACTTGGCTGTTACTACTAGTCATCACCAACAAGTGAAAAATACTGGTGACTAACAGGAACATCAAAGCAATTTCATTGCCTCCATAACCGACGACCAGACCACATCCTTTCCTTCTGCAGAGCCTTTCCCTTTGAGTCTATTTAAATAAGCAGTGCAGCCCATTCTTGCTTTCATTGCAGGTCTATTGGTTGTGGACGGTTTGGGACAAACCTCCAGGGCATGTGTCTCCTTCTTATGGTTAATGTCTCAAACTGGGGTTGTTCTGGACATTCCTGGTTTCATGGCCTCCACCATTCAGACCTAGTTCCAAGAATTCTTAGAAACTAGTCGCTTATGCTTTTGTTATATGGTTTTCTACCTCTTCCTTTATCAGCATGCTAATAAATATGAGGGTTTGGGTTTAAATAATATTTATAAGGTAAATTCTTAGCCTAGACCAATTTTTGACTGGAGCTTTGCAACACATCAGTTACCAAACAGGGTGGGCTATTCTAGGTTTCTAAATGAGTTCATGCCTATTGCCTACACTATCATCCACGACTCTCCCTCACCTAGGGTTTTTCCTGAGATGAAGACATGGTTACAGTCTAGTCAAGCCAAAAGTACTGGGGATTGGGACTTGTTTGATAATTACACCAAAATTCAAGTTTATGGAGCTGAAGTTCCTCCCTATCAGTTTCCTGTGTTCCCTACCCGGCAGAATAATGCTTTGGAGTACATTCGGCAGACCCTAAAATCTGACCAACTCCACTTCCTCCTTGCAAGAAAGGGGTTTATCCTTAAAATTCCCATTACCATTGGCCCATTTGTTGTCAATTCAAGGCACGCCCTCCCTATCGTTGAGAAGCTGCTTCAAGACATGGATTTTAGACAAGGGAAGGTTTTCCCTACGATCTGAGGGGCATCATCTCTAATAGAAG
Organism: Pinus albicaulis; assembly: GCA_034641835.2. NCBI lineage: Eukaryota > Viridiplantae > Streptophyta > Pinopsida > Pinales > Pinaceae > Pinus > Pinus albicaulis. The sequence goes on along the minus strand of CM076570.1, from coordinate 158,844,407 downwards.
GAGAAGGAACAAATAAACTCCTTATGTGCATGAAACGAGACTGTTCATAGAATGGAGGGATAATCTTGAAACTTAACCTTTTCTTTCGCAGATGGAGACAGATTCATCTATGACAGGGGAAAAGGCAGAGGCAGCTTCAGGAAGAGAAACTGGTAAAGGTCAAGAAGCGTAGGAAGCAAGTACATCAGGAGCACGTTCTCTCCCTCGTAAAAGGTAGAAAACAGTGACCAGTGAAGCAGAAGTTATTTTGGAAGAACAGTTGCTCGAATAGGAAATACCATATGGAAAACCCGATGAGAGCAGGATAGGGCTCAAGGTGTTATGAGATAGTGTTACGTCTTCTGACTACTCGGAGGTCACATAGGCTATCACAGCTAACACTTCATAGATCGCAACCGAAAGAAGCCTGAAATCCAAGGCCATCAGAGATAATTACATGACGGAGCTAGAAGGATTAGTTGAGAAATACCACACCAGAGTTTCAGCCTCAATGAACCTGGACACAGAACACCTATTGATGGCCATGGATGAGGCCATTCTAGACCCAGATGTAGGTACTACCAGTTACAGAGTGTTAGAGTACGTGGTCGACATGTCAAAGGTGCCGACAATTTATAAATGCAACCTATTTCAGGTCTTTGGTGATATGCTCACTTTAAAGAAGTTGGAGAGCAAGCATGCCCAAGTGAGGGAGAATTTCAGAAAAGAATAGGTAAATTCTCGTGCCCTCATGAATCAAATACGTTCTCTCCAGGATTCGATTAAAGGAAAAGAGACTGGTGAAGCCAACCCCCAGTGTCGCCTCATCAAGCAATTGTAGAAGGAAGTGGCATCCCTGAAAGGAAAAATTAGCATACTGGCCTCCCATCATCTACAAACCTCCAAGTTAGCCCAGGCTGAAAAAGACAAAGCAGACTTGGTTGATGCTCTTGCAAAGGAGAAGGAAGAAAAAGAAAAGATAGCAGAAGAGATGGTTGTTCTTCAGGGTAGGCTAACGGCATTACAGACAACTTGGGATACACATACGTGTGCACCACCGCCAGCACAACTGGAAGCTAGTTCGTTGTCTGAACAGTTGACTACAACAGTGGCTACAAATGATGCATTGGAGAAGCAGGTTTCTACAGCGAGACTAAGAATCAGTGAGTTGGAAGTTATCTTGGCTGAAAACTCCAAAATAATCAAGGCCATGCAGAAGGATGTCGAGCAGGGAAAAAAGGAGAAATCCGAACAGCAGAAGACCATTGATGAACTCAACAGTCGCCTGAAAGGTAATATCACCCTCAGGGATGCTAGATGAATAATCTGGACAGAAATTATCATGGAGGTAAAAGGGCATTGGGCTTTTCTAAAGGTCATTGAGGAAGTAAATTCGTCTGTGCTTTATCTCAGAAGAAAGCTTCATGAGGGGAATACAGATATATCCAGCAGAGCACAACACGCAAGGAGTTATATCTCTTTCCTGAAAGGGTTGAAGTCTAAAGACATGGAGAAACATGGTATAGCGAGCAGGTTCAAGGAAGTCGTTGAATACCAAAAAATAATTGATAAGGAGTCTGCCCGCAGTATAGCTTCAAGAACCTTGGAAAACGTGACGGTCAATTTGGAACGGTTTGAAATGATTTGGGACGAGATCACAGTGGCCGGGCTTCCATCATGTTGGGGTCCTACCCCTGCCGTGTTACTGCCATTACCAACATATGAGGCACGTCTCAAGGAGGAGATGAACCAGATAGATGTACTTGCAGATAAATCCACCCAGCTGAAATCCGAGACTATAGTTTCAACACTCCGCTAGGAATTTTCCCTCCTGCACCTGGTAAAGCATAAAATTCCTGCTGATGCAAATTTCGATGATCTCAATGAAGATTATATCAGAGTGGAAGGTTTTGCATCAATGCCTTAACCCGCAGCAGACAGTCAGCAAATGTGCACCAAGTATGCCAGCCTGTTGGCCAGCTCATCAACAAATGTCCCACCACCTGTGTCAGCAACTGCATCAACTCCATCGCACCAGTGAATGTTGTTAGTTCATGATTTGGCCCTAGTGGCCTTTACTTTTACTTTACTTTGTTACTCTTAAAATTTGAGTGGAATTCACATTTCACTCCTGCATATTATTTCTTGTTAAAGACAGTTTTTTAATATTTTTGTTTTGAAATGGCCGTGAGCCTAACTCTAAGTGATGAGATGCCCCTATCCCTCATCATGAATTTTGGTTATTTTTGATTGAGACCTCAAACTGATTACTAGCACGTGGGGAAGATATTTTTCCCAAAAATATCTTCCTGCTCATGTTTCTGAGAATTCTATATAAGCAGCAACTGAATAGGAAAAAGGGTTCCAGATTTTCTGAAGAATATGATGTGAGAGAGTTTTTGTATGCATTTTTTCAAAACTTTAATATAAATGCGAAGAGCCCATTGGGTCTCAGTGATAAGGATTTCCATCTTGAATGAGGATCCTGATCTTTGTGCTTTACATTTTGTAACTCTTCCTTATGTGTTATAGTTCAACTGTTCATTTCATTATATCCATTTCTCTTGTATCATGTTCTGGAATGCGTGTAGCTCACTGTTTCTGGTATGAATTTATCATAGTTGATACTTATGCTAAAACCTGTCTAGCACTTTAAATATGGCTCATTCATGATATGTTGTTTGAATTTCCACTTCAACCATACTTCTTCTATATTAACTGCTATGGGATGTTATTTTTAAAGGTTATTGTCATGTATGGATTCTTATTATCATAATCCCATCACATGTTAATATTTTTTTTTGGATTTCATCTCAGTAACAGTTAGTATTCCCTCTATATTTCATACACAACAAACGCCTTCTGATTTTTCATCTCTGTGAAGTATTTTTAGAATCCATCCCTCCTTATAGAAAGCTGCCTTTGAATTTTTTGATACATTTATATTGAGAATTCACACTTTGCCTCTATAATATAGCTTTCTTTGTGCTGAACTTATAAGTATTTTGGTTCCATCCAAATTAAACTTCACTGTTTATATGAGATAGCACGAGAGCCTTGTTCTGATAACTTTCAATGTTATCTCATATGCTCCTTGCTGCATAAGATGTCCTAGGCACTGGTATTTCACAACTCAAGGCGTTCTCTAGGGTTGACTACATCTTTTTGGTGTCATTGCTGGGGATACGAAGTTGAGAAAATTTAAATCCCTGGGCCTCGACAAAACCTTATTCACTCTTCAAATAGGTGATCATGAAGAGTTGAGAGTTGTATAACCTTCACCTTGGCGACTCCACAGTCCTTTATCAGATAAACTTACCTGCAGTCCTGGCTCCTCGAAAGCCACACCTAAGGCCAGATACGTCTCAGCCAAAGACACCTTCTGTGTCTGACCCAAAAAATATCCTACATAGGAGAAGTTGGAGGGAAAGGAAATCAGTCCACATAGAGATTCCTGAATTCTCTTTAGAATACTTTCCATCCTCCTCCTCTCAAGTAGCCCTAATGCAAGGTCCTGACTCCACTGTGGGAGATATTGACTACTTCTCAGATAGTCCTCCTTGGGGATGTATCCAAATAAAAGATGAAGCTAAATCAATAGATACCACACACTACACTCTTCACCCCACTCCTGAAGCTGTAGAGGTCAAAGAGGTCACCGAAGTATCTGTTATTAACAGTTCGTTCTTCCCATCAACATCTCAATCTGCTGTCCAATACATTCCTATTGTCATCCATACTTCACTTCCACCTCCTCCTCCTCTCACGCACCAAACTCTAGCACTAACTCCACCACCCCCAATGGAAAATGTTCCTGGTTTCTTACTGAATAAGTATGCCCCCCTGGCTTTGCCTCAAATATTGAATGATATGCCACAAGACTATCTGAAGATTTTAACTCGTTTTAATGGAGAAATTGAGATTGAATCCCAAAAGCATCTTGAGGTCTCCTTCTCTTTTGCAAAGAAATTTAATGTGGAACATCTAGACGTGGTCTTAAGACTGTTTGTTCAATCTCTGTATGGAGAAGCTAGAAAGTGGTTTAAAACTCTAGGAGATCATTCCATTACAAATTGGGAGCAAATGGAAAACTCCTTTCTCAGAAAATGGGGAGAGAGAAAGGATCATGGAAATTGTCTCATTTAGTTTAACACACTCTAGAAAAGACATAATGAAGGGGTGTCAAAATTTATCAAGAGGTTTAACAAGTTGTATTTAAGCCTTCCTGCTAATATGAAACCTCACCAAACTGCTGCTAAAGTTGTTTTCGTAACAGCCTTCGACTCAGAATTCGGTTTCTCTCTGAGAGAGAGAAAGCCTGACACCCTGGATGATGCTCAAATGGATGCACTGGAGCTGGAGGCAAACTTCACCTCCAATAGTAAATCAAAGGGAAATTCAGATTAGGATTCCAAAAGAAGAGGTAAATAAGAGGTGTCTACTTCTAGCCAAGATAGAGATTCAGCTGATAACAATATTGAAGAAATGAACAAAATGATTAAAAACCTTTCAAGTAAGATGGTCAAATTTGAACTGGAGGCCAAGAATTCATCCTCCAAGAATTTCCAGAATGCTCCAAACAGGGGTTACAACCCTCAGTATAGGAAACCACCCCTACAGATACTACAGAGGGAACAGAAGGAGCAACAGGATCAAGTACCACACCCACTATACTTGGAAGGTTAGGTAGAAGGCCCTACCGAAGACATCGCTTATGAGCAAGATGATCCATATCTCGCTTATTCAAATAGTGATGAAGTAGAATATCCCCTACAAGAAAATGACGAAGTGGAGATTCCATTACATGAGGAAGAAAAGGTCAAAGAAAGCACTGAAGATCCTGAGATTGATGACTACTGCAGGCAGTTTGTCAATTTCATGCAAGCACAATTTAATAGAAGGTATGACCTCATATCTTCTAGGAAAATAACTCACACTCAGGATCAGGAGGAAGACACACTCTAGAAGGAAGCATCTGCTCAGAAGGAGACAACAGCACAAAGGGCCACAGACAAAGGTAAGAGGCCTCTTAGCGAATCCTTGTAGTCTGATGATCGAATTCCTTCCTCCTCACAATTGGTCACTCCCCCTAATGTCAATTCAGTCACAAAAGAAGTCAAACCCCTGGTCCATAGCAAGGAGTCAAAGGAGATTATAACAGAAAAACCCTCTTCTACATTTAGTTTACAAAAGGAGCTTGAGAAGGTCAAAATCCCAGTTCCCTTGACCGAATTGCTGAATTAGCTTGCATATCAGTCTCAGGTCACATCCTTTATGCTTCCCTTAGAAGCAACACATATCCCAGACAGTCTGAACCTTCAAGAAGAAAGACCCATGGTTGTATTTGGCCCACATGTTGAGGAATTGGATGCCTCTACTCCCCCCTTTTATGTGTCCTTAGTAATTCATGACCTGCTGTTACATAACTATATGTTAGATTCAGGAGCTTCCTATAATCTATTGCCCCTTTCAGTCATGGAACAACTAGGATTACAAATCACCCATCCATACAAGGACCTCTATTCATTTGATTCCAAAAGAGTTAAATGCCTGGGTATGATCAAGGATTTGGTGGTCAATTTGGCCCAGATCCCAGCAAAAAGTGTGGTGATGGACATTGTGGTGGCTGACATTCCAGCCTGCTTCGCATGTTGCTATCAAGATCCTGGGGGACCAAAATTGGCAGGTCAATCAAGTTGGACTTAACGTATGCTACTATCCCGGTTTTTGGTGGCTAGGAGAGGAGGTTGCACAGGGAAACAAGATTTGTCAAGATGGTTACTAAGGCTGAAAACTCAGTTAATTCTCCAGTCTATAGTAAAGAGGGAGATTTCTCATGTTTGATGCTGGAGGAAGACCAATATTATGCTCAAGAACCATCGTTATGTCAGATCAAGACCGACCAGTCCTTAGAGAGCCATGAAGAAGGAATCTTGACACTCCACTTTGACAGAGAAAATTCCAGAGAAGGTAATGGGGCTGGAGTACTATTGATTTCTCCTACAGGCCAATGGTTCCCATTGTCTTTCAAGTTAGAGTATGAAGCCACTAATAATGTGGCCGAGTACGAAGCACTTCTGGTACGGCTACAGATAGCCAGAAGCATGAATATACAAAGTTTAAAAGTTCTGGGAGATTTGGAACTAGTGGTTAGACAAGTGAAGAATCAGTGCCAAACCAAACATCCTAGGCTGAGGGCTTATAGGAATGAACTTTGGGATCTGGTTGAAATTTTTTTCTTGGAATTTAATATTCAGTTCATGCCCAGAGAGCAGAATAGGATGGAAGACTCCCTTGAAGTGGCTGCTAGTACGTTCTACCCACCTCATAACCCTCTCTTAAGATATGAAATTAAGGTGCGTTATCGACCATCAATCCCAGATAACATCAAGCATTGGTAGGTGTTTGAGGATGAAGACCAAGTGAAAATATTTCTGGAAACAATTGGGGAATTCTCAAACATGGAGGTTGATGCTTGCGAAGAAGAAGAGGCCAAAGACATTTTAGAAAATAAATGGGAAGAAAAGGTGGCCGGCCATAAAGTTTTGCAACTAAAAGGAAACGTTATACATAGAGGACTAGTACCTCTATAAAGGTTGTTCGACAGGAATGATGTCCCACTGCAGCCAAACAAAGTGGTAGAGGCAAATCAGGTAGAAGATCTTAACCTTGGTACTGATGCTAACCCCAAAATTGTGAAATTGTCTAAGAAAGTCCCAGAGGAATATAAAGAGCTCTACCAGAAATTATTCCAGTCATACAAATATGTGTTTGCATGGTCTTATCAGGACCTAAAAACCTTTGACATCAGCATCATGTAGCATAAAATTCCGCTAAAGGGAGATGAGAAGCCACATAAACAAAAGCTTAGACAGATAAATCCCCTACTGCTTCCCTCCATTGAGAAAGAGTTTAAGAAATTGTTGAAGGCCAAAATCATTATGCCATTGAGGTACTCTGAGTGGGTGGCAAACTTAGTCCTTGTCCGGAAAAGGAATGGAGAGATAAGGATGTGTGTTGATTTCCGAAATTTAAACCGAGCATCCTTAAAGGATAATTATCCACTGCCCAAGATGGATCACATTCTACAGAAAGTGGTGGGAGCTTCCTAGATGTCGATGATGGATGGATTCTCTGGTTACAATCAGGTGGTTGGACTACCAGAAGATCAAAAGAAGATTGCCTTCACCACACCATGGGGTACATTTATGTATGCCAGGATGCCTTTCGGGTTGATTAATGCAGGGGCCACTTTCCAAAGGGCCATGGACATTGCCGTTGTTGGGGAGCAAGATAAGTTTGTGGTGGTCTATCTAGACGATATCACTGCGTTTTCAAAGGATGACGCAGAGCACATTGGACACTTGTGTAGAACTTTCGAGAAGTGCAGAAGGTACAGTCTCTCTCAACCCACAGAAGTCATTGTTTGCATTGGAATAGGGTAAGTTTTTGGGACATATTGTGACCAAATATGGAGTAAAAATAGATCCTAAGAGAGTAGAAGTTATAAATGGCATCTCTCTCCCCAGAAATAAAAAAGAGGTGCAGGTGTTCCTAGGGTGCATTAACTTTCTAAGAAGGTTTATCCCTAACTATGCAGAGATAGTTAGACATATAAATTACATGCTGAAGAAGAATAACGAGGTGAAATGGTCCCAGGAATCACGAGAGGCCTTTTCCAGGATCAAAAACGCCTTTACAGAAGCCCCAGTGCTAGCTAGACCAGACTATGCCAAACCCTTCATGATTTTTTCATTTGCATCACCTCATACAGTGGCAGGAGTTTTATTGCAGAAAAATGAAGAAGGGTATGAGCAGCCCATTGCTTTCTTCAGTCAAGTGCTCCGTGATGCAAAATTAAAGTATAACATATTATAAAACCAAGTATATTCTCTGGTGAAGTCTCTTAAGGCATTCTGTATTTATGTCTTGCAATCATGTATTACTGCGTTCGTACCCATAGCAGCTGTGAAGGACATCCTTATCCAAGGAGATAGCGAAGGAAAGAGGGGGAAATGGATTGCCAAAATACAAGAATATGACCTAGATATTTTCCCTACCAAACTGATTAAGGGACAAGGATTAGCCAAAATCCCGTCTGAATCAAACTATCAGGCTCTGGGTATAAATCTGTCCATGATAGAAAATGAGGAGTCCAAGAAGAAGGAAGAACAACAGGGAGTAGAGATAGCTACTTAGAAGACACATATGAAGTATCTCATCAGCCCTTGGTATAAGGAGATCATGGAGTATCTTTTGACCCTCAGTTGTGGCAAAGATAAATACAGAACACTAAGGTTGAGATCACATAAATTTTTTGTTGCCAATGGTCGACTGTACTGGCGAGACCTTTCAGGTATTCTGCTCCTGTGTCTCACAGAGGATTAGGTAGAAAATATAATGGATGAATTTCATGAAGTAATCTATGGGGGTCATTATAGCTAGAGGGCCACTGCCCACAAAATCCTGAAGGCTGGCTTCTACTGGCCCAAACTCTTTGGAGATGTGTTTGCCTCAGTCAGAGCTTGTGAGAAATGCCAAAAATTTGCTGAAAGACAGAAGTTGGCACCTCTACCCATGATCCTTGTTCACGTGGGCGAACCATTCTAGCAATGGGGGATTGACTTTATTGGTGAAATACATCCTCCGTCAAGTGGTTAGCACAAGTGGAAATTAATTGCTACAAATTATTTCACAAAGTGGGTGGAGGCTATACCTATGAGGAATGCAACAATCCAGATTTGGCTGCCCTGCCAAGATAGTGACTGAAAATGCCCGGACCTTTAAGTCTGCAAAGTCTGTCAGTTTCTGCCAGCAGTATAACATTGCATTGGGTCACTCCATGGCCTATTACCCACAAGGAAATGGCCTGGAAGAGTCTTAAAATAAGACCCTAGTGAGAGCACTGAAAAATGTTATCAACGAAAATCAGAAAAATTGGAACTCCCAGTTGAAATTCGCTTTGTGGGCCAACAGGATTACCAGCAAGAGATCAATAGGGAAGTCCCCATATGAATTAGTATATTGGAGGGCAGCAGTATTTCCTATACAGTTAGCCTTACTAGTAGCCCAATTCACGCAAGAAATCCAAGAAGAACTTGATGATGTAACCAGGAGAATCAATCAGCTGGTAGAGTTAGAAGAAACACGCAACCAGGTAAGTCAGAGGCTAACTGAATACCAAGATAAGATGAAGGATCCTTTTGACCAGCATGCCAAGGATAGGAAGATGCAGGTTGGGGATTTAGTGCTTAGATGGGATATTCAGAGAGCTGATAAAGGGAAACATGGTAAGTTTGACCCACTATGGTTCGGCCCTTTCAAAATTGTGGAGCAAGGGGGCAACAAAACGTTCAAGTTGGAAAATCTACAGGGGGACTTGCTTGATGCCCCTGTAAATGGTTAGTTCCTCAAACCTTACTTCTAGTTCTGATTTAGGCCGAGAGAGCCTGATGTATTCTACTGTACATTATTTATTCTGCTTTCATCTTTGTTTTAATGATGTTTGTCATGAAGAATCATGAAGAGAAAAATAAAAAGTGCAGAAGAGTGATGTCCACATGGAAGCTTGACAAGTGGTCTGCGAAGTTCTCGACACACCCAAGGATGAACGTGCCGCCCCCAAGTGGAGCCAATGTTGATTATATGGTTTACCTTTAACATTTTTATGGTTTTCCTTGAGCAGCAAAGAATCAAATGTCATTACTAGTGTTGAATATTTAAATGAAGGCTAGAGAGAAGCAATGCTAAGCTAAGTCATGTGCCAAATAAATAAGTGCATGTCTATAAGGGGGTGGAAAGACGTAAAGGTTCTGAACATAAATCAAATGAAGGTATGGTGTAAAGGGTATAAAGTAAAGAATGTTATAACAGGGCCCGCCTTCACTTCACGCACGTTGGTACGAGATTCCGCATGTGCCATTCTGGGGGGTTCACGGAGTAGAGGAGGGAGGTATAACCATACCCCCGCAGAATTTTGGTGATGTGTCGCGAGGGTCGACACGAGGCAAGGGTTATACGGGGAGTAAAGCATGGGTCTTAAAGCCATCGCGTTGTGTACTGCACATTCCACGAAGAGTATGTTTTGAGGACAAAGTTGACTATGTTGTAGAAAGGTAAGGTAAATTTCTTAGGCTAACTGGTACTGAGGCCCGTACTAGTATCTAACTCGACACACGGTGTTTACCTAATGGCAGTTTAATACCCAATCCCTACACGCCACGTGTTTCATCGTCAGTGTCCTTATGATGCTTATCCCACTTGCTTCACCATTCTGCCTTTTCCCAAGAACCCTCAGTTCTATATAACGGTCCCCCATCGTTTACTGCAGTAAAACCTTCAGGTATTCGGCTACGGTATAAACTAAAGTGGGAGCCCAGTGCCACGTCCACCCATTCACTGTCAGTACCCCCTGTGTCGCTTTCCTGAGCAGATTTCCTACTGCACAGGTATTCCGTCCCTCATACCCCATCTGGTTTCCTTTTGTTTTTGAAAAAAATTTCATATTAGTCATGGGAAAGTTCACCCCCAAGAAGACAGAACCAGAAACTCCTCAGGTCCGTGAAACAAGAAACCCCCCAGGATTTGAACCTTTCTTAGACCTGCAAGCCAAAATCTGTGACCCGCAATACCCATTTCCGATCAGCAGTATCAAACTTGAGCTTTTTAGGAGACATGTCGAAAATAGGGATAGATATCGGGTGGTTTTATCAGGTCTATACCATCAAATTACCCCTCCAATTTATCCAGTGGTCAAGTTTATATGTTGGCTCAAATATGCCTACGACGAATGTTGAGGCATGTTTCTCTCGGCTCAAGGGAACAGGATATTTTCTCAATCCCCCAATATTATCAGAAAAGCCCTTCGTTTTCCCACTAGCGCAAACTACATCAGTTTCAGTGAAGTTACTTTAACCCCTCATTTTGCAAAATTTCCATGGGAACAGCAAGGAAATTTCATCGCCTCCATAACTGATGACCATACCACATCCCTTCCTTCTGCAGAACCTTTCCCTTTGAGTCTGTTTAAAGAATAAGTGTAGCCCATTCTTGCTCTCATCGCAGGTCTATTGGGTGTGGACTATTTGGGACAAACCTCCAGGGCATGGGTCGCCTTCTTATGGTTAATGTCTCAAACTGGGGTTTTTCTGGACATTCTTGGTTTCTTGGCCTCCACCATTCAGACCCAGTTCCAAGAACTCTTAGAAACTGGTCGCTTCCACTTTTTTTCTATGGTTTTCTACCTCTTCCTTTATCAGCATGCTGATAAATTTGAGGGTTTGGGTTTAGACAAGATTTATAAGGTAAATTCTCAGCCCAGACTAATTTTCGACTGGAGCTTTGCAACAAATCAGTTACCAAATGGGGTGGGCTATTCTAGGTTTCTAAATGAGTTCATGCCTATTGCCTACACTATCATCCATGACTCTCCCTCACCTAGGGTTTTTCCTGAGATGAAGAGATGGTTACAGTCTAGTCAAGCCCAAAGTACTGGGGATTTGTACCTGTTTGATAACTACACTGGAATTCAAGTTTATGGAGCTGAAGTTCCCCACTATCAGTTACCTATGTTCCTTGCCCGACGGATTTATGCTTTGGAGTACATTCGGCAGACCCTGAAATCTGACCAACTCCACTTCCTCCCTGTAAGAAAGGGGTTTATCCTTAAACTTCCCATTACCATTGGCCCATTTGTTGTCAATTCAAGGCACACCCTCTCTATCATTGAGAAGATGCTTCAAGACATGGATTTTAGACAAGGGAAGGTTTGGCCCTACGATCCGAGGGGCATTATCTCTAACAGAAGGAGAAGCAACAAATCAACTCCTTATGTGCATGAAACGAGACCGTTCATAGAATGGAGGGCTAATCTTGAAACTTTGCCTTTGCTTTCACAGATGGAGACAGATTCATCTGCGACAGGGGAAAAGGCAGCGGCAGCTTCAGGAAGAGAAGTTGGTAAAGGTCAATAAGTGCAGGAAGCAGGTACATCAAGAGCAAGTTCTCCCCCTCGTAAAAGGTAGAAAACAGTGACTAGTGAAGTAGAAGTTATTGGGGAAGAACAGTTGCTCGAACAGGAAATACCATATGGAAAACTCGATGAGAGCAGGATAGGGCTCAAGGTGTTACGAGATAGTGTTACGTCTTCTAACTACTCGGAGGTCACAGAGGCTGTCACAGCTGACACTTCACAGATCACAACCAAAAGAAGCCTGAAAGCCAGGGCCATCAGAGATAAGTACATGATGGAGCTAGAAGGATTCATTGAGAAATACCACACCAGAGTTTCAGCCTCAATGAACTTGGACACAGAACACCTAGTGATGGCCATGGCTGAGACCATTCTGGACTTGTATGTAGGCACTACCATTTATAGAGTGTTAGAGTACGCGGTCGACATGTCAAAGGTGCCGGCAATTGATAAATGCAACCTATTTCAGGTTTTTGGTGATATGTTAAAAGATGAATTGATGCGGCTTACGATCACTTTAAATAATTTGGAGAGCAAGCATGCCCAAGTGAGGGAGAATTTCAGAAAAGAATAGGTAAATTCCCTTGCCCTCGCGAATCAAATAAATTCTCTCCAGGATTCTATTAAAGGAAAAGAGACTCTTGAAGCCAACCCACAGCGTCGCCTCATCGAGCAATTGCAGAAGGAAGTGGCATCCCTGAAAGGAAAAATTAGCATACCGGCCTCCCATCATGTACAAACCGCCGAGTTAGACCAAGCTAAAAAAGACAAAGCAGACTTGGCTGATGCTCTGCAAAGGAGAAGGAAGAAAAATAAAAGATAGCAAAAGAGATGGTTGTTCTTTAGGGCAGGCTAACGGCATTACAGACAACTTGGGATACACATACGTGTGCACCACCGTCAGCACAACCAGAAGCTAGTTCGTTGTCTGAACTGTTGACTACAACAATGGCTACAAATGATGCATTGGAGAAGCAGGTTTCTACATCGAGACTAAGAATCAGTGAGCTGGAAGCTATCTTGGCTGAAAACTCCGAAATAATCAAGGCCATGCAGAAGGAGGTCGAGCAGGGAAAAAAGGAGAAATCCGAACAGCAGAAGACCATCGATGAACTCAACAGTCACCTAAAAGGTAATATCACCCTCAGGGATGCCAGATGAATAATCTGGGTAGAAATTATCACGGAGGTAAAAGGGAAATGGGCTTTTCTAAAGGTCATTGAGGAAGTAAATTTGTTCATGCTTTATCTCAGAAGAAAGCTTCATGAGGGGAATACGGATATATCCAGTAGAGCGTAGCATGCAAGGAGTTATATCTCTTTCTTGAAAGGGTTGAAGTCTGAAGACGTGGAGAAACATGGTATAGCGAGCAGGTTCAAGGAAGTCGTTGAATGCCAAAAAATAATTGATAAGGAGTCTGCCCGCAGTATAGCTTCAAGAACCTTGGAAAACGTGGCGGTCAATTTGGAACGGTTTGGAATGATTTGGGTTGAGATCACAGCGTCCGAGCTTGCATCATGCTGGGTTCCTACCCCTGCCATGTTACTGCCATTACCAACATATGAGGCACGTCTCATGGAGGAGATGAACCGGACAGATGTACTTGCAGATAAATCCACCCGGCTAAAATCCAAGACTATAGTTTCAACACTCCGCCAAGAATTTTCCCTCCTGCACCTGGTAAAGCATAAAATTCCTGTTGATGAAAATTTCGATGATCTCACTGAAGCTTATATCAGAGTGGAAGGATTTGTGTCAATGCTTGAACCTGCAGCAGACAGTCAGCAAAGGTGCACCAAGTATGCCAGCCTGTTGGCTAGCTCATTATCAAATGTCCCACCACCTGTGTCAGCAACCGCATCAACTCCATCGCACCAGTGAATGTTTTTAGTTCATGATTCGGCCCTAGTTGCATTTTTACTTTTACTTTACTTTGTTACTCTTAAAATTCGAGTGGAATTCACATTTCACTCCTACATATTATTTCTTGTTAAAGACGTTTTTTTAATATTTTTGTTTTGAAATGGCCGTGAGCCTAACTGTAAGTGATGAGATGCCCTTATCCCTCATCATGAATTTTTTTTATTTTTGATTGAGACCTCAAATTGATTACTAGCACGCAGGGAAGATATTTTTCCCAAAAATATCTCCCTGCTCATGTTTCTGAGGATTCTATATAAGCAGCAACCGAATAGGAAAAAGGGTTCCATATTTTCTGAAGAATATGTTGTGAAAGAGTTTTTTTATGCATTTTTTCAAAACTTTAATATAAATGAAAAGAGCCCATTGGGTCTCAATGATAAGGAGTTCCATCTTGAATGAAGATTTTGGTCTTTGTGCTTTACAGTCTGTAACTCTTCCTTATGTGTTATAGTTCAATTGTTCATTTCATTATATCCATTTCTCTTGTATCATGTTCTGGAATGCGAGTAGCTCACTGGTTCTGGTATGAATTTATCATAGTTGATACTTATGCTAAAACATGTCTAGCACTTTAAATATGGCTCAGTCATGATATGTTCTTTCATTTTCCACTTCAACCATACTTCTTCTATATTAACTGCTATGGGATGTTATTTTAAAGGTTATTGTCATGTATGGATTCTTATTATCATAAGCCCATCACATGTTAATATTTGTTTCTGGATTTCATCTCAGTAACAGTTAGTATTCCCTCTATATTTCATACACAACAAATGCCTTCTGATTTTTCATCTCTGTGAAGTATTTTTAGAATCCATCCCTCCTTATAGAAAGTTGCCTTTGAATTGTCTAATACATTTATATTTAGAATTCACACTTTTCCTCTGCAGTATCGCTTTCTTTGTGCTGAACTTATAAGTATTTTGGTTCCATCCAAATTAAACTTCCCTGTTTATATGTGATAGCATGAGAGCCTTGTTCTGATAACTTTCAATGTTGTATCATATGCTCCTTGCTGCATAAGATGTCCTAGGCACTGGTCTTTCACAACTCAAGGTTGTCTCTAGGGTTGACAACACATCACATCATCTTTAAGAGAAAATTATAAGGTTAAAGTAGTGTAATATCACATCGAGCATCAACAAGAATTTCTCCAACTCTTAAAGGATAACCTAAATTTGGCACAAAATCGAATGAAACAACAGACATATCAACATCACAGTGAGAGAATTTTTGATGTAGGAGACTGGGTATTTTTACAGCTACAACCATACAAACAAATTCCCCTCAAGAAATCTAAGAAGGATAATAAATTATCACCAAAGTACAATGGTCCTTACAAGGTGTTGCAAAATATTGGTAATATGGCATGCAAATTGGAGCTTCCTGCTTCTTCGCGAGTGCATTCAATTTTCCATGTTTCATGCTTAAAGAAGGTTATAGGTGAAAATATCCTAGTTCAGAAAATATTGGAAGAAATTGATGAGGAAGGAAAAATCATATTGGAACTTGAAGTGTTCATGGAAAAAATAACTCGACAGCTACAAAATCAATCAATTTCAGAGTATCTCATCAAGTGGAAGAATTTACCCACTAAAGATTCTACATGGGAGGATGAGAATTTTATAGAGAAGCACCCAGAGCTACTCAAGCGTTGAGGACAACATTTTTTTGAAGGAGAGGGGCATGTTAGGTCCCTATATTACTAGTTTAGTCCCTTATTGTTATTAGTGTAGCCCCCTTACTGTTACTGTTGTACCCCTGTAACCCTAATATTGTTATTACTGTGCTCTTACATTATTATTGTTAGGTCGGATAGGATTATATTGTGGCCCCATGGACTCCTATATATAGAAGGAGGTTTTTTTCATTTGTATCATCCAATAATTGTTCATTTATGTAATGTATTGTAGGCTTCCCCCTTGAAGTGGTTGATTTCTAAGGCGTTGATCTCTCTTTTATTTTATTTTTGGAGTTTGTTTCATAGCATATCATGGGCACTCCAATGGGTGTTTGGTTGTAATTGTACAAGCCAATAATACTACAACTAATGGTCAACTTCCCTTTCACCTAGAACTCAACTGGGTCTCCACTGGATCTGACATGCACGCAACTAATAATATTAAATCCTCAGTTGCATGTGAGATCACTAATGGTGAATTAATTAATATTTAATTCACTTGATCTCTCATTTGTGTATCTTCAGTTAGAACTATCACAACTGAGTTTAACTCACTTAACTAAGTTAAACTTATTTACAACTTGCACCAACGCATGCACCAATGCACTTCAAACTCTATTACAACTAGAATTACTCTACATGCCTCACGAACCACCTCTAACTCTAAATCCACTAGCTAGCTAAATTTATCACTTTCATCTAACTAATTCAAGTCCACATTGAGAATAGATTACATTTTAATGTCCATCTTAATTAAGGGATAACCAAAATATACATGCACCCAAAAATAGTAATGTGGGCCCCACCCTATTCTGGGTGCTTAATGCACTAGGCATGGGTGTTTAATCTTCTTGTTGAATCTCAAAAATCCCTCTCAACAAGAAAGTGATTATCCTTCACCCCGATCCTATCTCTATGGTATTCGAATTTTCTCTTGGTGAGAACCTTCGTCATAATATATGCATCCTGATCTTCTGTGGGAATGTACTAAAGCAACATGATCCTTCTCTACACACAATATCTGAGATGATGGTACCTGATATCTATATGCTTGGACATATCATGAAACACAGGATTAATTGAGAGTTTAATGCAATTCTGATTATCACAATGAATCATTGTCGGATCCATCTGAGAACCAAACAAACCAACCAAGTTCTCTCTCATCTAGATAGCCTCACATGCATCTTGACTTGTTGCCATGTATTCCGCTTCCACTGAATTGAGTGCCACATATTGTTGTTTCATGCTATACCAAGAAAGTGCTATTGATCCAATGTTAAAGATCCCCCTTGATGTGATATTTATGTCTGATGGAATACCAACCCAATATGCATCTGTGAAGACATGCAACTTCACTCCATTTGTTTGTTTGTACCATAGACCATACTCTGAAGTGCCCCTCAAGTATCTTAGGACATGCTTACCCACCTTCCAAAATAGCTTTGTAGGCTTAACCATAGCTTGACTCAGCTGGTTAATTGCGTAGAAAATGTCCAGTCTCGTGTTCACCAAATACATTAGTGAACCGACTAACTGTCGATAAATAGTAGCATCCACTACCTCTCCAGAAGTAGCATCGTCTTTCCTCCAATTTCCTAGAAGAGGAGTATCCATGGGTTTGCAGCTCTTAATGTTAAACTTACCCAATATCTCTTTTGCATACTTTCCTTGAGACACAAAAATTTCACCATCCCGCTACCATATTTCTAATCCAAGGAAATAATGAAGGAGTCCCATGTACTTCATTTTGAACTCCCTTGCAAGATCCTCCTTGCATGAGTGTATCATTTGCTCATCACCAGTAAAAATTAGATCATCAACATAAAGAACAATGATCAATATCTTACCCTCAACCACAATCTGGTACAGGTTTGCATCTGCTTCACGTTTGGTGAAGCCCCGTCCGGTGAAATAGTTGTCTATTTGAGTGTACCAAGAACGGGTTCTTGCTTCAGCCCATACAGTGCTCTTTTGAGCCTACACACATGCGACTCACTGGTGAATATTTCGAAACCTTTAGGCTACTCTATGTACACCTCTTCATCAATGATCCCATTGAGAAAAATAGGTTTTACATCCATCTGATGAATGCGCCAGCCCATCTGCACTGAGAGTGCAACGATGGCTCTTATGGAAGAGTACCCTACAACAGATGCAAATATGTCATCATAATGTATCCCCTCGATCTATGATAATACCCGGGCCACAAATATGGCCTTGTATTTCTCCACACTCCCATCAGCAACCTGCTTTACCTTGTAGATCCATCTTGATCCAACCACTGATTTGTCGACTAGTATTGGGAATATATCCCATGCACTGTTCTTAATAATGGAGTCATACTCCTCCACCATTGCATCAACCCAAGTTGGTTGTTACATTGTTTCCTGAAAGGAAGATGGTTCAATCACAATACATTTGCTCATAAGAGCCATGCATCCAGTGAATCGGTCATGATATTGTCTCTGTTTGTGCTGTGAAGTAGGGGCTCCTACATTCTGTGTAGCATCAAGTCCAATCTATCAGCTTCTGTGGTGCACCTTCTGCCATTTCTGATGGATGGCTCTGCATGAGTGTTTTCCTCCACTCCATGAACCTCCTCATGTGGTTTATCCACATCTTGAGACTCATCCTTGGGAACCAACAGTACCTCCTCTGCATGTAAGTCCAACTCCCTCTCAAGGGACAACCACATGGCTTTCTCCTCATCGAATTTGATATTCCATCGCACAACATTCATTCTGCTATTTGGAAAATACACACGATAGTTATGGGGTGTTTCAGTGTACCCCACAAAAATTCCAACCTCGGCAATCAGTTCCAGCTTCTTCCTATCGTCCTTGGTCACATGCACATAAACAGACACTAGTACAAAATGGCTAATTAGTTACTAAAAAAATGACTAAAATTTGCATACAAACGACCATTTTTCGTTCGGTGACCAATAGTAGCTAATTTATAGTATCTTATAACGCGACCAAATTTTGGTTGTTTTTAGCTTAGTCATTAATTAGTTATCTCAATTTTGTTGTCTAATTGTATATTTGGTAATTAATTTAGTCACTGATTTAGTCATTAATTTAATCAATGATTTGATCATTAATTTGGTCATTGATTTAATACAAAATATATTACTATATGATCACCTGAGAAAACGAATTAATGACCAAATAAATATAACCAAATTGTTGGTCGTGTTATAAGATACTGTAAATTAGCTACTAATAGTCATATATATGAAAATTTTAGTCATCGTTTGAAACCAATTAATGAACAAATAAATATGACTAAATTTTAGTCGTGTTATAAGATATTGTAAATTAGCTACTAATAGTTGTATATATGAAAATTTTAGTCGTTATTTTTAGTCACAAATTTATCATTTGCAGTGGTCATTTATTCATTATATAAATGACTAATTTAGTAGTTTATATTCATTTCATTTACTTTCATTAATAATCATTATAAATGACAAATTTAGTCGTATATTCATTTTATTTGTGTTCATCATTAGTCAATATAAACTACTAATTTAGTAGTTTTAAATTGATTTTGTGATCATTATTAATCAACATAAATTAATTTGTATGATTTAAAAAATGTCATACAATGTGCATGTTCATCTAATATGAAAACACAAAGTCACATATTTTAATTATAATACTAAATAATATCAAGTGCAACTATAAATAATTTCAACCACATAAATTATTTTATATGAAATGTTAAAGTATTACAATATGATTTTCCAACTTAATATTGGTTGGACTAAAATTACACATGAAATGGTGTTTCATCACTTCAAAACATTATCGTTGTGTTTTCAAGGCATTGCAAGTGAATTCACCAACTCTGAAGACTTGATCAATAGTCTTTATATGTGTGTCTTATGCGGGATATTGGCTGTTAGAGTATCACCAGACCAATTCTCCTCTCTCTCTCTTTTTTCATGTCACTCCAATGTTATTGCTCCCCTCTTTTTTTAATTCATGCTTCTTACCATCAATACTGAGTTCATTTTCTGAAAACAAAAGAATATATAATGCAGAGTGTAAAACATGAAAGACAATGAACACTATAATATAAACTAAATCAAACTATAAATAATACATATACCTCAACATTAGCAATTTCAAAGCCATTTTCCCCATACAAGTAAAAAACTCGAACAAATTTTCTTCATTGGGGCGATAACTGCCACTATAATGTTGCCAGATAACCTGTATAAACAAATCAAATAAAATATCACCATATATAGAAAAGAACACCTTAGTGACTTAGTATTCAACTTTCAAGGAAATCTTAGGAACAATCATGTCAGCTAAGTTATATGCTAAAAATCTCAAGCTGTAGATAACTTGTGAAAACAAATAATCCGCGGTGTGATGTTTAATCCTTGTCATTTTATTCACAACAAAATTTTATTTTCTAACGGATGAACTTAGTCAAGTATATAAACAAGATGTACTCAAATAACAACATGAAATTAACTTTTTCTGATAAGTCATGAAAATATTTTAACATAAAATAGCTATACTGATTCCAATCAATATAGTGTTGGAAATATTGTCATTGATGGCAAAGAGAGAAGTAAAGTAAGAAAGGCAATAGTAAGAAAGGAGCAGCACCTAAACTATCACTGTGGAAAAAGAGAAGAAAGAATAACCAGCAAATAGGAAAAGGAGATAGGCAAGAGGTAGCCTAGGCAGCATAGACATCAAAGGAAACATATGAAGTAGAGAAAGAAGCAGAGGTAGCAGAAATAGCAAAAGAGAAGCAAGGAGCAGCATTAGACAAGAAACAAAGGCAGCAAAGATAGACAAGGAGCAAAGAGGTAGCTGAGACAGCAAAGAAGCAGAGAGGTAGCAGAGAGGCAGCAGAGAAAGCATCAGACAAGGAGCAGAGGCATTGTAGAAGGGCCATTTGTAAATATGAAAGAATTTGTTTCTAAATTCTGTGAGATGTGCATTGTTTGATTTATTCTATGTGAATAATGTTTTGAAATCCAGTGAGTAAGTGTGAATATACTCTGATGTAGGGTTGAGATGATACTCTGCATATAATGAAAGAAATCAGTGTTGTTTTGAATTGAACGTAATAAGGGTTTGTATATATGTTAGATTGAAGGAACTTGATGAATTTGCAGTCATCGATCACTGCAAGGATCGATGAGGCAACAAAGGGACGGAGTTTCAACTCCATAAGTTAAATACATTTCGTATCTATGGGAGATAGATTTGGTTGAATAAGTGATGCGGGCAAGGACTCTATAATTTAGTACATAACCAAACAGGGCTTATTATTAATTGACATAATTATTGGGCAGAATTGATGAAGGATTCGGTTGGCATAATTCGTTGTCAATCTCTATAATTGGACCACAATACAATTTTTTTTTAATTGAGTTGAATGCGTATTAAACCTGTGATAAGGATTCGACTGAATCGTTGAGTTTCGGTCCTCTGATGAGGGGCGCAAGTGATATTAGCCTCTGATCATTGCGTAGGTCTAAATATTGAATCGAACCTCTATTAAGGTGAATTGTTATTGTAGGTTGAAATTGCATTTGCGGGTGGTCTAAACCTGTATGAAGAGTCGTGGAATGCACAAGGCGTGGAATAAGCAATGAACCCCAGGTATTGAACCTTGAATGCGCAGTGTAAGATCTGGTAGAGCTGTGCGTTATAACATACGAAACTTGAGATGGAACCGCAAAGAATGGGAAATGGAACCATGAGAAACTGGCGCAACAGAACCTTGAAGTCGGAACAGTAAGAGCAGTTTTGAAACCCAAACCGTGGGTTTCGCACAATTTATAAGTGGTAAGTTGTTTCCTGAAGAAAAAAAGGCGATATGGTTCGGTGATTGACACGTGGTTAATGGTGGTATTTACATACTGCCTATTTCGTGTTTTTTCTAAGTGTTAATGCTCGGTGATAAAAATAATGCGACTGGCATTCGATCAGCTTTCTGAGAGATCCAAGGCATTTCGCACAACAAGTTGCGAGCTTGTTAACTGAGGTATGGATAACGTTAATTCCTTAGTAAGAGTTTGTTAATGTGTGGGCCCAGATACGAAATACATTGATATGGTGAGGTTATTGAAGTATTAACATATGTGTGGGTAGAGCAAAAGTTATTGACTTGAGTTATGAAGGATCGAATATGATTCAACTTAAAAAAAAAAAAATGGGTTGTTCATATGGTTTAACCTTTGATTCTGAATAGTGATAAGGTTATGTTAGGGACCATTAATGAGCCCAACCATAGTTGATGTCGATTACTTGAGTTGTATTCAAAGTGGGGTTAAAGTGAAGCAAAACGCCCACTTGGTTTGGATATGTGGTGTTTTGAAAGGCATCAACACATATATTAAGATGTTGGTGGCCGAGGCGCGTTTTGGGAATTTATTCAAATTAAATATGGGTTTTAATATATGTTGGCACCGTGGAATGTAGATAAAGGTGAGCTGGTAAATATATAATGGGTGTTGACCCAAGGTTATAAAGTCTAGGTATTGGTTTGAATTCTCGAAGGAGTGAGGGAAAGGTCCACTTAAGTTTGAACATAAAAAGCATTTGATATGCAGACTTTTAATATGGTTTAACCACAGATTTGAAACAGGAAAATTTCCTGCATATGAAGATTGTGAAGTGGGTTTAGACAATGGTTTAAACATTTATTGAAACAATTCAAGCTTCTGCATAAAGATAAAAAATCTAGGTTGTATTGCAAGGTTTCTGTGTTGGCCGAAGGTTTACGTTGATGATTAAGCCAAAGAAAATATTTATTGGGGGATTCCACAAAATGAAATCTTGATACAGGATTTTACCATAGTGATGGAAAAAGAAAGCTTCAACATTGATACAACTGCCAGTTTTAAAACATAAATTAGAAATGTTTTTTTATGCACAGTGAACTTGGAGAATGTGGGTCTGACAGGGGTACATGCATAGAAAGCAGGAAAGTATGTAGAACTGTTACACTATAGCAGCATAAGAGAGAAACGCACAACAAGCCAAGGGCTGAAACGGGCTAAGTGAATGATACTTATTGTAACTAAAAATGTAAAGTCATTATTTATTTTATATTTTTTGTGATGCATTGGCAAGTCTCCATAGGCAAAAAAAAAACCCACTGTAATATTGAAATGTATACATGTTGTTATATTTTTCTGAATATGCTAGGAAAGAAATGAGAAGGTGGAAGTCAAAGAGTCATGGTTGTTCACCTCAAATTCCCTGTGGAATACAAACATTCATGAGGTGAACCCTATAAATGAGATCACATAGATATGCATAAAGAGGTTAGAGAATGGAGGAATGAGGAAGAGAGGGAAAGAAGAAGGAGGAGCAGATAGAGAAGCTGTGAAGATCCAGAGATGATATAAGGCATATATGAAAGATGGAGGACAGCAATGAAAAAGGAACTGAATAGAGCTGATATCCAGGTAAATCAGCATGTGTTTTTCTTTGAAAGAAGTGAGGAAGTTGGTGCTTCCATATCAAGTGGTAGCTTGATAGATGTCAGTTGTAGCTGACTGAGGTAGGAGCCTTCTGTAGGTTTTAGCCTGCAAAAAATAGATGGGAGTTGGTGCTTCCATATCAATTTGTAGCTTGATAGATGTCAATTGTAGATGGCTGAGGTAGGAGCCTCCTGTAGGTTGTAGCCTGCAAAAAATAGATGGGAGTTGGAGCTTCCCTGCAAGTTGTAGCCTCCTGTAGGTTGGAGCCTACAGAAAATCAGTGGTGAGAGGGAGTTGGAGCTTTCCTTTGCATCACAACAATAATAAGATGTGGTTTTCTCCCTTATGGGTTTCCACTTATATCTTTTGTCTATGTGCATGATGTCTATGTGTCGATATGGTATATCTAATCTGCTTAATACTTGTTGCTCACATATTAAGACTGTTGTTACATTATCTAATCTGCTTAATACTTGCTGCTCACAAATTATAATTGCCCACATATTAATTT
This sequence comes from Pinus albicaulis, assembly GCA_034641835.2. Classification (NCBI taxonomy): domain Eukaryota; kingdom Viridiplantae; phylum Streptophyta; class Pinopsida; order Pinales; family Pinaceae; genus Pinus; species Pinus albicaulis. The sequence continues at coordinate 158,820,874 of CM076570.1, read as the reverse complement.
GATCATGAAATGAAGGTGTTAATAAAGTTTAATGAAAAGTTTTAAAAGTCCATGAATGTGTTAAACTGATTCACCCCCCCCCCCCCCACCTCTCAGTTTAACTAAGGGTTCAACATATAGTGTAATACTAATTTCATATTCAAGCTTTGGTTGTTGTTTAAATGGACATGGTACTAAGTATTTTCAATTTCATAGTTAAAATGCAAAACAAAATCAAAAGAAACGTCCAAAATACAATCAAACAATAAAGAGAGGATATCATGGAATGGAAATTGCAATTATAAAAAATTTGTTTACCTATCCACCAATGCCGTGTCTGGTATTCCTAAAGCATTTTCTTGCCCAAAATAACCATGAGGTGAAATAATAACAACATTAAAAACCATAGGAATTACTACTAGAAACATTTCCAAAGTTGATGGCTTAGGTGTCTAAGCGATCTCTAACAACGAATGAACCATATCCAAGACGTGACATGCATCGTATTTTCCAATCACATTTCCTGTAACCTGCCCACAATAGAGTCAAGTAACAATAAAACAAAGACATTAACATTTGTTTTTATCTTTTATATCTATAAAATTTGAATTTGATTTGTTTCATGAACATATTAATTCATATTTGAAGCCTTCCCGACATATGAGAAAGTATCAATCAAATAGGACATCAGAAAAATCAGCCTCAATGACATCCTCAAACAATTTCTACGATATCAATATTTTTCTTGTTGTGATATCTTAGGTAGAAAAAAGAACATATCTACAGAATAAAAATTCATATATTGCTTATGGTCAAACTTTGTATATGGTGTATTCCTAAGCAGTTTTTTAAGATGTTCCTCCGCCTTTACCAAAGTGAATTGTAGCTTGGTTAAACTATGTATCCTTTCATTTAGCATCAATTTATGCAAGATAAATGTCACACATTATTCTTTCCTATTTCTCAACATGCTTCATATGATAAATTGAAAGTCGCATAAAACCATGAACAAACCCTTTTCTAACCAAAACAAACAAACAAATAGTGTCTCTAATAAAACTTCATTATAATATTAGAAAATGAAAAGAGAGTGTACCATTTTTGTTGTTTGAATTTGCCTATTTTTTTATGAAAATTCTCGAGCTTCAAGAACCAAAAAATGTGAGGGAAGTCGTAATTTTGAAAAAAATTATGTTGACATAATTTGTATACTTCTTCAAAATTATGTGAATGATGCTATTTTCAGATGTGGTAAAACTCATAATAAGAAATGGCATGTATTCTAATAAATTACATTGCAATGACTACCATGGGGCTCCACGGGTTATAGGTCCTCAGTATGTTAATCTTGATGATGAAAGAGAGACAACAACGATAAGTATGGGTGGTCCTAGTTTGTATGGTGGATATCTTCAAACCAAGGTCATCATGTCAATGAACCTAGGTTCTAACATGGTAAACCTGGATCTGGTCTTCACCCAAATTCATTCCATCATAATTTTTCAAGACTCAAGAGGACATAATGGTCCTTCAGCTTATAATAGGGTTTCTTTTGAGGTTATAAATAAATATTATCCAAATCAAATGGATCTTTGGGCTCCAAGAGATATGGATAATTTAAATGATAACAATTATATGTCTTCTTTCCAAAGATTCAAATGTAGGGATACATTTTGTGGATTTTAATAATAAATAGAATGATTGAAATAATCCATAAGGAGAATCTACTGGTCATTGTGATTAAGGAAATACTCGAAGATAATAAGACTATTTAGGTTCAAATCAAAGATGTTGTTGATTCTTGTAGCTCCTCAGTTGTTGGTAGTTTTTACGGTAATAATTTCAGTTCTTCAAGGGTGGGGTCCTTCAGCATAATTGCATCTACCAGCTTGGTCATATCACCCAAAAGCAAAACATAATCAACAAAGAGTAAAGTTTAGGGAAAATCCTATTTGTATAGTTTCCAAGCTTATAGTTCTTTTTGAATCTATTATAACTCTATTGAGAGTCGAGACCACCTACTCTACAATAAAAAAATGGCAGAGGAGCCATTAGTCATACCTACCCATGGTCTCTTGTAGGCATGATAGAAGAATAGGTTGAGCCATTAATTATAATTTCACATATATTGAGGAAAGACAATTCATTATCTGGTTAACCAATTGCACATTGAACCCTATATGGATGAGTAGCCCTAAATAAAGTCAGTTTTCTCTATCATATGCCTTGGAAAGACAAACTAACATTGCTTGTAATTTTTTTGGTTTCATGTTATAAATTCCTTATTGGGCAACTCCTATTACGTAATGGATTTGTTTCCCAGGAAGTTCCATTCAAAAATTTTCTAATGATATGGAATCAACTTAGTGGATTTTGACCCTACATGACCAAGGAACTTGGGAGCCTTGGGTGCATCAACAGTAGCATCCTCCAATGAAAATAGAACAACCTCCAACCTAGAAACATAAAAATTATATATATTCATAATTCATAATCGCAAATGAACATAGATTGTATCAGTGCTTAAATAAATTCAAACTTGAATAAGAACAAACACAAAATTTCATATTACCCTTCAGTAAGTTGTCCTTGATTTAGCAAGAAAGGCTCCGACTTGCATAAATGTGTAAGTAGATTCCCCAGAAGATCAATTTCAACATATTTCCTGAAAAAATAATCTAATATTCAAAGTGAAACCATATTTGAATGGAACAATGGTGCTTTAAGGTCATCTACACAAAAATTTGCCTCCTTCAAATCTCCCACATTGGATGGTATGTCATGAAAAAATAAGAAAAAGTCATGGAAACTTGTTGACTTCTCTAAAAAAAATAATGAAAATGCATGGAATATCTGTAAAGGAATGCAACTGTAATATTCTTTGATTACCATTTCAACCTTTTCCCAAGTTGAACCTCAATGAGTTGTGAACTCAAAGTTCTTTGAGAAGAATGTTCTTACAGTTGAAATCCAGCATTGAAGTCTTCCCACCTCCGTCACCTGATGAGTATGAATTCTTAAACTCTCTTATGTCATTATCCAAAACATTTCTTTCCTAGACACATGATTTTGTAAATAAAGGCTTTTATGCCGCATAAGTCCTTGTCAAAATTTCATCTCTCATACCAATTGGAATTCGGTCAAAACTGCAACCTGAAATTGGACCTACACCTATTCATATATTACTCAGGATGTGAATGGTGGAATATCTACTAGAGCACTCTTAGCATATGGCAGAGGCTGAGCCCTCCCTCTTACTCCCTTTCCAAGACCTCCCTTAGGACCAAGAGTCAAGTGGCCATCATTAGAAGCTCTATGTGTTGAAGGGCTTGGCATAGACTAATTTTCAAATTGAGCCTTATCCACAATCTGTGCACCTTGACTGGTGAATCCATGGTCACGTGGTCCCATATGGGGTTATGGCTCTTTAATCCCACCCATATGTGGAAGTGAACCCGTTTGTGCACCTGCCATGTAAGGTGGCATCACAGGTCCTCTCCCACCATGATCAAGTGGTGTCACAAGTCTCCGACCTGAATGTCCCATATTGGTACCTTGAGAGCGGCCTCCCTGTCCATGTAGTTCTTGCATAGCATCCCGACGCACTTCCTCTATTTTCTTAGGGCCATCAACTTTCTTCCTTTGTTTCCATCCATTCCTCCTCAGATTAATAAAATCCTTCAACATGAACCTCAGCCTAGAGGGAACCCCTTGGTTATTGGAAATTTTTGTCATCCTATCAAATTAAGCATCAATATGTTCCTTGGCCTTTGAATGGTCAATCATATGACCAATAGTGCTCATCAATTTGCACAAAGATTCAACATTTTCCTCCTCTCAATTCTGAAATTCACCAATTAATTTCTTGATGCATGCATGCATAATTCTTTCGGTCAACATACTTTCTTTATAAATCTCACCAATAAACCTTATATATCCTAGCATTCATCGTCATGTTGCAGCCTTCTTCTCTCGTATTTCTTCTACTAAAAGGATTTTTTCACCATGCTCTTCTGCTTTCTCAGCCTCAGCCTCTTCTCTTTCATCTTTTTCAAATTCTTCCTGACATTTGTTCAAAAGAACTCGCTTGAAAACAACCTTCTCATTATCTTCATAAAATTTTGGTATTCCTGCAACAAGCTGAAAACTAAATTTTGCATACATTTCACAAAAATCCAGCTCCATCAAGGCTTTGTAAAATATTTGAATATTATACCATGAATACATGATGCAGAGTCAATGTTCACTTCTTTGACTTGTTCAAAAAGCTTCTCAAAGTTTTGGGGTCTTAATTTATTGAGGATGGATTTAATTTATCTTTGTTTCAACGGAGCCCCATCAAAAACCTTTCCTACTTCATATCGGTTCTTTGATATATGAACTGTGGGCAGAGAAGGATGTGGAGGAGGAATCAAACCCTTCTATGAACCAGAAGCACACTGCCACCTATCAGCATCAGAATTATTTCTCACTAGTCCAACTTGTGGAAGTGGTGCTTGCACATAAGGCCCTCCAGGAAGGATGACATTCATACTCATTTGTGTTGCATAGGTATTTCGTGCAAAGCTAGTATTATAACCTTGGCTAGGTAGAAACACAACAGAGGAACCACTAATATCCGCATCCATCCACATATCACAGCCATCAACAAAAGCATCCACCGGCTTGGCCCATCTATCATCATCCAAACTAGCCATATTGTTCCCATGACGTTCAAGTAGATAATTCCCACTCAGCTACATGTCAAGTCCTCTTATAGTGCTTGCTAATGCATCAACGTCTCCTACATCACTTGCAAGTACTTGGGAATTTCCATGTAATTCAACAATGTCTGGACAAATTCCAAAATGATTTGGTATATCTTTGCACTGATCCTTGATTGTCAACAAAAAATCTCTGGAGTACTTTCTGTCTCCTGAACATTCGGTAACTAAAGTAGTTACTTGATTCATAAGAGTTGAAAGCTCGAATGCATCTTCCCAATCATCCACTTCTTTCAGGACTTGCTTCTCAAGCTCTTTTGAAGAAGTCTTACACTTGACATCATCAGTTACTATTTTGGATGGTTCTGGAAGGTTCACAACTTCCTTCTTCTCCTCTTGAACCTTATAAGCATTATATAAATTCCAGTGGGAGTTGCAACATTTTCCTTACTGGAAAAATCCTTCTTTTTCTTCTTCTTATTGACAACTACTACCTTAGCAGCATCACCAATATTTGAAACGCTCTTCTTCGTAGAAACGTTGGAAGAAATTTTATTCTTCTTTTCTGTCAATCTAGCTATTAAATCTTGCTTGCCTTCACTTTCAACAGGAAAACATGACACCTGAAGTTGAGCAAAAATTTCACAAATATCACTATTAATGTTGGATACTTGATCCTTATCTTATGTGTCAATTTCCTTCAAATTGGCAGCTGATCCTTCCCCAAGTACTTTAGCACTATCATGGTTAGCCCTACCTTTTTTTCTATATCCAGAAGATTTTTTGTAGTTAACAACTTTTTTACCAGATATAAAACCTGGTTTTTCCTCCAAAATAGCCATATCAGCTTTAGGAAGGACTGCTATAGCTTCTTATTGTAATTCCCATTCAGAAACCTTGCATGTATTTGTTGTTGACTGCTCAGATGCAACTAACACTTCACCCTTTTTCTCTTTGATCATATTTTGATCAACAACCATTGTGCCATTGTCATGTGTAGCCAGTTGAGATGCCAACCTACTCTCATGCATTCCATTGATTTTTCTCTCCCCAACATGCAAACTAGCTTTTTCTTTTCCAATGATAGAATTGGAAAAATAAGCCAGCTCTTTTTTTATGTCAGCATCAGGTGAACTTGAAAACTCAGATGGGGAATCAAAAACCACAACAGTCCCATGCTTAGGATGGAGAACATTTCCAAGATCTTGCTTCTCTCCAATTATAGAATTAACAAAATTATTGATGCAGATTTGTCTAGCATTATCACTTGTTGATTAAAATTTTTTATTCTTCACATTTCTAAGTTTTGAATATGATTCAATGACATCCTCACTGCATGTTGGGCTCTTCAATGTTCCTACAAGAACATTATTGTTATCAAACTTCATATCTTATGCTGCTTTCTTTACTACTCCAGCATCCTTTGTAGAAAAATCTATAACTAGCACAGAAGTTTATGCTTTTCCTTCATATCCCTCACCAAAAATTCCCAAAGATGAAGAAATATCAGCAATGATCAATTCACTCATAGATTCTAAATCTTGTAAAGGTTCCACATTTCCCCTGGAAATATCCCTTTCGATGATCTCATCTACAGATGATGAAACTCCTGATCTCCTTAACGAGGGAGTGTCCACAACATTAACCATGTTTCCTGGTGACTTCTTTGGAAATAGTATCTGTTCACATTTTGTTGGATTGCTAAATGAACCACAAGGATGGGCTGCAGAATCAGGCTCTGGCAGTGAAGAATGCATAATTGTTTGTATAGCTAGGTCAAAATTAGCCCCTCCATCAATAACTTTAATTGTCTTTTCTAGGGATGTCATTAAAGGAGTTTTTGAGGTAGATGATGAAGTCTGACTCAAAAGTAACTCCTCCACCTGCCTGTGAGAACCGCTAAGTTTAGACTCCTCTACAACCACCTCTCCTTTTGACTCCCTTTCCATATTTGAAGAGCTTCCTACCAATGCCACATGTTGTTGCATTTGCTACTTTTTAGGCTTGTGCTCAGATTTTGTCATCTTATTTGAACATCCATTTGTTGAAAGCCCTACTTGTTTTTTAGATATGTTTTTCTGCTTTTCACTAGTATGATGATCTAATCCAGACTCAAGTGCGGAAACTACAGAACAATTTGAAACCATACCATCAGAGAGATCACATGTTGTCACAGTAGGCATGTTCACTGGTGACAATTTAACTCCATCTGCTTTATCTTAGTCAATACTTCAGATGGACGATTGATGGAAAACTATAAACTAAAATTATCTTCGTTGTTGACAAATGAAACTGCAAAAGAACTTGATTAATTGCCAAGAGATTTTGGCAAGGAGTTTTTCTTTCCATCCAGAACTTGAACTGGATCCAGAGTGGTTTTTGAAGCCTGTGGGAATGGTTTCAATATATCCAACATCTCACCAGAATGGATTGTAGTCAATTTATTTTGTCCTGTTAATGGGCGTGAATCATTTGATATGCCAATTTTTGTCTTTAAAGGTTGATGAAAAGTAGATGAAATGTTACCATATGACCCATCTAGCATCGATGACTATAAATTCATTGGGTGTGAACCACTTAAAGAAACACAACTTGAAAGTGGAGGTCTTTATGTAGGCAGTCCTACTAATGGAGGAATGGAATATTTAATTGATGACACACCATCAAAGATCAAAGCAATGAAATAAAATCATTGTGGAAAGAAATATGAAAAACTTGGTCATTTTTTTCATATCAAATATGCTCCAAGTATGGGCACAAACATGAGAGTTGAATTTTCAACTCTCTAGGCTCTTGTCAATGTGGTCAACCAAAGATATGTCAAAAAACTAAATATTTTGGGGGATTCAAAACTTGTTGTGGATTGAGTCTGTGACAAAGTCACCATAGTGGCCCCTCATTTGGCTCACATTTTGCAAGGTATCAAACAAGACTACAACAAGTTGGATTGGTTATCTTATGGCCATATATACCATGAACTCAATACCCTAGCAGACAAGCTCTCCAACTTATTCCACAAGTGCTAGAATACCAAGAGTATATGAATAATAATTTTTCCTTCCATATATAGTTTTTTGTCTCACTTATTGGCTATATTTTGTGATTATATATGTAAACAATCCAATGATATTATCCGAAAAGTGATAGAGACCTTTTTTTCCTTCTAAAATATTGCACAATATATAATTCGAACAAACTTTTATTACTGAAAATCAATCAATTACTTCTACATACCACTAAAAGTAGCAAAGGCTCTATAACCTTTGATCACCTTGAACATCAAGCACACTAAGAACCTCAACAATGGGGTTCTAATAACATCTCTGGTGGACATTTTCTTTGTAATTTTTGTTTGCTTTCATATTATTTATAGTTTCGTGGTGGTGAAATGGTATCAGAGGTTCATGGCACTCTCCAGGAAGGGGAAAACATTAAGATGAATTTAACCGAAAAGTTTGCAGCTCTGTAGAATAGTTCAAATTTTGTTACCAGATAATTACTTGAGCAATATGAAAACCGTTTAATGGGTTGGTTTCATAATTTTTTTATGTTAAAAAAGTAATCTATAATTCTCTCAAATTCTTGTTCGTTGCCATCTGTCTCAAATTGCAATTTCAATGAACTTTTGGTGACAAAATAAAACTGTTGTTTTTCATGATAAACCCGATAGAGCAGTTGACTGTAACTTCCAACTGCTATTTTTTTCATGATAAACCCTATAAATAAGGTAATTCTAACTCCCAACTGCAAGCCTCTGCTGTAGTTGTTTTGAACCAGGTCAACCTTCTCAAACAAAAACTTTCATACCATACTCTTGAAGGGAATAAATCATGTAGGTCTGCTTCAAATAGGCAACCTACAGCTACAGCCAATCAAACCCTCTAAATAAATCAAATAAGGTGACTTCTTTGAATAAAAAGACCTCTCCAATTATATGATACATGGTGCTACTTTAATGAATTGACTTGTTGGTTAGCATAATCACTTCCAAAGTCTCATATTATTTGGAACATGTCTTCAATGAGATGTTTCCACCAAGCCCGTCTACAAAACCTGCACATTTCACTTGAGATCACACTAAATCCTGTAGAAGAATGTGGGAATTTTCATGTCAATTGAATTAAACTGTGACAAATCTCTGAAGGTTTTTTCCTTTTCAGAGAGTGTCGTTGACCTCTTCCTTCAGCAAAATTGGACTATATGTAATCTCCACTTCACCTCCTCCTTTGACAATTTTCTATTCATTAATATTAATGTCAAATCTATCCAAGAAAACTCTCACAATGCTGATTCTGATTAGCATCTTGCTGTTGTTCCTGTGAGTAATCCGCTCATTGAGTGTTGTTGTCTCATTAGTCTGTGTCCTGCGGGAACTCTCTCAGCCAAAACATGGGTCATGACATTCATACAATTAATTTCCTCGGCAGGTAGATTCTAACAATACTTCTCGTGCGAACAATGGTTTTGGAAAATATTTTAAAGCTATTCACCTACCAAGGTCAAACCCATGTCCTCTATTTGGAAAAAGCAGCAAAAACATCAGTAAGAAGACTTGGATCCCTATTCCACATATCAATTACATTGAAATCGCTACTTCATTCTGTTATTTGACTGGACATTATGTTTTGACTTTTATTGGCACATCAGCCAACTGAGGTAACATCATGGAATTTCTTGAATATATTTGTCCCTGTCCATACCTTTATATATGTATTCTCACCCTTTCGAGGTATTCAAGGTATGTTTGTCCCATGATCTTATTCTTGTGTATTCTCCCCTGTCGAGGTTTGCATATGTGCCAGATTTCACAGGCAAGTACCCAGATGTGGAACAGAACTCAATTTTCTTATGCAGCTACAATTCCAATTCCAGAGGTGGTACAAAACTTGATGAATAATAATAGAACTCAAAGTTGTTATGATGCTACTAAACTCAATTGTGTAGAAATAGCTATCTCAATGAGTTAAAACTCAATTCAAGGACCATTTAAGAGTGGAATTGACAATTTCAACAATGCCAGCATCATTTAGTATTTCAATGAGAATATATGAAATACACAAATATATTTGGCATCTAGATTTTAGTGTTTTACTGGAAATGCCTAAAGCATTATGGAAACAGAATACAACCTTTTGGGAAATTGTGGTTTCAATGAAGTTTTGGTGACAAAAGAAAATTATTGTTGTTCATGATAAAAGCTGATAGAGAAGTTGACTCTAACTTCCAACTGTTGTTTTTTTCATGATAAACCCCATAAAGAAGGTAATTCTAACTTCCAACTGCAAGCCTCTGATGTAGTTGTTTTCAACTAGGTCAACCTTCTCAAACAGAATCTTTCATACCATACTCTTGGAAGGGAATAAATCATGCATGCTTGCTTCAAATAGGCAACCTACAGCTACAGCCATCAAAGCGTCTAAATAAATAAAATAGCACTACTTCCTTGAATAACAAAACCTCTCCAATTATATGATACATGGCGCTACTTTAATTAATTGACTTGTTGGTTAGCATAATCACTTCCAAAATCTCATATTGTTCAGAACATGTCTTCAATGAGATGTTTCCACCAAGCCTGTCGACCAAACCTGCACATTTCACTTGAGATCACACTGAATCTTGTAGAAGAATGTGGGAATTTTCATGTCAATTGATTCAAACTGTGAAAAATATCTGATGGTTTTTTCCTTTTCAGAGAGTGTCATTGACTTCTTCCTTCAGCAAAATTGGCCTGTATGCAATCTCCACTTCACCTCCTCCTTTGAAAATTTTCTATTCATTAATATTAATGTCAAATCTATCCAAGAAAACTCTCATAATGTTGATTCTGATTAGAATCTTGTTGCTGTTCCTGTAAGTAATCCGCTCATTAAGTGTTGTTGTCTCATTAGTCTGTGTCCTACGGGAACTCTCTCAGCCAAAACATGGGTCATGACATTCATACAATTAATCTCCCCTGAAGTAGATTCAAACAATACTTCTCGTGCTAACGATGGTTAAGGAAAATATTTTAAAGCTATTCACCTACCAAGGTCAAACCTGTGTCCTCTATTTGGAAAAAGAAGCAAAAAAATCAAAAGACTTGGATCACTGTTCCACATATCAATTACATTGAAATCACTACTTCATTCTGTTATTTGACTAGACATTATGTTTTGAATTTTATTGGTACATCAGCCAACTGAGGTAACACCGTGGAATTTCTTGAATATATTTGTCCCTATCCATACCTTTATATACGTCACATATTCAATGCAAATCATATTTTATATATTCTATGGCATTTTAAATTATATAAGATATATGTCCTACCCTAGCAGGGATATGGAGTGGTTCGACTCTTGTCACCAAAATTGGAAGTGCCTAATTCATCTGGTCCGTTTGGGTTTTTTCTCTCCACCAGTGATTTGGGTTGTCATGGGAGAGTACTCCCCTTATGAATGCTATTGTTGCTGACACACAGTAGCATATAAACATGAGGGAGACCTGAGAGTGAAATGGGTATCTATCCCATGAGCTTATTCTTGTGTATTCTCACCCTTTCGAGGTTTGCATATGTACCAGATTTCATAGGAAAATACCCAGATGTGGAAGAGAACTAAATTTTTTTATGTAGATACAATTCCAATTCCATAGGTGGTATAGAACTTGATGAATAATAGAACTCAAATTTTTTGCGGATGCCACTGAACTCAATTCCGTAGAAACAGAGATCTCAATGAGTTAAAACTCAATTCAAGTACCATTCAAGAGTGAAATTGACAGTTTCAACAATGCCAACATCATTTAGTATTTCAATGAGAATATATGAAATACACAAATATCTTTGACATCTAGCTTTTAGTGTTTTACTGGAAATTCCTGAAGCATTATGGAAACAAAATACAACCTTTTGGGAAATTGCGATTTCAATGAACTTTTGGTGACAAAAGAAAACTGTTGTTGTTCATGATAAAGTCGATAGAGAGGTTGACTCTAACTTCAAACTACTGTTTTTTCATGATAAACCCCATGAAGAAGGTAATTCTAAGTTCCAACTGTAAGCCTCTACTGTATTTGTTTTCAACCAGGTCAACCTTCTCAAACAACATCTTTCCTACCATACCCTTGGAAGGGAATAAAGCATGCATGTCTGCTTCAAATAGGCAACCTACAGCTACAGCTAATCAAACCCTCTAAATAAATCAAATAAGGCGAATCCTTTGAATAACGAAACCTCTCCAATTATATAATACATGGCACTACTTTAATGAATTGACTTACTGGTTAGCATAATCACTTCCAAAGTCTCATATTGTTCAGAACATGTCTTCAATGAGATGTTTCCACCAAGCCCGTCTACAGAACCTGCACATTTCACTTGAGATCACACTGAATCCTGTAGAAGAATGTGGGAATTTTCATGTCAATTGATTCAAACTGTGACAAATCTCTGAAGGTTTTTTTCCTTTTCAGAGAGTGTCATTGACTTCTTCCTTCAGCAAAATTGGCCTGTATGCAATCTCCATTTCACCTCCTCCTTTGAAAATTTTCTATTCATTAATATTAATGTCAAATATATCCAAGAAAACTCTCACAATGCTGATTATGATTAACATCTTGCTGTTGTTCCTATAAGTAATCTGCTCATTAAGTGGTGTTGTCTCATTAGTCTGTGTCCTGCGGGAAATCTCTTAGCAAAACATGGGTCATGACATTCATACAATTAATTTCCTTTGAAGGTAGATTCTAACAATACTTCTCGTGCTAACGATGGTTAAGGAAAATATTTTAAAGCTATTCACCTACCAAGGTCAAAACCATGTCCTCTATGTGGAAAAAGCAGCAAAAGCATCAGAAGACTTGGATCCCTATTGCACATACCAATTACATTGAAATCGCTACTTCATTCTGTTATTTGAATGGAAATTATGTTTTGAATTTTATTGGTACATCAGCCAACTGAGGTAACACCGTGGAATTTCTTGAATATATTTTTCCCTGTCCATACCTTTATCTATGTCACATATTCAACGCAACTCATATTTTATATATATTATGACATTTAAATTATATAAGATATATATCCTACCTTAGCAGGGATATGAAATAGTTTGACTCTTGTAACCAAAATTGGAAGTGCCTAACTCATCCGATCCGTTTGGGTTTTTTCTCTCCACCAGTGATTTGGGTTGTCATGGGAGAGTCCTCCCCTTATGAATGCCATTGTTGCTGACACACAGTAGCATATAAACATGAGGGAGACCTGAGAGTGAAATGGGTATCTATCCCATGAGCTTATTCGTGTGCATTATCACCCTTTCAAGGTTTTCATATGTGCTAGATTTCATAGGCAAGTACCCAGATGTGGAAGAGAACTCAAAGTTGTTATGTAGTTACAATTCCAATTCCAGAGGTGTTACAGAACTTGATGAATAATAGAACTCAAAGTTTTTATGATGCTATTGAACTCAATTCCATAGAAACAGAGATCTCAACGAGTTAAAACTCAATTCAAGGACCATTTAAGAGTAAAATTGACAGTTTCAACAATGCCAACATCATTTAGTATTTCAATGAGAATATATGAAATACACAAATATCTTTGGCATCTAGCTTTTAGTGTTTTACTGGAAATGCCTGAAGCATTATGGAAACAAAATACAACCTTTTAGGAAATTGCGGTTTCAATGAACTTTTGGTGACAAAAGAAAACTTTTGTTGTTCATGATAAACCCGATAGAGAAGTTGACTCTAACTTCCAACTACTTTTTTTTTCATGATAAACCCCATAAAGAAGGTAATTCTAACTTCCAACTGCAAGCCTCTGCTGTAGTTGTTTTCAACCAAGTCAACCTTCTCAAACAACATCTTTCATACCATACTCTTGGAAGGAAATAAATCATGCATGTCTGCTTCAAATAGGCAACCTACAAATATAGCCAATCAAACCCTCTAAATAAATCAAATAAGGTGACTTCTTTGAATAACGAAACCTCTCCAATTATATGATACATGGTGCTACTTTAATGAATTGACTTGCTGGTTAGCATAATCACTTCCAAAGTCTCATATTGTTCCGAATATGTCTTCAATGAGATGTTTCCACCTACAAAACCTACACATTTCACTTGAGATCACACCGAATCTTGTAGAAGAATGTGGGAATTTTCATGTCAATTGATTCAAACTGTGACAAATCTCTGAAGGTTTTTTCCTTTTCAGAGAGTGTCATTGACTTCTTCCTTCAGCAAAATTGGCATGTATGCAATCTCCACTTCACCTCCTCCTTTGACAATTTTCTATTCATTAATATCAATGTCAAATCTATCCAAGCAGACTCTCACAATGTTGATTCTGATTAGCATTTTTTTGTTGTTCCTGTAAGTAATCCGCTCATTAAGTGTTGTTATCTCGTTAGTCTGTGTCCTACGGGAACTCTCTCAGCCAAAACATGGGTCATGACATTCATACAATTAATTTCCTCGAAAGGTATATTCTAACAATACTTCTCGTGCTAAAAATGGTTAAGGAAAATATTTTAAAGATATTCACCTACCAAGGTCAAACCCATGTCCTCTATTTGGAAAAAGCAGCAAAAATATTAGTAAGAAGACTTGGATCCCTATTCCACATATCAATTACAGTGAAATCGCTACTTCATTTTGTTATTTGACTGGACATTATGTTTTGACTTTTATTTGTACATCAGCCAATTGAGGTAACATCGTGGAATTTCTTGAATATATTTGTCCCTGTCCATACCTCTATATATGTCACATATTCAACCCAACTCATATCTTATATATACTATGAAATTTAAATTATATAAGATATATATCCTACCCTAGCAGGGATATGGAGTGGTTTGACTCTTGTCACCAAAATTGGAAGTGCCTAATCCATCTGCTCTGTTTGGGTTTTTTCTCTCCACCATTGATTTGGGTTGTCATGGGAGAGTCTTCTCCTTATGAATACCATTGTTGCTGACACACAGTAGCATATAAACATGAGGGAGCCCTGAGAGTGAAATGGGTATCTATCCCATGAGCTTATTCTTATGTATTCTCACCCTTTCGAGGTTTTCATATGTCCCAGATTTCATAGGCAAGTACCCAGATGTGGAAGAGAACTCAAAGTTTTTATGTAGCTACTAAACTCAATTCCAATTCTATAGGTGGTACAAAACTTGATGAATAATAGAACTCAAAGTTGTTATGATGCTACTAAACTCAATTCCGTAGAAATAGATATCTCAACGAGTTAAAACTCAATTCAAGGACCATTTAGGAGTGAAATTGACAGTTTCAACAATGCCAGCATCATTCAGTATTTCAATGAGAATATATGAAATACACAAATATCTTTGGCATCTAGCTTTTAGTGTTTTACTGGAAATTCCTGAAGCTTTATGGAAACAGAATACAACCTTTTGGGAAATCCATTCAATGCCTCCACTTGTGCAAAATTTGGAGTGACACATCAACACATGATTTATATAGTAAAATGTCACTGAGCTTTCACAACATTAAGACCATGTTATGCTCTGATTGTGAACAAGATCCAAAATTGACAAAGCACAATTTAATGGGTATTAATTAGTCAAAATTACCATGTGAATAAACTAATCATGTCTAAATGATGGTATATTAGATTAGGTGTGGGTTGCACTTGCATTTGAAAGAGTGAACACAACGTGGATAAAGAACATTGACTACACTAGGAACCTCGACAATGGGGTTCTAATAACATGGCAAAAACTCCAAAATTGACAAAGTACAATTTAATGAGCATTGATTAGTCAAAAGTATAATGTGGATCAACGACTCGTGTCGAAATGATGGTATATTGGACTAGGCGAGGGTTGCAATGGCATTGGATAGTGTGAACACAACATGAATAAAGAGTCACTTGGAGAAGGAATATAAGGAATCGCAGTCTTGGTTGCACGTATAGGGATGGTCAAACAAGAAAGTAGAAGCATTTGGGACACCATAAAAATTGGCAACTCATTGTTTCTAAGAGACATCCAAAAGCGCATTTTTTTATAGGGAAAAGCTTAAAATCCTCCTTTTGGAAAATGCATCCTTCACATTAAGGAAAATTTTCCATCTACGTTTCCCACAGAGATATGTAGAGAAATGTTTCTTCAATCGTCCAAAAAAAGGGAAAAATAAAAAACCCTTTTGGGAAAATGCATTTCCCTCTATGTTTCACCGCATTTCCCAAAAGAGATATGTGGAAAAATGTTTCTTGGAGTATCCCACCAGAAAAAGACACCTTGGGAACATGGGAAACATGGAGGTGACCCCTCCCACCCTAAGGGACACATCCCCATAGAACAATGTTTTTTTCATTCATTTAGTGGCATTTCTGAGTCATCATTGCTCATTTGTTTATGAATACAAAGTTTATCATATACTGCTATTTTGAACAGTAAGCATGTGCCAATGCCCTATAACAAGAGGAGCTTCTTTGGATAGAATGAAAGCCAAGGCCTGAAAATTGGGAATAAAATTTCATAGTTGCAATATAAGCATGTGGACAACAAAACAGTGGAAATTCATTATAATACAGAGACCTTACAAAACCATATTTTCTTGATGATCAGAGAGGCTTGGGTATTTCACTTGCACTAAGAATAGCATATATTGTCATCAATCGGTAAGGTACATCTATAAGACCTCATTTACAGATACTTCCAAAATTCTTCCTTGAAAATATTACTTTTATTTTAAGAATCAAAGAACTTCTATAACAATTATTGTTGACTAGTGTAAAAGCATAGCTCTCAAAGAATGAAAAGGTGTTGTGGGCTATATCTAACATGAAGAAATCAAGAACTAAATAATTAGGAAGTGATATTAGCCCAAATCATGGTGTAAACTGACCAGTATTAAACTTTTTCCACTTCATACTGTCACACTAGTGTGTTTCTAGCAGAAAATTGGTACTGTTGAAGGTATAACTACGGCAATATAAAAGAAAATATCCATAGTGAATTTTTTTAAGTTTGAACCATATATATGAACTTAAAACACATTTTGGATAAGAAGTATAGTTGAGAAAAATTCCAGAAACTGCAATGTTGATCCAACATCATTTGACGAAAATTTTATGCCTGCAATCAACTCCATTGGCTTCCCTTGAGGAAAAATTATTTCATCCATCTCTTTCTTGTCTTTGTATTTCTTCCTCTTCAAATTCACTTTTTCTTCAGCAACCTCTAATTGAAAATCAGATACAGAAATATACTGATCATTGATCCCCTTGATAACATCTTTCTTTCTAGGTTTGTCTATATTGTCTGATTTTCTTTTCTTTGTTTGCTTCACATCGACCTTTAGGACATGTTCACTTTATGTTGGCATCAAATTTATAGCTTTACAATTAATTTCAGATAGGGAAGTGAACGTGGCTGCAAGACTAGGGAATGGGAAATTTTTCCAAGATGAGATTTCAGCAGGAGAAGATTTAAAGGCACCCGAAAAAGGAAAAAAAAAAAAACAACTCACAATTTGTCAAATTGAGTGCGGTCTTCCATCAACATATAGATGTTTGGGAATACTGAATGGACAGAGTAACAGAACCCACACACACCAACTGCAAAAGGAAGGTTGGTCCAATTCACTAGTGAACCACTGGGGTGGAAACCTACCCCATCTATGGCTCCCACCTAGAAAACTGTGACAGTAACCAAAACAATTGCAAGCACTCCACCAACTTCGCATATCTTTCAGTCAAACAGTCGGTAGCACAATCACTGCAAATAAAATTCCAAATGAATAGAGAAAACTCAATTCAGTCACAGCAATATCAAAATGAAAACCTGGAAAAAGCCTTGTCAAATTTTCCCCATCCAGTATGATAAAATCTACACAATATGCATAGAATTCACAATACAAAACAATAGAAATAAAAAAAGGACCGAATCTCCCCAGTGCAACCTCTCCAACATTTGGATAAGTATAGATGTCTTTCTGGCTCTCAAAACAGTAGCGTAAGAGAATACATGTGTAGCATCAAATGAAGGCAAACAACAACAACAATGCTACACTTATCCAACCCGCTTCTAAAATAGTATATGGGGCAAAAAGAAGGCCAACACCAGCTAGTACATTCACTCCATTAACTACTGCTTGCACAAAGCTGCAGCCTTGTCCCCGATATTCTATAGCATGTCCAGCCTCTCTGTCAATGACCCTTTTATCAAATCTCTATTTTCCCCTTTTGTAGAAACTAGTATATATGTTGGCTTTTCTTCAAGTCCCTCCTTTTCCAGTAATGGTCTCTTGCAATCCCAGTAAGGTGCATCATGTGTTAATAGACTACCTTTTTGAGAACATGGAAGTTCAAAGCTTGGTTGGCATTTCATCCAACCAAACGATACCGATGGAGATACAGCAATGTTGTATGTATCCATAGATTATTTGCAACTCTGAGGCCATTCTGTGGACTAGAAGAATTGCTGAGAACAATTGTCATGGGTAAAAGAATCCTCCTTCTCCACAGTGAGCCACTCTTCATTGTCATATTCATGAATTCGCTCGTCCTCATTTTGCTCTTCAATGGTTTTTTCACTCCCTCCATCACCACTATCATCAAACAAGTCAACAGTAGACTTTTCTGGCTCCATTGATGAAATGGGTATCCCGAGGCAATCTCTGTGAATATTTAGCTGAATAAATTGCAGTAAGGCAGTTGCAAGAACAAGACCCACAACAAAATCCCTAATCACTAAACTAGCCTGAGATAACCAATGTTTGGGAGGGAGAAATGTTATTTTAACTAAAGTCTAAAATTTAAACGAAAAATGAATACTTCCTCCCTCCATTTTTCCAAACATCATTTTTAATATTATGCCCTCCAAATATCATTTTTAATATCATACTCATTGATGTTTTGATGGTTGTTGAGTGCACTCTATGATTCCTTGTAATATTAATTATTGTTTAAAAGGAAGCTTCAAAAATCAAATCAATTTCATTCTAATAAATTTATTTTAAAAACATTGATGATGAACCACACAATGAGTGGTTTGAAAGGCGTCAAACTTTAAAAAATTATGTGACTTATCTAGAAGATTTTTTAAAGAAATTAATTAATTAATTATTAAAATAAAATTAAGATAAAATAGTAAATTTAAGAGAGTATTTTGCAACCCATGGTTTTGCTCATGGTATTCCATCTTGCCAACAAGGGGGAATTAACCCGATCGTAGGTCCCAACTAGACCTGCTCTTGTTTGGAATGGCTAATCCCAATGGGTTTTAAGGATTGTTATAAGAGTTAGGGGAATAATGAGTCAGTGGTTAAGAGATTAATGATTAGGTGCTTATGGGTTAGAGGTTTAGGGTTCAGGGGTTAGGGGAATAATGAGTTAGTGGTTAAGGGGTTAGGGATTGGGGGCTTAGGGTTTAAGGGGTTATGGATTGAGAGCTTAGGGGTTAGGGGATTTAGGCACATTTAGGGGTTAGGGGCAGAGTGATTAAGGGATTAGGGATTGGGGTTAGGGGAATAATGAGTTAGGGGTTAGGGGCATTTAGGGGTTAGGGGAATAATGAGTTAAGGGTTAGGGGCATTTAGGGGTTAGGGGAATAATGAGTTAGTGTTTAAAGGGATTAGGGATTAGGGGTTTAAGGGTTAGGGGATTTAGGCGCAGTTAGGGGTTAGGTGAATAATGAGTTCGTGGTTAAGGGATTATGGATTAGGGGGTTAGGGGTTAGGGGATTTAGTATTAAAGGATTTTAGGATTAAGGGTGAGGGGTTAATGGGTTATGAATTAAGCATTAATAGTTTAGGGGTTAAGGGGTTAAGGGTTTAGGTGTTAGTGGTCTATGGGTTTAAGGGTTTAGCGGTTTAGGGTTTTGGGGCTTAAATGGGTTAGGGTTTTAGGGGTTTAGGGGATTAAATGGGTTAGGGGTTGGGAATTAGGGTTTAAGGGTTAAAGGTTTAGAGGTTTAGGGTTTTGGGGGTTAAATGGGTTAAGGTTTTAAGGGTATAGGGGGTTAAATGGGTTCTGGGTTAAGGGGTTATATGTTTAGGGTTTGGGGGTTAAATTGGTTAGGGGTTTAGCGGGTTAGGGGATTTAGCAGTTAAGTATTTTAGGGATTAAGGGTCGCTAGGGGTTAATGGGGTTAGGGCTTAGGGAGTTAAATGGGTTGGGGTTTTAAAGGTTTAGGGGGTTAAATGGGTTATGGGTTGGGAATTAGGGTTTAAGGGGTTAGGGGTTAAGGGTTAGAGGTTTAGGGTTTAGGGGGTTAAATGGGTTAGGGGTTTAGAGTTTAGGGGGTTAGGGGATTTAGCAGTTAAGGATTTTAGGGGTTAGGGGTTAGAAATTTAGGGTTTAGGGGTTTAAATGGGTTAGGGGTTTAAAGGTTTAGGGGGATAGGGGATTTAGAAATTAAGGATTTTGTGGGTTAGGGGTTAATGGGGTTAGGGTAGGGGGTTAAATGGGTTAGGGTTTTATAGGGTTAAATGGGTTAGGGTCGAGAATTAGGGTTTAAGGGGTTAGGGGTTAAGGGTTTAGAGGTTTAGGGTTTAGGGGTTAAATGGGTTAGGGGTTTAGGGGTTAGGGGGTTAAATGGGTTAGGGGTTAAGGGTTTAGAGGTTTAGGGTTTAAGTGTTAAATGGGTTAGGGGTTTAGAGGTTTATGTTTTAGGGGGTTAAATGGGTTAGGTGTTTAGGGGTATAGGGGGTTAAATGGGTTAGGGGTTGGGAATTGGGTTTTAAGGGGTTAGGGGTTGAGGGGTTATAGGGTCAGGGTTTAGGGGCTTAAATGGATTAGGGATTTAGAGGTTTAGGGGATTTAGAAATTAAGGATTTTAGGGGTTAGGTGTTAGGAGTTAATGGAGTTAGGGTCTATGAGGTTAAATGGGTTAGGGTTTTAAGGATTTAGGGGGTTAAATGGGTTAGGGGTCGAGAATTAGGGTTTAAGGGGTTAGGGGTTAAGGGTTTATAGGTTTAGGTTTTAGGTGGTTAAATGGGTTAGGGGTTTAGGGGTTTAGGGGGTTAAATGGGTTAGGGGTTAAGGGTTTAGGGGTTAGGGGTTATGGGTTTAGAGGTTTAGGGATTAGGGGTTAAATGGGTTAGGGGTTTATAGGTTTAGGGGGTTAAATGGGTTAGGGGTTGGGAATTAGTGTTTAAGGGGTTAGGGTTTAAGATGATAGTTTCGTTGGTCTCTGTTTGTGCACAATAGTTGCTTATTCTTTGTGTCTCAATATAACAATTTTGTAGGTACTGTTGCTTGCTGCCAGGTCTTCTTTATTTATTAATTTCTTATATTTTTTAACCATTGATGAAAATGTCTATTCAAATTAAACCAAATGTATGTTCAATCTCTAGTTTCAAACTCAACCACAGTGTTCTCACACAATTTAAGTCAGGATAATGGCCATCTGATGAATTCTCAACAACCACATTACACCTCGTGACTGCTACTATAAAGCTTAAGTTCGAGTGTCCCATGTTCATGAGAAATTTGGCTCTTATACTCTTTCTCCACCTGACTGTGTCCTGGAAATACCCTTGTTTATTGCAAAAACATCGTAATGTTGTTTACCTTGTCCCTTAATAGACCAAGGAAATAGGTGAGACTGAGAGGAATGGAAAACACTAAAAGGTTGGAGAGAGTACAAAAGACTAGGATGATTTAAAGGATAAGCTTGAAGAATGTAATAGTACTAAAATAACTAAAAGTTGTCCCAAGCAAATAGTTGATAATGTGAAACCTTCTTCCATACCAATCAAGCAAGACTACATTCATGTGAGAGCAAGAAGAGGCCAAGCCATTGATAGGCATAGCCTGGCAGAGAGGGTATGGTTCCCTCTTTTTAATGAAATATTTGATCTACATTTTGTCTATCGAAGATTAACCATTTTAACCTTGCCAACAAGGGGGAATTAACCCAATCGTAAGTCCCAAATAGACCTGATCTCGTTTGGAATGGCTAATCGCAACGGGTTTTAAGGACTGTTATAAGGGTTAGGGTAATAATGAGTTATTGGTTAAGGTATTAGGGATTAGGGGGTTAGGGGTTAGTGTAATAATGAGTTAGTGGTTAAGCGGTTAGGGATTGGGGGCTTAGGGGTTTGGGGATTTAGGCACATTTAGGGGTGAGGGGAATAATTAGTTAGTGGTTAAGGGATTAGGGATTTGGGTTGGGGGAATAATGAGTTAGTGGTTAAGGGGTTAGGGGGGAAAAGAGAGAGGGGGAGAGGAGTGAGAGAGGTAGAGAAGGGTAAGAGAGGGAGACAGTGACACAAAGATGGAAGGGGGACAAAAAGAAGGAGAGAGGGAGGGATATAGTGAGAGGATTGGAGGGTAGACACACACACACACACACACACACACACACACACACACACACACACAGAGAGAGAGAGAGAGATTGGGGAAGAGAGAGGGAGGCAGGAGAGAAAGGGAGAGAGAATAAGGACAAAAGATAGGAATTAAGAGAGAGGAACCAGTATCATAGAAGAAAGAATATGTGACCAAATTACTCTATAGGGAGATGGGAGATAGGGGCACCCTACCTACCTAACTCAATGTATAAACAAAATGTGGTGTAATCTTCTGTAATGGTGGTCGATTATACGAGGAGAGGATTTTATGAGGAGGCACTGGATTTTTAATGTGATATGTAAAAAACAAGTACCAAACCTAACCAATTCACATTCACCAATTTTCTGTCTGCATGTGCTAATTTGGTAAATTTGGAACATGGAAAAGGAGTCTTGTTTTGTGATCACCTCCCATGAGGATTCACCAATTGTGAGAACACAACGCTTGTAGTTGCATCTTCTAAATCATTATCACTTCCACCAACACCTCATCCAATAACGCTAGTATAAAAAGTCTCAGGCTCTTGGCAGCCAAAAGGAACATAATGCATGCACCATCAATCTCTTCTGTATACTTTTAGCTCTCCTCCCAAACCAAAGCCACTAGTGTTGTGTGTTCACTTTGCCCTAAATCTTGTGCAAACATCCCAAGGTAAGGAACTGTTGCACCATGGTATGGATCCACTATGTGTCATATCCACTAAAGGAGAATATGTTCCAAACAATAGGTAAATTCTCACAATTATCCCTCCATGGGATGTTGAGAACTCCAAAATGCCACATGCTCATTAATGAAATCTATAAGTTGAGAAATTTCGTACAAGACTTGACGTCATACTGAACTTGGACCAAAAGGCTCGAGATCTGGGTAGCACAAAGGAACATCTGCAATATGATTTGTAATATTCTCATCTAGATAATTTTTCATGGATATCTCCTAGAGTTGAAATGCATATTCTTGGTTCCACAAAACATCTCCCATGGAAGGCTTGTCGAAGCCCATCTCTTCTAAGAAATTTTTGGTAGTCTCCCTAAACATTTTTAGAGAACCAGAGTTGATGCTCCTAACAAGGTGAGGGTCAATGATTTTTTCAAGCTTCCCCTTTTGCTACCAATGCATTTCACACTCTTCTATATTGAATTTTTCTCTAGGAAAAACAATATTAAGAGTTTCCCTTGCACACAAGAACTCTAGTAACACTACTCCAAAAGAATACAAATCAGATTTATCTGTCAGTTGTTTCCTTCTGAAGTATTCAATATCAAGGTACCCAAAGGCCAAAATTACCTTTGGATCCAGTCTTTAAAACTCCAAAGTCCTCCACCTTTTCCCATGATCCTATTGTCGTGGAGATCTTTGACATTTAGATAAGCGCAGAGGATTCACGACAAGTGAATTAGATTGCATTAACCATATATTGGAGCTTCATTGGTATCTCACTAGTCAAACAATTTGCCAACAAGTCGAGGGAGTCTAAATTGGTGCAGTTGAAAATGAAAGGCAAAATTGTTCTATCGAGGCCAAATCCTACAACGCTAAGCTTGAAAACCCTCTCATTATCACAGGTCACACCTTCGAGCCCCGAGATGGTGATGTTGTAGGGGTTTTGATCTTGTCTCCAATCCACGGTCACACCTTCGAGCTTTAAGATGGTGACATTGTAGTAGTTTTAATCTTGTCTCTGGTCCACTACATGAGATTGGGAACATAAACCCGATACCATGTCGGGTTAAGGGACATTATGAGTATTCGACAATTAAATCTCGATACAAAAATGGAATTATGGAGACATTGGCTATCATACGTATTTGGTTTCCTCTGTCAATATACCAAATTTGTCGGTCCTCCAAAAGGATCCTTCTTCCCATTCTTTCCTCCAAAACCAGGGTTCATTAGTGCTACCATATATGCTAATAAACCCCCTTCACCATCTTCCCCATCAGGAAATATGAGTTGTTAAACAAAAATGCGAAGGTCAAGCTCTCCATCATTGAGGTTTATATGACATGTCTTGTAACTGTGCAAAGAATCTTCTTTTCAATACATTGCTATATGTTGGTATGATGCAGATATCCCATTTAATGTTGCTCGCTCACCTTATTACCAAGCTATGTGAGACTCTATTATAGCTACAAGAAAGGGCTTCAAAGTCCCTACTATTCACGACTTGAGGGGAGCTCTTTTGCAAAAAGAGATTTACTACTTTGATTATTAATCAAATATAATCAAAGTAAGCGGGGGGATAACAGAGGTAAGCAGGGGGATAACAGAGGTGGGGGTTTGAGGGTTCAAAATCATATTCGTCGGGGTGGAGGAGGTCGTGGTGGCAAGGGGAAACGCGGGTTTGATTGATTTGAGGTAAATGAGGGGCAGGTTATCCAATATTGCTGCCTAGAGAATTGTCGTGCACTTATCAACAGCTTGATGGAAAGAGTGGACACAACTGAGAGATTATGTTGTGAGGAGCATGCAGAGCAGATGGAAACATTGGACCGAATGCACTATTTACAGTGCCAAGTCTGGGAGAGACTGGTAGTGGCTTGGTGACGCCGAAGTCAACTCACTGAGAAAGTAGAAAAGTTGGAGACTTGGTTGGTGCACTTTGAAGGGCACAATCAGTGTGACTTCTGTCCTCCACCACATTTAGGAACAACCACAGACAACCTTTCATCCATCACATTGGACGACTAGTATGCTATTTGGTGTTCTTTATGTTTTATATGTGTTTTGGTGCCTTTGGCCCAACTGTTTATGGACAATGTCGACCCTAGTCCCTCTTTTGTATTTTTTTGCATCTGGTACAAATGTTTGTCAACAAACCCAGTCGAGGTGAGATTAGACCACCTGTTTTGTAACTGGCTATATGTACTCCTTTTTTCCTACATGAATATAACATTGACTTAAAAAAAACAAAGGTTCATACATCATTAAAAATTTAATTAAGTTTCATGCTTAAATTAATAAATTTTCATACCTATTTACTAAATAGGTCTATAAATATATATTTTAGGTTTATCTATTTAGCATTTATCAAATGTAAATATGATGATTTAATACTATATTTAAATGAACTCACATGTTTAACATAAGAAATGTTATATTTATCTATTTATTAAATGTAAACATGAATATTGTCATAATCTCGAATGGAGGCTTCAGATTCCTGAGACTGACTTTAAAAATTGGTGGAAGTCTCGTGACAAAGCCACAATCTTTTTTGATGGAGCTTCTAATGGAAAACCGGGTACCTCTGGAGCCGGGGGTGTCATCTATCCCTGGATTGGGCAAAGCAGAATCAGTTTTAGTTGGGGCCTTGGGCAGAGCTCTTATAATCAAGCAGAAATATTAGGACTGGACAAAGCCTGCCAGATCGTGCAAGAGCACGGAGAAGAAGACATACAAGTTTTCGGAGACTCAGAAATCTTGATCAAGATCATGAACACATGAGATCAATTCAATAATCCAGCTCTCAATAAGACTCTGCAAAGACTCAGAAAAGTGTTACAAAATACACTTCCAACTCCTTCCATGTCCTCCAAAATTTAAACAAGGAAGCAGATGCAAAAGCAAATGCAGGTTGCCTCTTAGCCCAAGGAAATCTCTCAAAAAACGACGATGTCCCAATTTGGTTTCCGATCCCTTAAGAATCAGCTATGTAAGAGCGAATCAGCTATGTAAGAGAAAATCCCGACTCGAAGGGAATTTTGGGGAAAAATAATATGTATCAAGGGTTGATTAGGCTGCAGCTCAACCTAATTTCATAAATAAAAAATATACCCGTTCTTGTTAAAAAAAATGTAAATATGAATATTTAACCTTATATTTAAAAAATCTCACACTTTTAACATAAATCAATGAAGTTTAAAAATTAAAATTTATGGCCAAATATTAAATATAAATATAAATATTCATTTGGCTATCTAATTAATATTATAACCTTTACTAAAATTATAATGAAGGCATGAGTGTAAAGTTTATAGATGATACATGCAATTATGTTAATTGTAGATGAATCCATCTACACTGTTAAACTTTAGAGACAAAAGGGTATTCATAATTTTAACACTGTAAATTCAGAGGCCCCTTTATATCTAAATTTTAACACTGCAAAAGGATTCAAAGACACCTATACTGATATGTAACACTTCGGTACCAAAATTGCAATTTTCCATATATGGAGTGACACAATTAAAAATTATTGACATAAATGACTAATTCATATACTTCTTGTACTTGTTATTTGGCCATATTTTTATTCTTGGACTATAATAGTCATTTACATTAATCATTATTAATTTTGTCACTTATTATATAGTCATATATTTTAATCCTAGACTAAATTAGTCATTTAAGTTAGTCACTTTTACTTTAGCCACTTATTATCTAGTCATATATTTTATCCCTAGACTAAATTAGTCATTTAAGTTAGTCACTTTTAGTTTAGTCACTTGTTATCTAGTCGTATATTTTATTCCAAGACTAAATTAGTCATTTAACTTAATCATTTTTAGTTCGATCACATAAAATTTCTCAAATTTAGTATTAATTCACTTGAAATAATTGCGGTGACTAACATTTTTAGTCACCTAGTCATTAATTTCATCATTTTTTACTAGTGAGATGAGCCAAAAATCTTAAAGTGTGAAACATCAAGTTTCTTACCGATGAAATCCTCTTAAAGTGTACTCATGCCAAGTACTGTATGAGGACAACAATTTTTCACATGTACGGATGTATTGCATGCTTCCACCCACATATGCATCAGTAGGCCTTGGTCATGCAACATCGCTCATGCTACACCCACAATAGTTTTTTTCTTCCTCTCCGTGACCCCATTTGGCTATGGATTATGAGGTGCTATGTGTTCTCTTCGAATTACTTCTTTGCTGCATAAGTTCTTGAATTCGTTAGAGATGTATTCTCCACCATTATCGCTCCTAAGAGCCTTCACTTCCTTCCTCGACTCTTTCTCCACTAGTGCCTTAAACTCATAGAACTTAGAGAATGTTTGATCTTTCTTCTACATGAATAATATCTAGCACTTACGAGAAAAGTCATCAACAAAGTTTACATAGTACTTATGTTTTGTTGTTGAAGCAATCGAGAAAGGACCACACACGTCTTTGTGAACTCTCTCAAGGATCCATGAAGCTCGATTTTCCTTCTCATGAAAGGTGGCCTTTACATATTTTCCCATAGTACATCCCTTGCATGTGTCTGACTGCGCAAGTGTACCCCTGGGAAGACTAGTAGAAATCTGTTGCATGACTTTCAAGGCTCCATGGTGAAGATGGCCCAATTTTCTGTGCCATAATTCGCCCTCATCCTGGCTCACCACTTGATCTGCCTTGCCCATCAATTACTGCGCAGCCATCTACCTCCAGCTTGTAGATATTCTTAACTCACATCCATATCCTCTTGGCTTGACTCGTTGTTTTATGTCGCAGGAAATTTTTTCCATCACTAAAAACAACATCATAGCCTCTATCCTCCAACATTGCGACTGAGACAAAAATTTTCTTCAGACCTAGTGCATACATTACATATTTTAATTGAAATTCTTTACCTAACTCCCTCTGAAAGATAATGGTACCAATCATGGTAGCACTGTACTATCTTTCATCGCCCATTTCTCTAAGTCACTGAAAATTTACTTATCTCTTGTCATGTGAAAGGAAGGACCACTATCCAAATACAACACAGATCCCAATGCACTAGACACCATGCATGCGATCAATGAGAAGTCAAGCTCAAATTTCAAGGCAAGGGCCTCACTAACTGTAGATCTTCTAGCCTTCTTTTTCTTCTTCTTTTGTGGACAGTTAGTAGCAAAATTCCCATGCTCGTGATAGTGAAAACACTTCACCTTGGACATGTCCTGCTTCTTGTCATTCTTGGACTCGGATTTAGAATCGAATTTGTTCCTCTTCCCCTTCCTCGCCTTGGAAGCTAAAGCACAATCCTCATCATCCTCATTATTATATGAAGATCAATATCTGGTGTTCCGTCTGAACTCCTCCTGCACGAAATACAACCACATTCATTCCCAATCTAGAAATGTTTCCCTTCCATTAACAGAGTCTTGATAATTGTGCCAACCCTTGGGAAGTCCTAGGAGAGCCAAGCTTAGCAAATCATCATAAAAAACTGTTATTCCAATGCTCCCCAGTTCACCCCGACATTGGAAAAACTTTGTTAGATATTTTGGAATGGTGTCACCCTTTTCATCTTGATATTCCTGAGTTTATCTTTGAGCGCCAATTTCCTATGGTCGCTGCTACTTTGGAACAGATTTGTCAAACCCTTCCACATTGCATCTGGTGTGGATTTCCCATGGATACTTGATACAATGTGGTCCCATACTCCCTCCAACAATATCCTCCTCACCTTTGCCACTTTCTTTTTCCATGCATCAAGATTTACAGCATCGGGTTTAGGAACATCTTTGTCAATGAATTCCTTCAATCCATTGTCTTTGAGTACTGCCTCCATCCTGTCCTTCCAAGAAATGTAGTTTCAGCTGCCTTGAAGTGAATACTCTAACCTCAAGCCATTGAAAGCCATTTCGATCTTGAATCAGCCGTAGCACCAAGAAAGTCTTTCTGCAAATTCAAATTCTATCCATTCACAAACTCAGATCCTACTTCACTTCTGCAATTTCCTGTGCTTTGATACCATGTAGAATTATACAACATGCATGTATATCTTGGATTCACCTAATTTAAAAATATACTAAAGTTAAATACTGAATCACTTCTACAAATATTTTGCAGAATTAAAAACACAATCACTAATCACATGAACATGAATAAAGATCAATCACACACAACACAGATAATTTCTTGGGGAAATCTTACAACTAAAAACCCCAATATCTTATATTATATATTAAGCATGGATCATGAAACAATTACATACAAAACTCTTCTCACTAGAGCCCTCCAAGACTCAGCTAATTGTCTCACACTGTCATATGCAAAACTAACCAACACATAGCCAATTCTCAGCCTCCAGACATCCTGCCTTGCTTGCACAATCCCTGATGGTAAAGATCCATAAAAGATAGGAATTCTTGCCTACCTTGACTATGCAAGTATCATGGGAACTCCAATGGGTGTTTGTTTGCAAGTGTGCAATCCAATAATCCTATAACTAATAGTCAACTTCCCTTTCACCTAGAACTCAACTGGGTCTCCACTGGATCTGAAATGCATGCAACTAATAATAGTAAGTCCTCAGTTGCATGTGAGATCACAAATTATTAATTAATTAATATTTAATTCACTTGATCTCTCACCAATGTATCTTCAGTTACAACTAGCACAACTGAGTTTAACTCACTTAACTGAGTTAAATTGATTTACAACTTGCACCAACTCATGCACCACTGCACTTTGAACTCTGTTACAACTAGAATTACTCTTCATGCCTCACTAACTACCTCTAACTCGAAATCCACTAGATAACTGAATTTATCACTTTCAGTTAAATGATTCAAGTCCACATTGAGAATATATTACAGTTTAATGTCTATATTAATTAAGGGATAACCAAAATAGACATGCACCCAAAAATAACACTGTGGGCCCCACCCTAGTCTAGGTGCTTAATGCA
This sequence comes from Pinus albicaulis, assembly GCA_034641835.2. Taxonomy (NCBI): domain Eukaryota; kingdom Viridiplantae; phylum Streptophyta; class Pinopsida; order Pinales; family Pinaceae; genus Pinus; species Pinus albicaulis. The sequence continues at coordinate 158,791,256 of CM076570.1, read as the reverse complement.
ACCAGGTGCTTAATGCACTAGGCATGGGTGATGAATATTCTTGTTGAATCTCAACACCATTGTTGAACCACTAGCCACAATAATGGAACATGAAGCCAATGCCTGCTCCTCCAAAGCAATATACTCCCTCTATGCTACGAAGAAGACAAAGATCTCACAGACTCCCAAACTCTTGATTCTAGGCTAAAATCCTAGCGAAAAGCTTGACTCCCAAAATCCCATTACATGAGTTATGAGTATTTGTTTATAAATAAAAGGGTGACTCTTCACCTCCCCTTCATGATTCTTGGCCTTCCGTCATGACTCTTCAACTTCTTTACAAATGAATATTCAAATTCATTACATCATGACTCTTCATATTCCACAATTTACACTTGGAATTTCACTTACAACTTATTTACAAAATAATATTAAAATATACTCGTACCCATATAGGAAAAAATTAGGTACAAACAACTAGACAACGTAATAAGAAAAAAAAAATTAAGCTTGAGCTTGGGGAAACCACAACTCAACAACATCCACTTGTTTTTCCTCAATCACGTAGTGGTGCAAATATTTTTACTACATGATGAGTCTCTTAAACTATGCGATGCTGTTAGGCTGGGAGCAGGCTCTAGCCTCCATGGCATTTGCACACACTGATTTGGAATCGGTCTATGTTTCCTTCCTTAGTAGGAGAAACACAGTGTTGATTTGGATAAGACCACCAATGTACTTTTGCATGTTTTGCCTATTTACTTCAAGATATTCCTTTGTGGAAATCTATCTGGATTGCTCCAAGTACTCTTCAATGTCCTTCTTGACTTGATTCTTGAATTTGGCCTCAGTGAGTGAGCCAAATGATAAGATCCTATGCGATTTCACCAAGAAATCCACACTCTTATACAATCATGCATATGAGGCCTGAATGTTGGCAATGAACAAGATGATATGTTTTTGATTTTGGATGAGCATCCGAACCTTTATTTCTCCAACTCTACCTCTTTCCTTGTTTTATTTCCCAATTCAAGCGATGCTCCGTTTTATTGCATTGACTATTCATGCATGACAACAATGTCTGCTTGTACAAACTTAAGAGTTTTAACATGATATTTACACTTTCGTTGTAAGCCATGCAAGTGGAAAACTACCATATGCACAATAACAAGATCCTCATAAATATTTCACATGGTATCTCCCACTGTTGATACGTTGTTGAGTATCGTCACATTCAGTTCTTCCAGATAGACTAGTGTGGGAGTTTTGTTAGGAATTTCTTCTTGAAGTTGTTCAACCTCTTTCCTAACAACTTGTAAGTTCTTTTCCAACTGTTTATTCTCAGCCATCAAGTACTTTGTATTTGAAATTTATACACCTGCGAAGGCCAAATCAGTTGCGATAATGGAATTTGGATTCTTTTTGGTGTCTGCCACAATCACGCTTACTTTAATGAATTTAGGAGATGCGAGGTCATCCAAAAACAATTTCTACTAGGCTTAGACAATATGTTTTTTGAAGCTCGTCATAAGTTAGATTATATGTGTCCATGACTGGACCTTCATCGAGAGGCACAATTTCCTCTCCCTACTATTATAGGTCAATTTGGGCACCATTCCCAATGACCTGGTTAAACTGCACATCATCCCCAGAACCATGAATAGGGTCTATCATCCCCTATCATTTCAGTTTCTATATGCCCTAAGACAAAGAACAAAGATAAATCATTTCTGACTTCCATTGCAATATTTCCAAGATTTGAAGTATATGTTATAACACCTATGAGCTCACCAACATAGTCTCTCAAGGGGCTAAGTGCATTGCATATGCAGGTACCTCCACTCAAAGGTGCTCTGCAAAGCACTTCCCGACACTCAATGGTGTGTTGGTCAATTGGGACTGAAATTCTCATTGTTATGGAATCTCGACTTGGCCAGTGCCTTCTAGAAGAGTGCATAAGTGTCAAACTTTGAATCCATGTGTCCATTTGATACCTCTGAGCTTGGGAACATGTCTTTCCTATTATTGGAAAGTCATTGATTGTAAAACTACCTTCAGCTCATCTATAAATTGATCACATATCCTAGTGCTTGAAAAGGAAGAATTTTGAGTAGAGAAATGCTGGTGGAATTTCAATTGAGGAATTGATTTGAGTGATATGCTGCTGGATAGATGTTCATTGTGATGAGGCTATGATGATGTTGGAGATGGTGACATCAAATCAATCATTGGTTGTAACCTCCCATTCTATCCATTAATAAATATTGTTGTTTACTTTACCACATATGAATTTGTATAAGCTTATGTCTTTCATATTATGAATTCTTATCTGATGTATATCGTTCATGTTTCATTGATTTAACTGAAGAACTTGAATAGGCATTTGTATATTGCTATCTCTTTGCTATTTAGTGTTCATTCTTGCAGGAAATATTTTTGCGATCTAGCTTGGATTTGAAGCTACAACAAGAGTGACAGAAGGAGAATTGGAAGTGCTTGGACTCCAAGTAAGTTTCTTGATCTATTCTGTGTGTCTATTTACTGTTAGGAAAAGTATATGCAAAGACTTTATCATGTTATTCTAAATGAATTACACCACATTTAGGGGAGAATGTTTATCTGTAATTTATAATTCCACATAACACCTATTATGTTCTTGACATCGGGTCAACATCTTCGTTTTCTGGCTTTGGTTCTACCTTCATGCCTTGAATCACAATTAACTCCTCAATCTCTTGAGCAAGCTCTTTGTATTGCACCTATTTTCTCTCCTCTTCTCATTGTCAATTCTACTCTTTCTCTTCGGCTTGTCTTTGTGTGGTTTATTCTTCTTCTGTTCTCTGCCTTTGTTCTTCTTCTTGCTTCTGCCTTTCTTATTCTTCCAACCTCCTCTTTTCTTTTTCTTCTCTCTGCTTCTATTTTGCTTCCTACATACTCTGTTTCCTTCTCTTCTCTACTGCTATAGCCACTTTGAGAATTACTGTATCTAATTTCATTTTGCATCCTCTCTCTCCTCATGTGCTATATGAAACCATCCTCTTACCTTTTCCATGCACTGGGTTGCGCCCTTCTTCTAGTACTTCTTCTTGAGTGACTTTTTCCTGCGGAGTAACCTGTGAAGTTTCTGTAAAATTGACCGGCTCACGGGACTTGGAGCCATTATGACAATTCTTCCATGGTTCCTCCTCTGTCCTGTATAATTTCCTACTTAGCCACTAGAAATAAATCCTCAAACAATGCTCTCTACAAACATTCAAGGGATCGTACGAATTGAAGTCCATAGTAACGAATGAAAATTTTTCTATCACCTTTCCCTCGGTGTATGTGACTTTCAGATTATTGATCTCGTACAATATGATTTTCATAAGAAGAGTTGGACAAGATTCTTTATTCTTCCTGTGCAAAGCTGCTAAAAACCCTGTGGAGAGATGATACACAACTTCTTGCATGAATAACTTATCAGTGGCATACCTCGGTAAAATATGTGGCGACTTCTGTCTGTTAAACACTTTGAGGAAAGTGCCATCCAGTGAGGAAAACCAATCCTCTATCTCTGACATTGCTTCCATTTTTCCACATGACATGCAAGGTAGCTCTTCCTCAAAGATAAACTTGTATAACAGAATGAGGAAGTAGTCAGTCAAATTTCCATTACTCCTCTGTGGCTACACTCTAAAAGCAGCTTGCAGTAGATGTGCACGACAGGATTTCATCGTGTCCAAGTCCAAATAATTCTAGGGAATGCATTGTGAGTGAAAATTACATCCAGTAGATAAGAATACATGTAAAATATTTCCTTCCCACCCTTGGGAGGATTCAAGGCATTGACTAAATGGGCACTCAATTGTAAAACCAACAAGTTTGATTAGTTGAATGGTTTCTCTTCATTGACAACTTGGTTTAGTAAGATTTTTCACCCTTCGGGGAAGGTCTCAGTGCTAAGTTAACCGTATATTTTGAAACATATAACTATCAAGAGCTGATAGGCCCTCCTGAGATATATTGTCTTGTAGGTGTTGGTGGGTGTTTGACAGAATTTTGCTAGCATTTTCACCCAGCTTTTGACAATGTCCTTTGTGCTCAAGTAGATGGTGGTAGCATAAAAGTAAGAATCCATGAGTGATTTCGGATCCGAAAAATGATACATGAGATGGTAATCTATTTCCAAAAAATAATCAATCCTTTTTCCACTGGCATTGTTCAGATTCATAGTATTGAGATATATATGCGAAACTATCAATCTGAAAACGTCCACATATGGGAAAATCGGATATCTGCAAGCAACCTTCTATAGTCCCAATCGTTGAACATTGATATATACATGTTGGTATTTCAGATTTGCTTTGAAGCTTCTTGCTAAGAATGCTTCATTCGCTTTCTTCCATGTGATATTTGATTCCTTTTCTATGAGAAATTGAGTATATGAATAAACTGACAAGTTCATTGGCGTACTCGCAACCGTCTCCCCAATATTTATCTCTGTGGTATCCTTTGAAGCAAATCACTTGGGTGCCATGATATCAGTGATTGATGAAGAGAAGTTCTCAACAGCTACTCTACCTATAGGATTAAAATGCACTCATGGAAAATATAGATTAGCTTCAACAAATCAACTCACATATAAAGATCACAACAACAACCACTGAACTAAAGGGGAAAATTGCACAATACTTGAGGTCAAGGGAGAGGGACCAGATGCATTAACTATACAATGCACAATCTCAACAACCAGAATGCAGCTTGAGGCTAGAAAATGTGCAAAGAGCAGTACAACCTGGGAAGATTGAGGGAGATACTATGCATTGCACAATATCAGTGGCCAAGGGATCATAATTCAGCTCTGGAACTGTGTAATGCATAGCTGGGTTAGCTTATTACTTCACATTGCATAGTCTCAAAGGCCAAACATCAAGCTTGAGTCTTGGACTTGTGTAATTCCCAACTAGACAAGGAAAATGCCAACCAAAAGAAGGTGAAAATCTTCTTGGAAAGAGTATGGGAAACTAATAGATCTGAGTGACAGTAACATTTATTTAAAGTGCAGACCTGACTAAGGATATATATATATATATATATATATATATATATATATATATATATATATATATCTATATATCAATACAAATCAAGTGAAGAATATGAGAAAAAACAAACATGCATGGAGAGTCACCAAAACGATGATCACTAGTGTGCAAAAGCAAGAAAACTAATGAAACACTTGTAAAAGGCGAACGATGGATTGAACCAACAATTTTACAAGATAATATAAGTTAAATTTCTAGGAACCATGAAGAGAAACAAGAAAAAAAGGACTCATAGAAGTGAAATGACAAAAAGTGACATAAAAAGTGATAAAAGACTACACAAGCAAGACTCACGCAGAAAAGCACGAAAAAATCCACTGAAGGCTCCTTGATCTCCTTGGGAATGCTAAAGCTCCAATATTGAATGTACAAATGAGATCTAGAGGCATCTATTAAATAGATCTAGGCCGATTAGGGTTTATGACGCGCATGCATAAAATCAAGGGAAAAAACAACACTTGGCAGAAAGTTCCAAAAATATAAAGTGTACAACCTTTGGGAAACTAATGATGACTACCTATTTTCTAGGGATGATTTTTTCTTTTTTTTCTTTTTTGATTTTTTTTCTTTTTCAGGAAACTTGCCTTGCACACTCTTATGAAGGATTGCACAATTCCTGTGGGATGGGAAACTCCTTGACTCAGTGCATTGAGTAATTTCTGAGCTCAAGGGATGCTTTGCACAATTTTTGAGCTTAAGGCTAGGATGCCATCTAGAACTGCATAGTTTTCATGCTCAAGGTTAGCCTGCTAAGAATAATTGCACAATTTCAGTCATCAAGGTTCCTTCCTAGATTGCACAATTTCTGGAGGCAAGCCCAACAATGCAGCAAAGTCAAGTAAAGAGTAAGCTTGTGTTTGAAATATATCAAGCCGAGATCAAATTCATCAAAAGCACAACATGAAAAGATAAGTCTTGATCATAACATGAATACTTGACGGAAGTAAAATACTCAACTCTTGTGGAAAGAAGGGAAGGCTCCAAAATCAAAGCATGGGAAAAATTTGGAGGGTGGTTGTAGCAGCTACAACATCTCCTTAACTCTATTTTATATTGATGAACTCCCTATCCTCTCTATTTCCTAAGATAATGTAATTTAAAGTCATGTTCTTCTTTATGTTCAATTCAATATAATCAAGTTATTAATGAGAGTCTTCATCTCTTTCCAATTTTCATCTTATGTTTGCTTAGTGAGATTTCTCTTTAGGCACAAACTCTCCCACAATAGTAGTGTAGAGATCTCTATCTTTAGTTGAGAGAACTATATCTTTTCATATCTGTGAATCGATAATAAATAAAATAGACTTCCAATTGCCTCAACCTATAGCATAGACAATGTTGGTATGTCTATCCATATTATTATGTCTTAACATATACTTTTCCCTCAACCTTGAGCATGTTTATGTAAGCATAGGCATCATCATCTTGATGAAAATTATATGGGACTATACAGTTTCTCCTTGTCACCTTTAGAAGATTTTTCTTCCCCTTTTTCACTCTTATTCCCCACCACTTCAAAAAAATTATGTAAAACTTACTTAATAACTTTTGTTCACGACTCTTCTTTTTTAAGTCTTGCTTCACCCTCATTTATGTCATGATTGTATGCGATTTCAAGTCAATTTGCAACTTGTCTATGGGTTAATCTAGGAAAATATTTCTCCTCAATCAAAAGATACTCAACTCTAGTTTTCGTTGTACACCTCTCTCAAAAAACGGGAACATGCACCAACACCCAATTGACCCCTATTCTAATGAACGAGACAAAATATTCTAATGTATATACACTATAAGATTCTATAAAATTTTGAAATTGAATGATTTCACTATGCGTATGACCATTGTGATTATATTTCTCTTAATGAAATAAATTATAGCTAATAAAAGTAAGAAAACTAAACAACATATCATTCATTACGTTAGTACACCAATATTTTTACTAAAGAACTTTTGGGGGAAGAAACTCCCATATCAATTTAAAGATGAATTTAATCGCCAACAAAAAAAAATCTCACAGCTACATATTGACACCACCTTTGTGATTTCAAAGAAGGATATGTTTATACTTCATGGAACTCTCGATAATGGAAGTCGAATCCTTCCTTTGACTCATGTCTCTTCTTTTTCGGTGTTCTCAATCAAACAACAAATTAATCAATCAATTGCCCAAAATCCCAACCATTGAAATCAATCCTGCTTGTAATTCTTCTTCAAATAGTACGTACTTCATGTTATAATCTATTCATGTCCTTGAAATTATCATTTACGAAACAATTTGTTTTCACCTTCATTCTCTCATGACAAAGTTGTGTTTTTTCTAATCATGTCCACCATTACAAATGTTACAATAGCCAATCATTACTGGCCTTAAACAAGATGGGTGGGACCAAGGTCGAAGTTGAGCATGTCGTTTACATTCACTGTTTTGTATCTCTCAAGATCAGATGCATTAAAGAAACTTTACTAGATTCCTCCAAGAAACTTTACTAATAGTGAGCCTTCTCTCTCGCTCTACTTTGCAAAGTTGCATTAAAGAATTGGAATGGGGGATTTTTTTTTTTTAATTTTCGATAAAGAATTTAATGTTTTATAGGGCATTGCATCACTCATGAATATATAGGTTTCACAATGTTATGGACTCACATGAACCTATTTGAATATGCCATTAAAATTCCAAATGGTCTCGTCGCTTCTCTCTCGAATATTCTAACAACGTGGATGCATTTTTTTTGGAATACTTTGAAAGGGTGGGTAATCATTTCCTTTCAGCTACTAATCGATTAACGTTGTATATTTCTAAAACGAATGTTTGTGTTTTCATATACGCACCAAACAAAAATTGTGTCCCAAGGGAGAATTATGTGAGAATTTTTCTACATGGTGGTGCGTACGATTCCATGGGAAGGCCCTTAGATTTAGATATTTGATTTTTCTTTAAGTTAGGATTTATGTGTGATTTGTTAGGGAGAGGAATCTATCTTTATACCATTGGGGTTATTATATATGGTTATGATTATTAGTTTTATATTAATTAGTTTATCAAAATTGATTTTTGTAGTTATTTTTTTGTATTTTCTACTTGAATTTAGATAGTGTATTAAATTTATAATTAAATTTGATTTTGCTAGTTTATTTTTGCAATTTTCACTTAAATTCAGGTAATGTGTTAAATTCATAATTAAATCATGCATGTGTTTCGAATAATGTAATGAAAATCATTTTAAATTTTTTTTAAATGTTTTTAAATATATATATTTAAAATTTGTTATATATATATATATATATATATATATATATATATATATATATATATATATATATATATATATATATATATATATATATATTATAATTTTCTAATTAAAAATAATATTTTTCAAGTAAATTTAAAAAATATATATATGTGTACTATATATATAAATTAGTATATTTAATATTAGGGATAATCTATTGAGTTAACCTTTAGGGTTGTATATATCTTTTCTGAAAATATCTCTTTAAAAATCTTGAAACACTTTAAACATTGTATGATTTAATACTTAACACTTAGGTTAAATGCCATTAAAATATAACATATACTCCTAATCCATATGAACTTTACTAAACTTGAAACTAGTTCATTCAAACTTTTATATATATATAATTGTATTTTTATTTAATTCAATGAATTCATATAATTCAAAACTATATTATTTTTTAATAGTAAAACGGTATAAAAGAAGAAGTATAAAGGTATACAAAATTAATACTTTTATATAAATAATAACATTTTTTTAATTAAACTAAAGTTTAACTTCTCACCAAATTGTAATATAAAATATTAAATCTATATCAACTAGCACAACAATATTAATAAATGTGGTTGATAAACGCCAATAGACACATTGTAACAACCCTTGTGAAAATTCCATGTAATAAAGTTAATAAAGACAAAAATAATAACCACGCTTGATGGGACACTTATTCCAAGCTGAATGTTGGGAAAAACATCCTAGTGAGTGTTCATTTTAGTTAACATGGCTAAGGAAATTGGCAAAGGCAATGAAGAAAGACATTTGGAAAGGAAAAATGACATTTTTAGCACATTATTGATGAAAATAATGGAAATTAGGAGAAAGGGAGGTGAAAGGTCACAGGTTGCATGTGAAGAGGAAAATGAAGGAAAATACTAGAAAATGAAGAAAATAGAGGCTTACTTGATAAAAAAAGGCTTTTGAGGATCAATTGGCACCTTTTAACAGTTCAGTTTTGGAGCTCTCTCATTATTCTCCCTCTCTCTCTCTCACTCTTGGAAACTTAGATTTTTCTTGGAGAACTTTGGCATTGCATCAATAAAGGCGAAGAAGGAAAGAGGAAGGAAGGAGAAAGCAAGGAAGAGCATGATCAAGAAGCTACAACATGATTCTTTGCAGGTATTTATTTGCATGTGTGATTTCCTTACTATATTTGGCACACATGGTATTGCATGTGGTTATTTTTTTTCATGGAATGGGTTTTTCCAGGTGTGACAGTGTTTCTAGCCTAGCCTTGCCATTTCCAGATAACCATGGTGTGATGAGGTTCTCATATTTTGGTTGAGCAGGATTGTCGGATGGATTTGAATATGAGTGAGGTGGATCTTCGAAATGATAGAACACATGGAATAGTAACCCCTAAGCCAGACTATGGGTTGCGGTAAATTTAGATAGTGTGTTACCTCAGTGGGCCTAGGAATCCTTGACCGGTGAATGGCGGGATATACGGTAAAGCCAAGAGGTGTTTTTCTCCCCGTTAGGTCTAGGAATATTGGGTTGGGATATACGGTAAATCTTGGAGAGTGTGCCTCGGTTTAGGTCCTAGTAATCCTTGGATCAAACTGTGGATTGCGGTAAAGCCTGAGAGACTAGGAGACATGAAAATTCCTCATGGTGTAGGTGGAGAAATACGGTGCCATCCATGTTTGTTTTGGCCTAGTGATTGGGTGGAGATTATGGTAAAGCATGTTATGACTTGTTTATGTTTTTGGCCTAGTGATCCGTTGTGGATTACAATAAATCCTAATTTCTATTGATGAGGGTAAGGTGGTTTAGCCTCAAGATTCCTTGGTTGGTTCTTTCGGTTTTAGTCCCACATTCATGCTTGGAATATGACATGGGGGTGATTGGCTGAAGAGAGATTTGGGCCTAGGAATCCTTGATCGATGAATGACGAGATATACGATAAAGCCTAGAGGTTTTTTTCTCTCCATCAGGCATAGGAATCCTGGGTTGGGACATATGGTAAATCTTGGAGAGTGTCTCTCGGTTTAGGGCCTAGTAATCCTTGGATCAGACTATGGATTATGGTAAAGCCTGAGAGACTAGGAGACATGAAAATTCCTCACGGTGTAGGTGGATAAATACGGTGGCATACATGCTTGTTTTGGCCTAGTCATCGAGTGGAGATCATGGTAAAGCCCGTTATGACATATTTATGGTTTTGGCCTAGTGATCAAGTGTGGATTATAGTAAATCTTGATTTTTATTGATGAGGGTGAGGTGGTTTAATCTCGGGATGCCCTGGTTGGTTCTTACGTATTTAGTCCCACATTCATGCTTGGAATATGGCATGGGGGTGATTGGATGAAGAGAGATTTGAATTAGCCAATATATGGTCGGGTGGAACGTGGAAGTCTAATCCCAGGTTGGATTTTGCATTCATTAATAATAGGTTCTCTCCTTGAAATTTTATGTGTAAATGTACCAGCTTACATGTGGATTCCATGACTGATATATCCTTGATATATATGTTGTTATTATGTTGGTTATAAGCATGTATTATGTCAGTTATGATGTGTGGCTCTCCTCATGTTTTTATTTGTAAATGAATGAATAATGTATCTAGGACCTAATAGATGATAATGTAGCAAATGGTATAAGGGAAAAATGCTTCTCAGCAACTCTTAGATAAGTATGAGACCCCTATGCTCATATATGTTGTTTACATATATAGATTATATATTTGTGACATGTTTTCCATAATGCCTGTCATGGCTAGCAAGGGTCTAGTCTAGATCTTGTCATGGTTTTTTCAAATACATCATTGTTTCATTTTTTTGGCATAGGTATGTAGGAAAAAGTCCCTGGATGCATGCTTGCATATGTTTTAGGAGTGTCCAGAGCCTCCTCAATGCACCCATGCCTATAATGTGGGAGCGTATGCGGTTTTGAAGGCCTAAAACCTCAGTGGCACCGAGGGTCTAGATGCCTGAGTGGTTGGGTTCGCTTCTGGGAGTCGTATTGATGATGTGGAAGGTATGTGTGATGTGTTTCTATCGATTCCACTTCCTTCAGGTCACCTAGGAGGTTCAATTTGATCATAGTAACTCTTCATCACATGTTTACCCTGGTTGGACAGTTACTTGGGTAGATGTGGGATGAGGGTGTTATAGAGTGGCATCAGAGCATGGTTCACCCCTTGGAATAGATGGGAACGATGTGTTCGTCATGCATTCATGTTAGTTTCACTTGTGTTAATCATCCTTATGGTCTATGTGCTAGTTGCATATGCATGGTGTCGATCATGGTTGTAGTGTTGTCGCCATGTGGAAGAGGATTTTTTTTTTATGAAGTGTGTCATCATGAGTGTGTGATTGGTTATGCATTTTTGTGTGTGTCATTGCCTACATGTTGACAATGCACATTGGTATGGTTGTTGTTGTGATGCATGAGGTCATAATATGTGTAGTGATATGGTCATGCAGTGATGACCGGATTCTAGCTAGAATGATGTTTATGTGTTGGTACACTTAGTTTTTATATGTCTATATTATGTTATGATTATGATTTTACATGTATTACATTGATTTGGATGATCTTTTAGATGAGGTATCCTCCCTGAATTATACTAAGGTATGTTGGTTTATTATGAATTTGTTTAGCTAACATATGATGCCTTGCAGGAAAGTGATAAGAATGAATAGCAAGATGGTAGACTACAAAGACTCTCCCTATGAAGAAGATGAGTAGTGTGGTGGGAACTCTTATGATTTTGGAAGACACATTGAGAAGCTTGAAGGAAGAAATAAGGAGTTGTAAGGTGGATAATGATAGGATCATACAAGCACAAGAGAAACAAGGATAGGTTAATTCTATACTTCTTCAACGATTGTCATAATTGCAACGACAAGGGTCACTTCGGTTCATCCATGGACAGGAGGATAAAAATAATGGGGCATATGGCAGTAGGTATCCTGGTAGACATAGGTCAGATAGAGCTGATATGGTGAGATATGGCAGGGTTTTGGATACCAAATAGGAGGGGTGTTAAATACACTGGTACTATTCTAGTTCTAGTCTGGATAGACATTATGATCACTGTTGGGTCTCAATCTAGTCTCCTAAACTGAGCTTCATTTAATTGTCAACCAGGATTTGTAAACTGCTGAAGTGAAGTGTACCATATGTACCTAGGTGCTTGTTTCCTAATGCGTTGTATGTGGTTTTGTGATGTTTTTGGTCTTTTGTGATGATTTGTGATGTTTTTGGTCTTTTGGTGTTTTATGTTCACAATGAAACTGCCAAGAAAACTAATGGAAAGAAGTTGGTGGTCAAAACAGAGTTAAATCTAATGTATGGAATGGCAAATGCAATTAGAAATACTGAAGCAAAATCTGAACTATGACTAAATAGAAACAAAAGCTTGATAATGACTTCTTAGGCAAATGACACAAACTAAACTTGAGAAATGATCACTAAATATGCAAGTTCTATAACTAGACAGTTAAACACTAATTTTATCATGGTGCAACATTCTGTTCTAAGCTCATCTATTCCATGACTAATTCCTAGTTCTATTCTGCAATTTAATTGGATGTCTCAGAACCTATACTCAAAGAGTTATTGGTTTCTTGTTCAAAGTAGTTCTTTTGAGGAAGAGCTCTATTCATAAAATGATGAGGAGATTGCAGAGAGATTTCAGACCTTATAGTGATGTTATCTTCTGTTCCTATGTTTATGGATCACTTGTAGTTTTCAGAACAAAAAGATATTTGTGAATAATGAAGGCTGTCTTGTGAATCCTAACAACTAAAATAATCTATTGTGCAAAGAATGACAGTGTGACTATGAGATGTAAGTGCAATGAGTTAACTTAAGAATGGATCTAAGATGTTTCTAAACTAGAACAATGTTGAACGATAAGTCATCATCAAACTTGAAACAAAGTAACTGAACATGAATTAAATGCAAATGAAACTCCGGAGCATTCTAACTAACATGCATTATTCTATGAAGTTACACAATCTGTTTGTTCATCATTAGTGATATTTTGGAAGAGTTCCTTCTTGTGGAAGAGGTAGAACAATTCTGACTGTGGACTTGTATGCAATTGAAAGCAAATGAACTAAAAGCAAATGAAAAAACTAAGTTATCACACCCATACCCTACTCGTCATTATGATGTCTTGGGCAAGCGTTTAAGAGCAAGATCAGAGATGATACTTAGTACAAAAAAACAACTAAATCTTTCATTATCACGGTCATGTCTTGAACTTCTTAAGGATGTATTGGAAGAATTTCTTCTTGTGGAAGAGTGATTAGAACAAGTGTAACTGTGATAGTGAATAGCAAAAACTACAACTAATTCCTACAATACTATAGCTATTCATCATTCATTGTTATGATCTGTTGGAAGAATGTCTTCTTGTGGAAGAACTGGAATGAATATAACTACAGTATCTAGTTAAAAACAAATACAAATTCAACTCCTATCCTACAATACCATAGTCAGTAATCATTCATCATTTTGGTCTGTTGGAAGAGTGTCTTCTTGTGGAAGAGCTGGAACGAATATGACTACAGTAGCTAGTTAAAACAAATACAAATTTAACTCCTATCCTACAATACCATAGTCATTAAACATTCATCATTTTGGTCTGTTGGAAGAGTGTCTTCTTGTGGAAGAACTGGAACGAATATGACTACAGTAGATAAAACAAAAAAACTACCAATTCAAATGCAAAACGTAAAGGCAACTAGGAAAAACTTATCTAGTTTACGCAAAAGAAATCCGTGCAAGAGGCAGGGGCCCTCTACCACTTGACGGCATTCAACTTCAAATCAAATCACGCCTTCAGAATAACTTTGTCTGCTCCATTAACAATGCAATTGTTCGAACATAACACTCTGTGTCTTCAAGGACGTAACACAGAGTTTACACAAAATCTAGCAGCAAATCTAACACAAAATCTCTAACTAAGCTCTCGGTCTACTCAAAAGTTTATAAAGTAAATGCCAGTAACAATAATTACAAAAATTTAGGAATAATGTCTTTCCTTATCCGAATCATCTTAGGAGTCTTTGAGGTGGCTACGTGAAGAAGAAAAGACATCTGGACTGAGACAGTCCTAGTAGGAGTCTTCCTTCACAAATGTGTTCCCACGTGCATAACCGTACCCAGAATTCATTTCCTCTTCCATGATGAGCAACAAACCATGTAGGCACGACGTGGATCATGCCCATATGCTTTTTTCCTCAAGAGGCCACCTGGAACATACTCAAACATAAAGGTAGCTGCAGAATCGCCGGTTAGCTACGGAATGCCTGCATTCTGCAGCTAGTTCCGGTCAAAATGCTTAACAATGGCAACAATCACAAAATTCAACAAGTCAGTCATGTAAACTATTCTAGAAGTAATTCTAACTATTTTTATTGATCAATTGGGTTTAAAATAGAAATGGACAAGGGAAAATGAGGTAAAATGAGGTGAAGGAAAGCACAAATTTGAGGCTCAACATACCCCCACTGCTGTCTCTTTGCATGTCCTCATGCAAATTATCCTATGAATTCTGAGGCTTCTGTAAGGACATCTAATCCCCTTCTTCTCCTTTGTCTGAAAGCTAGAGGCCTTCTGGGTTTCCTGATCACAAGTTTGAACCTGAGGTTTGTGAGTGCCCTGATCAACTTTTTGTTCCTTGTCTTCATCTTCTCATTGGTCCTCTCCACTTGGTCTATATGCAGGGATAAGGTTGAGTTCATGTCAGTCTTGAGCTTGATTTGATCTTTGAGAATTTCATTCTCATTTTTGATGTGTCTATTCAACAATTCCAACTCATACCTATCCCTCCTTAATATATCAATTTCAGTCAGTGGAGGACTGGGGGTTCTCTCTCTGCTTTCTGAAGCTGTCCTCTCTAAAGTTTCCACATAATCATAAATTTCCTGTTGAGCAGGATCAATTTCAGGGGTTCCTTCATAAAAATCCTCTTCATCATCCTCTTCAATGGGTGTTTCTTCATCTGCTATATTGATTACCCCTGTTTGTTTGATTGGTGTTTTCTTCAGTTTTCCCTTTAATCTGTGGCTTCTCCTAGGCTGAGAGGATCCCTCTCCTTTCTCTGTGACAGATTCCTTGATTATCTTTTCTTCCTTAAGTTGCCTCTTGATTCGAGTCAACTTCTCCAAAATGACTTCCTCACTGCTTTCTTGAACTGGTTTGTCAATTTTACCTTTTGAAGTCCTCCATTTCCTACTTTTCTTTGTGGGCTGTGGTTCAGGTGATAGTTCTTTTGCTTCTTCAAAATGATTTCTTATTAAGAAATCATCCCATGTATCATTTGTTTTAGATAGATGATGCTTAATCAAAATTTTGACCAACCCATGATGATACAGGGTTGTCTCTAAAAACTGAACTCTTCTCTGAACACAGGAAGCCATTTTCTTCAGACTTTGATGCAAGAAATATGGTAGATTTAAATCTTCTCCCAGAAAATGCATCATTAGTCTGATGTGGTAGACATAAAATGTCCCATATCTACTCTCACATGTAACAATTTTTTGTAAAAGTAGTAGTATGTTTCTCCATTTTCTTTTCAATGCAGTACTGGGAATTCCTTTCTTGAACACACTAACATCCATATTTGGTGATTTTAAAATTTGTTTCCAGGAGTCATTATGGAATTCTCTATTTTTAAACCATCTTTCTCCAGTTCTGGACAATCTTGTAGCCTCTGCAATAAAAACTTCAGTGACAGTAAACTTGACATCCCCTATTTCAACTTCGGTTCCTTGGAATGATCTGGCAAATGTTTTAGTGACTTCCTTATGGAAGCCATTAAACTTTTCCAAAAATTGAAGCCATCCTATTTGTTGTAACATTTCCTTGCATTGTGGGTAACCTTCTAAATATTTTGATCCCATAGGCTCAGTCCTTACGATGAAACCCATGATTTTTCAATATCAAATTAACACTCTTCTACCCACAAAACAATGACTTTCACTTTTGGATTAAAATGGCTTCAAGCTCTAAATGAAAATGGCTTCAATTCTTAGAATGACATACCTCTGTTTTATAGTGGCAACAAATTCAAAACCTTTGGCTGATATGCTTCTGTTTGATCATGAAAGAAATCTCAAATTTCGAACTGATATGTATCTGATAGGCAGTGAGAGATGGCTTCAGATTTCTTTTTGTGCAATACCTCTGGCTCTTAGTAGCAAATGGTTTCAGTTTTAATACTGCAATACCTCTGTCTTTGGTAACAGAAAAACTTCAAACTCAATCACTGAAAAACACCTCTGTCTCTAGTAGCAAATGGTATGCTTCAAATTCAACACTACAACATCTCTGTCTCTGGTAACAACAGACTTCAAACTCAACCTTTGTCTCTGGTAACAAATGGTTTTCAAACTCAATCACTACCAAACCTCTGTTTTTGGTAGCAAAAGACTTCAATTTTAGCACCTCTGTCTTTTGGTAACAACAGACTTTAAACTCTACACGGCCACAATTCTGTGTTGACAGTGAAAATGCTCCAAACTTCGTCCACAGTGATATGTTATCTGTCCACGGGATCAATTGGCTTTGAGTTCTCACACTGTTATACTTCCAAATTTACCTCTTCTGCTCTGCTCTGCGTTTACAATGCTCAATGCTGTTCAAACTGATATCCTTTAGCTCTGCTCCTGGTGATAATAATATCTCTGTCTTCAGAATGGAATACCGGCTACGGAATGAAGTTATGGCAAATGGTCACGGAATAGAGTAGTGGAGTGAGGTGGAGGGCTTGTATTAATGATTGAGGAGACGGCGGAGGATTTTATGACGGTAGAGGGAATCATCATCATTAAATGCTTTGGTTAAGAGACGTGGAAAATTCAAATGCTTTGGCCATTTCACCGCTTAAATGCTATCGGATATGAATTTTGAAATGGAAGATTTTAATACAAAGTCTGTAGAGGGTTTGTTGGTGTTTGATCAATAAAAAAATTAAAACAACCTTTCGAATAATCCACAACTAAACTATGCTAAACTTTTATGAAATGCCATCGTAATTTAAATTTGTTACCTCTGCCCTTTATTTGATGTTTTTGTAGCCTTTGTCTTCTCTGCTCATATTTGGAGGAATCTTTCACAATTTTTCTTGATGTTTTTGATTCATGAATTCACTGGATCACTTTGTTGTAATTCTGATGTCTGCTGGTTGATGCCTTCAGGGTTTATAGCTGCGAAAAGACTGTCGGGCTGCAGAAAGGCTGATCAGCTGCAAAATGTCCACTGAGCTGCAGAATGTTCCTGTAGAACACCTTAATCATGAAAATGGAATGTTTTTGGAGTATGGGTGAAATGTTATGTGGTATGCATGAAAATGGATGATGGATTATGATATGTATGAAGTGGATAAGTGGAATGGAATGGATTCAGTCCATTAAATGGAATAAAGGAACATAAGGGCTGTACTGCAATTCATGACATATTTTATTCACTTACAACATGATATCAAATTTTTTGTTTTGACATGAAAATGAAATGGATGGAAGATGGAATGAAATGAATGAAATGTGGAATGGAGTCAGATGAAATGAATGATGGATGGAATGGAGTATGAATGGATAAGTGAATGGAGTGAGATGAAATGAATCATAAGCACTATGGAACTGAACTTATGATTTTTATAACAGCTGCTTAAAACAAAAAATGGGAAAAGTTAGAGTGTCAGAGAGACTCTGATTTTCACCCTATCTTTTCTGTATAAACATGCCAATCAATGATTGGTTTTCATGCTTATACCTTTATTTATTTTTTTTAATTTTTTATTATTTTTTATTATTTTTCAAAAGAGAAATGCTTCAGAAAATTTAATCAAGTTGATGAAGAAGAGAGACTCTTCTTCATTAACTTCACATCATTGTCTTCTTGGAACTTCTTGACAAACTCTTCTCTTGAGAGTGGCTTGTGGTATAGCTTCAGTCTATGACCATTCTCAAGAAAAGTGACCTCTTCTTCATCTATAGTTCTGATTTTTACTGCCCCATTATCAAAAATTCGAATAATTTCATATGGCCCAAGCCAATGTGTCTGAAATTTCCCCTGAAAATCCTTGAATTTTGAATCAAACAAGAGAGCCCAGTCACCCTCTTTGAATTTCTTCTCCTTGATGTACTTGTCATGCCATCTAGCCCTTTGCTGTTGGACTAGACTTGTTTTTTGAACTGCATCTTGTCTGATCTCATCCAATTCATTAATTTGCTCCAGTCTATGCTTTTGTGCCTCCGTTAAATCAAGTCCTAGCTGAACTGCCATTTTGAAAGTTAGAATCTGGAACTCTATGGGAAACAAAACCTGCTTTCCATAAACAAGCTCATAAGGAGTATGGCCTGTTGTGTTTCTCCATGTAGTTCTATAGGCCCACAAGGCTTCAGGAAGCCTATCTACCCAATCTCTTCTATGTAGATGAACAGTCTTTGTTAAGATTCCTTCAATGACTTTATTAGTGGATTCCACTTGACCATTTGCTTGTGGATGATAAGGAGTAGATGTTCTATGTCTGATTTTGTAATTCTCCATCATTTGCTCCACTAGCCTTGATGTAAATTGAGCTCCTTGATCTGTAACAATTTTCCTTGGGACACCAAAACGAGTAAAAATATCCTCAAAAAGAAAATTAACTACAGATGATTCATTAGCAACAAGTAATGGTTTAGCTTCTACCCATTTAGTAACATAATCAGTGCAAACTAATATGTATTTCTTTTGTCTCGATGGAGGACTAATAGGTCCTACAAAATCCAAAGCCCATTTTTCAAAAGGTTCAATGTGTACCTGAGGTTGTAATGGCATCTCACCTGAAGGAGAAGGTTTCCCTACCCTTTGGCAACTGTCACACCTTTTGACATACTCCCTTGCATCTTTAAACAAAGATGGCCAATAATATCCTAAATTAAGGATCTTATAGGCTGTCCTCCTATCTGCAAAGTGTCCGCCACAAGGTTCATCATGACATGCCTTGAGAATTTTAGGCATCTCATCTTCACGAACACACCTTCTAATAATCAAATCTGGACCTGTCTTGTACAACTCGTTAGCGACCCATGAATATCTTGCACTATCATTAATGATTTTTCTTTTATCCCTTGCATTCATAATTGAAGGAAATTTTCCTGAAAATAAATAGTTGGCAATATCAGCAAACCATGGAGTTTGAGTAGAGATTGCGAAAAGATATTCATCAGAAAATTGATCTTCAACCGGAGTGTCATCTTTGATATTTTGAATTCTAGACAGGAAATCAGCCACAGTGTTTTGTTTTCCAGGCCTATCTAGAATAGTAATGTTGAATTCTTGCAATAATAACAACCATCTTATAACTCTGCCATTAGTGATTGATTTATTCATTAAATATATAATTGCAGAATGATCAGTGTGAACAAAAGTTTCATAGCCTGTTATATAGTGTCTAAACTTGTTAATGGCATGAACAACAGCTAAAAACTCTTTTTCAGTTACAGTATAGTTTAACTCTGCAGGAGTCAAATTTTTACCGATATAATAGATGGCATAGGGAATTAAATCTTTCTGTCCCAATACTGCTCCTAGAGTTGTATCAGAAGCATCTGTCGAGATATGAAAAGGTAACTTCCAGTTAGGTCCCCTTAATATAGGTGCTTCAGAAATTTTGGTTTTCAGGGTTTCAAAAGCTAACTGGCAATCAGAAGTCCATTTAAATTCACAATCTTTGGTGAGTAATTTGAAGAGAGGAGATGCTATTTTGGTGAAGTTTTCTATAAATCTCCGATAGTACCCTGTAAATCCTAGAAAACTTCTAACATCTCTTTGACAACTTGGAATGGATAGGTTAGAAATAACTTCAACTTTCGCTTCATCTACTCTAATCCCATCCCCTGAAATGTGGTGCCCTAAACAATACCTTCAGTGAACATCATAAAACATTTTTCATGACTAAGAGAAAGGTTTGCTTCTTGACATATTTTTAAGACCTTTTCCAAGTTTTCTAAAGCCTCTTCAAATGTATCCCCATAAACTGTAAAATCATCCATGTACACCTCTACACTGCCATGTATCGCATCGGTACCCCCAATACTGCCCTTTGGAATGTTGCAGGTGCATTGCACAATCCAAATGGAAATACTCGGTAGGCATAGGTACCCCAATGACAAGTAAATGTGGTTTTATCTTGGTCTTCAAGTGCTACTTGGATTTGATTGTAACCACTAAATCCATCCAGGAATGAAAAGTACTTTTTACCTGCTAATGTATCTAATACTTGATCTATGAAAGGTAAGGAAAAATGGTCTTTAAGAGTAGCTTTATTCAGTTCTCGGTAGTCAACACACACCCTCCATTTTCCATTTTTCTTAGGTACAATTACTAAAGGGGAAACCCACTGACTATCTGAAATAGGATAGATGAAGTTAACATTTAACATTTTTTGTAATTCTTCCTTGACAATTTCCCTAAGATTTGGATTCATCCGTTTTTGAGGCTGTCTAATTGGTTTGCAATTTGGCCTCTATATAGATGTGATGAGTACAAGTCTTGGGACTTATCCCTTTCATGTCAGTGTATTCCCATGCATATGCGGAAGAATGTCTCGTAATACTTTGACTAACTCTTCTTGTTGAGATTTTTTCTAGGTTTTTGTTTATGTTCAAGGTTTTGCCCTGGAAAAAAATTTCACTTGTGAGAGCTGCCAAATTTGTCCATAGAATGAAGAGACATCCCTGTCTAGATGACAAGAACTCAATATTGGATCCCTCTTGAAATGATTCTTGTTTGTGTTCGGGAGAGGATTCAAAGTTTTCTAGAGTATTCAGAATTTGATTATCTTCACTAATTTCGAAATTGTGAAGAGTGGTTGTAAATATTCTTCATCCTCTATCCATTGAGTGTCATCTAGATCCGTAATTGTCCTAGTCGGAGGATATAAAGTGAATTTCTTTGTTGAAATACCATCGTAAATATACATATCACCGGACCTACAACTAATAAAAGCATCAGCTGTAGCCAAATCAAGGTCTTCCTAGTATAACAGGGATGGCCTCCTAGATTATTCTTGGGTGTCGGGATCATAAAATCCACAGTGGTACTCCCAAGAGTCTAGGGACATCTGGAATGTCTTCTATTACCCCATCCGGTCCCGATCACGGATCTATCCGCTAATTGTAATAGTGTGGGTGTAAAGAGAAGATTAGGAAGTTTCCAGTTTGTCCATGATCTCGTCTACTCATGATATTTATTGCTGCCCCTAAGTCAATGAGTGTGTTTTGAATTTCAATTCCATTGATGTGAATTTTGACAATCTGGATTTCTGGGTCAAGGTACTTTGGAATAGTAATCTTACCCATCATAATGTCTCGCTATTTGTCCTACCAGCTTGAATTTTCTTGGTTTCTCTTATTCTTTTTCTTGTTGTCTTCATACTCAACTCCTTTATTGTTTTGGCTAAAATTGGGATTTCCTTGATGGCTTGCAATAATGGAATTTTAATGCAAACATTTCTCAATTCATCCAAGAAATCATAATTAGGCACCATTATTTGTTTTTCTACACCTTTATCAATTTGTAGTCTTTCCCGGAAAGGGAGGTATAGAAGTAGATGTGGATGGTTGCTCTAACACTGGAGTTGGATTTATTGGATCTTTTTGTTTCGAGTTTTTCAATGTTTTTGGCCTTGAAAGGATGTACCTTCCTCAAGACTTTTATTAACCCGTAGGGAGTCTTCCCTCGAAATTATCTTGTTCTTGTATGATCACGAAGGTTTCCTCTTCTCAAGTATCCTTCCGGACCTAAGTTGAACATCACTAAGGTCTAGAGGAGTAATTAAATAAGTTGGAAATTGTTGTCCTTCTATCATGTATGTATTTCGAGGGGTTCTTATTATTGGGGGTTTGGTATGGGTCTGAGATGAAATTGATTGGATTTTTGAGGGAATGGTAATGGAAGTGGTTGATTTTGATGAGGTTGGTTCGTGATGATGTTGTTGAGAATTTTGTTGAAGATTTTGAGGAAAATTTTGTTGAGGATTTTGAGGATAAAAATGTGGATATGGTGGATAGGATGGTGGATACCGATAATATGGAGAGTATCTTCCATAGGGACCTTGTGATCCTTGTGCCCAAGCTTGAGATTGATTTTGAAATTGGGGCCAAGGTTGTCGCCAAGAATTCCAAGGTGGAGGTTGATTATACATTTGATCATGGAATCCTTGTGTCCGAGATCCCCTGCCAAGGTCTTCTAGATACAAAGTTAAGAGATTCTCGTGGAGTCCGTAGGAGTTTCTTCCTGAAAAACAACCTTGAGACCAAGAAGAGAAGGACAATTCTTGGTCTCATGTTTCTCGAACAAATAACACGAGGTTTCTACAACTTTTACATCTAGAGGACACTCTCTCAAGGCATGTTTCTTCCTACATTTGGGACAAAAGATTGCCAAGGCATCGCATTCAGCCTTTTGCTTGTTTTGTATCTTGAGGGTGTTTATTTGTTCACTAAGACTCCCTAAGATGTCGGATTTAAAATCATCAAGCATGTGTCCTATTTCTGATCTACTTCATCGTCCCGTACGGCGATTTACTTGCCCTTGCAAGAGCGGGATCTCTTGGACCTTTGACAGCTTTTGGATTTCCCTCCGGAAAGGTTGATACATAACTCGGATATTTCGGGTAATGTGAGTTGTGATATATCCCCTTTTCCCATCATGTTAAGGATATCCAACCATTCATCCCTAATGGTTTTCAACAAAATGAGATTTTAAAGTGTCTTGATCTAGGTTTTCCATTTGTGCCCTTTTTATGTTGTATTTAAATCTTTCCAACAAATCTTCTAAGTTTTCATCTTCTTTTTGTAAAATCTTGAACACTTCTTCCTTATGATTAACCGGCATACAATAATCCAAGTATCTCTCTAGAAATTCTTGTTTCATGTCTTCCCATGTTCTAATGGAACTACTTGTTTAAACTCATAAACCACTTCAATGTCTGCTCCTTTTAGAGTTGAAGGAAACAATTTCAATTTTTGAGCATCTTGAAGATAGTCATAAGTCCTACACAAGCACTTCAAATTCGAATAAGAAAGTTTCGGGATCCTCGGCTTTAAGTCCATAGAAGTTCGGAAGGACGAAGGTGAAATGTTTTTCATGGTTGTATTGGTTTCTTCATCAAGTATAGGGAACCCAAAAGAGCTTTTTATTCTACCTCTTCCTCCATACGCATCCCTCTACCTCCTTCTCCTCTACCTCTACCTCTACCTCTACCTCCTCCAAATAATGTGTGTTCTCCATTAACAACTCCTCCTCATCCTTCTTCTCGCCATGGTTGACTCTCCGTGGAAGTAGAAAGGTTTGTATCCTCAACAAGAGTTTTTGGATCTTCTTCTATGGCAAGGTTCAGGTGGATGAAGTGGAAGGTTTCTCTAATGGAATAGGTGACCTTAGATCTTCTAGAAGTCCAGGATCGGTAAAGGATGGAAGATGGGTTTGAGTTGAAGGTGTACTAGCTCTGGATCTAGATGAAACAAGTGGTGTTCTAGATATCAAACTTCGCCTCTGCTCGCTATAAATCTTCCCCTTGAATCTCTCTCCCTACGCATAAAATTGTTTTTTGGATGCTAAGAAACAAAGGTTACCTAGTTTTCACTTCCCCGACAACGGCGCCAAAATGTTGGGTCTCAATCTAGTCTCCCTAAACTGAGCTTCATTTAATTGTCAACCAGGATTTGTAAACTCGTTTGAAGTGAAGTGTACCATATGTACCTAGGTGCTTGTTTCCTAATGTGTTGTATGTGGTTTTGTGATGTTTTTGGTATTTTGTGATGATTTGTGATGTTTTTGGTCTTTTGGTGTTTTATGTTCACAATGAACTCGCATAGAAAACTAATGGAAAGAAGTTGGTGGTCAAAACAGAGTTAAATCTAATGTATGGAATGGCAAATGCAATTAGAAATACTTAAGCAAAAATCTAAACTATGACTAAATAGAAACAAAAGCTTGATAATGACTTCTTAGGCAAATGACACAAACTAAACTTGAGAAATGATCACTAAATATGCAAGTTCTCTAACTAGACAGCTAAACACTAATTTTATCATGGTGCAACATTCTGTTCTAAGCTCATCTATTCCATGACTAATTCCTAGTTCTATTCCCGCAATTTAATTGGATGTCTCGTAACCTATACTCAAAGAGTTATTGGTTTCTTGTTCAAAGTAGTTCTTTTGAGGAAGAGCTCTGTTCATAAAATGATGAGGAGATTGCAGAGAGATTTC
Source organism: Pinus albicaulis (assembly GCA_034641835.2). Taxonomy (NCBI): domain Eukaryota; kingdom Viridiplantae; phylum Streptophyta; class Pinopsida; order Pinales; family Pinaceae; genus Pinus; species Pinus albicaulis. The sequence continues at coordinate 158,766,677 of CM076570.1, read as the reverse complement.
GGACCTTATAGTGATGTTATCTTCTGTTCCTATGTTTATGGATCACTTGTAGTTTTCGTAACAAAAAGATATTTGTGAATAATGAAGGTCGTCTTGTGAATCCTAACAACTAAAATAATCTATTGTGCAAAGGATGACAAAGTGTGACTATGAGATGTAAGTGCAATGAGTTAACTTAAGAATGGATCTAAGATGCTTCTAAACTAGAACAATGTTGAACGATAAGTCATCATCAAACTTGAAACAAAGTAACTGAACATGAATTAAATGCAAATGAAACTCCGGAGCATTCTAACTAACATGCATTATTCTATGAAGTTACACAATCTGTTTGTTCATCATTAGTGATATTTTGGAAGAGTTCCTTCTTGTGGAAGAGGTAGAACAATTATGATTTCGTGGACTTGTATGCAATTGAAAGCAAATGAACCGAAAGCAAATGAAAAAAACTAAGTTATCACACCCATACCCTACTCGTCATTATGATGTCTTGGGCAAGCGTTTAAGAGCAAGATCGGAGATGATACTTAGTACAAACAAACAACTAAATCTTTCATTATCACGGTCATGTCTTGAACTTCTTAAGGATGTATTGGAAGAATTTCTTCTTGTGGAAGAGTGATTAGAACAAGTGTAGCTGTGATAGTGAATAGAAAAAACTACAACTAATTCCTACAATACTATAGCTATTCATCATTCATTGTTATGATCTCATTGGAAGAATGTCTTCTTGTGGAAGAACTGGAATGAATATAACTACAATATCTAGTTAAAAACAAATACAAATTCAACTCCTATCCTACAATACCATAGTCATTAATCATTCATCATTTTGGTACTGTTGGAAGAGTGTCTTCTTGTGGAAGAGTCTGGAACGAATTATGACTACGGTAGCTAGTTAAAACAAATACAAATTTAACTCCTATCCTACAATACCATAGTCATTAAACATTCATCATTTTGGTCTCGTTGGAAGAGTGTCTTCTTGTGGAAGAACTGAACGAATACGACTACAGAGAGATAAAACAAAACAACTACCAATTCAAATGCAAAAACGTAAAAGCAACTAGGAAAAACTTATCTAGTTTACGCAAAAGAAATCCGTGCAAGAGGCGGGGGCCCTCTACCACTTGACTGGCATTCAACTTCAAATCAAATCACGCCTTCCGAATAACTTTGTCTCGCTCCATTAACAATGCAATAGTTCGAACATAACACTCGTGTCTTCAAGGACGTAACACGTAGTTTACAAAAAAATCTAGCGACAAATCTAACACAAAATCTCTAACTAAGCTCTCGGTCTACTCAAGATTTTATAAAGTAAATGCCAAGTAACAATAATTACAACAATTTAGGAATAATGTCTTTCCTTATCCGAATCATCTTAGGAGTCTTTGAGGTGGCTACGTGAAGAAGAAAAGACATCCGGACCGAGACAGTCCCTAGTAGGAGTCTTCCTTCACAAATGTGTTCCCACGTGCATAACCGTACCTGAATCCATTTCCTCTTCCATGATGAGCAACAAACCATGTAGGCACGACGTGGATCATGCCCATATGCGTTTTTCCTCAAGAGGCCACCCCGGAACATACTCAAACATGAAGGTAGGCTCACAGAATCGCCGGTTAGCTACGGAATGTCACGCATTCTGCAGGCTAGTTCCGTCAAAATGCTTAACAATGGAAACAATCACAAAATTCAACAAGTCGAGCCATGTAAACCATTCTAGAAGTAATTTTAACTATTTTTATTGATCAATTGGGTTTAAAATAGAAATGGACAAGGGAGAATGAGGTAAAATGAGGTGAAGGAAAGCACAAATTTGAGGCTCAACAATCACCATCGGTATCATTCTTACAATAGGAGTGACAGGGGATACTTTCTGAATGAGTTGAAGAAAGAAAAGTGTTGTACTTTTGATGGATACTTAAAGAAACCAAAATATGTAGAGGCTTCGATACTTGGGATCAAAAATTTCTTTGAGTTACAAGAGTACACAGAAAACATGAAGGCTATAATTATTATCTTTAGATTGAAAGGTAAAGTAGACATTTTGTGGGAAGAAGTGAAGTGCATCAGAAGCATTAGGAAAAAGAACTTGATTTGGCATGAGTTCAAGAGGATTTTTAGGAAGAAATACTTGTCAAAAAGGTAGGATGACAATAAGGCCAAATAATTCTATGAGATAAAGATGGGATCAATGATAGATGAAGATTACACAACTAAATCTATGGATCTATTGGGGTATGTACCATATATTGAATATTATAAGGATAATTTTCAATGATTTAACAGAGGTTTTCCATTAGCATTTAGAGACTAGATTGAGTATAGTGAGCCTCGGTCACTTGAGGAAGTCATTGGGAAGTTGAAGCATTGCTATGAACAGTCAAAGCGTAAGAATTGATCTCAACAAGGATGGAAAGGGAAATATAAAAGTAAGGATAAATGGAAGCCGAAAAGAGGAAGGCCTCAGAATTCACAAGATAAAGAAATTGTGTCACCGCAAAATAGGTTCAATGCAGCTCGGCAAGGACATGAATCACATCAAAAACATAGAGGTGATGATGTTGGACGGTTGGAGTTTTTGGACATGCGGTAAGGAGCATCTCAAGAGATATTGTCTATAGAATGAGGGTGGTAGGCCTCAAATATAGAGTGCATAGGAGGTGCAGACTATTGGATATGTTGGGAATATCATTCTTCGTATTTATGCAGCTGTGGAAAATAGGCAGGAAGATCACCATGCATCTATCATTGAGATGGACGGTAAGCTTTGTGATCAAGTTATTTCTATTTTTATTGACTCCTAGATCTAATCATAGCCATGTTAGTCCTGACTTGGTGAATAAGTGTGGCTTGATTAAAGAAATGCATTCAGATCTTGGTTAGTGAAGTTGGATATAGGTACAAAGAAAAGGGTTCACCATTGGGTAATAGCTTATTCATTTGAGTTGAATGGCATGCATACAACATCACACTTGAATGTATTTCCATTGGGTTCATACAATATGATATTGGGTATGGAATGGCTATACCTTCACAGGACCAAGGTGGGTTGTTATGAAAAGTTCATTGAGTGCTTGGATGACAATGGAGAACCAAGAATCTTATAGGGAAAGAAGAAAGCCACATCAGTTAAGATGGTGACAACTATGTAGGCCAAGCATAATCGCAGGAAAGGGTGTGTGTTATTTGTGGTACATATTTCTAGTGACAAAGGTAAGGAAGTTAATGATGCAGATGTTTTTACTAGGCACCTAGTTCTACAATAGTTTCAATATGTATTTTCTACAGACATTTCATAGTTTCCACCCCACAAGGAAGTAGAATTTTCTATTGAGTTGGTACCAGGGGTAGCTCCAATATTAAAAACACCTTACAAGATGAGCACACATGAGTTGTTAGAGCTAAAGTTGAAACAAAAATATATGCTTGACAAAGGTGACATTAGGCCAAGTGTATCACCATGGGGCGCACCAGTATTGTTTTTGAAGAAGAACGATTGTACTCTTATATTGTGCATTGAATACGTGAAGTTGAACAAAGTGACCATCAAGAAAAAGTATTTGTTGCTGAGGATTGATAATTATTTTTATCAGATGAAGGGAGAAACAATTTTCTCTAACATATACTTGAGATTAGGATACCATCAGGTACGCATCAAAGAATAGGACATCTATAATATTGCATTCAAGACCAGGTATGGGTATTACGAGTTTGTTGTAGTTCCATTTGGTTTAACTAATGCTCCAACTACATTTATGTGCTTGATGAATAGTGTGTTGTGTCCTTGTCTGGATAAGTTCATTATTGCATTAATTGATGATATACTGGTGTATTATAAAAATGAGGAAGATCATGCCGAGAATTTGGCAACGGTATTGAGATTGTTGAGAGAGCATCAATTGTATGCTAAGCTTAGAAAATTCAGCTTATTTCAGACTGAGGTATATTACTTGGGACATGGTATCTCCAAGGAGGGCATCACAAAAGATACAAAAAATATAAGGTCCACCAAGGAGTGGGTAGCTCCTAGAAATGTAGATGAGGTGAGATCCTCCATGGTTTTGATAGGTTATTACAGGAGGTTCATCAAGAACTTCTCATATATTTCTTATCCTATTACATCATTATAGAGGAAAGGTAAGAAGTTTGAATGGATAAAGGAGTGCGAGACCAGTTTTAAGTAGCTTAAGAAGTTTTTGACACATGATCAAGTGTTAAAGATTGTAGATTCATACAAGGAGTTTATAGTATGTACAGATGCATGCAAGAGATGACTTGGTGGAATCCTTAAGCACGATGGATAGTTGGTATGCTATGAGTCATGAAAACTAAATGAGCACGAGCAGAAATATCGTTAATCTTGAGATAACAACAATCATACATGCATTAAATATGTGGAGGTATTATCTTATTGGCAAGAGGTTTATATTGATGAGTGATCATAGTGGGTTGAAGTACTTGTTTGACCAGTCGAATATGAACATGAGGAAAGCTATATGGTTTGCCATGATCAATGAGTTTGATTTCGAGATCGGGGACATCAAAGGAAAGGATAACTGAGTCGCATATGCTCTTAGTAGACAAGTAAAAATGAATCACATAGCATCTATGAGCTAATATGGAAGATATTTACATGCAGGTCAACAGGATGACATGTATATGGAGATTGTGCATACATGTATTGTAGGGTACATGTATAGGTACAGGTGGTGGTACAGGTGCAGGTGTACATGATGTGAATTACCGTCTCACGACAGATGGTTTGGTTAGGTTTAGAGACAAGATATATGTGTCAGATAATAATGAGCTCAAGAAGGCGATATTGAGGGAGTTTCATGTGAAACCATATTCAGGTCACCGAGGATATCAAAAGACACCAACTGCAGTGAAGAAGTTCTATTATTAGCCGAATTTTAAGACAGACATAGCAAAGTTTTTGGCTAGATGTTTGGATTTTCAAATGGTTTACGCAAAGTGTAGGAATCCAGGTGGACTGCTACAACCAATTGCAATTCTAGAGTGGAATTGGGAGGTCATTTCCATGGATTTAGTCCCAAGTTTTTGTAGGACAACTAGACAGCATGATTCCATCATGGTTGTTGTGGACAGGTTGAAAAAGGCTGCACACTTCATTCCAGTGAAGACTACATATTCAGCTAGCAATGTGGCACATGTATTCATCATAGATGTGGTCAAATTACATTGAGTTCCAAAGAATATTGTGCTAGACAGGGATGCAAATTTCACTTCCATGTTTTGGAAGGAGTTGTTTGCAGGTTTGGGCACCGAGTTGGCCTTCAACACAACTTATCATCCATAGACAGATGGATAAAATGAGAGGGTCAACAAGATTATGGAGGACATGTTGAGGATGTATGTGATGCATCAACAGTGAAAGTGGGAATAGTATCTTCCACTGGTAGAGTTCTCCTACAACAATCGGTATTAGGAATCCTTGAATATGAGTCTGTTTGAGGCAATGTATGGGTGAAGATGTAATACTCCCATAAGTTGGAGTGATTTGGTTAATAGGGTGTTGATTGGACACAAAATGTTGGCAAATATGGAACAATAAGTGCAGGTAATCAAGAAGAATTTGAAGAAAACACATGATAGGAAAAACATTTATGCAAACCTGAATAGGTTGCTTAAGGAGTTTCAGGTTGGGGAACATGTGTACATGAAAATTAATACCAAGAAGAGCTCCTTACGGATTGGATCAAGTGCCAAGTTGGCACCACAATTTTTTGGACCCTTCAGGATTATTGAGAGGATAATACCAGTAGAATATCTACTTGCACTACCTTCCATAGTGAAATTCCATGATTTTTTTCATATATCATTTCTTAAGATGTTAAAGATGTTGAGCATGTGATTCACTCGTTTGTATTGCAGGTGGCGCCGGATGGAGAATTACAACCAGAGCCTTAGTGTATATTGCAGAGAAAGGTGCTCATGCTCTAGAATGGAGCAATAGAGAAAGTTAAAGTGTGTCAGAAGAACTTTCGACCCAATGAAGCTGCATGGGAGATGGAAGATAAGATGCGAGCTATGTATCCTTCCTTGTTTTTTGTTTGAGGCAAAGAAGTTTTGGTATGATGTTGGTATATGTTTTGGAGCATGTTTTGGTGTCATGTTTTTATATATGTACACATGTATATGGATGTAAATACCGACATGAGCTATGTTATAAATATCCAATAAGCGGTATGGGTGTCATGTCGTTATAATTTTCATGATTTTATGTTTTCATGTTAGTTTGCTTTTGAGCAGGGCGATCATTGTAAATACTACATCGAGATATGATATAAAGCTACGTGGGAAGAATGTTTGATTTTTAGCGGTTTTGATAAGGTATATGTGTGATTTAATACCGAGGATGGTGTCCCCCAAGGGGGAGGGTTCTGTAACAACCTTGGTGAAAATTCGATGTAATAGAAGTTAATAAAGAAAAAATAATAACCACGATTGATGGGAAAATTATTCCAAGCTAAATGTTGGGAAAAACATCCTATTGGGTGTTCATTTCAGTTAATATGGCTAAGGAAATTGAAAAAGGAAATGGAAAAGGAATTTGGAAAGGAAAAATGGAATTTTTGGCACATTTATTTATGAGAATAATGGAAATTCGGAGAAAAGGGAGGTGGAAGGTCACAGGCTGCATGTGAGGAGGAAAATGAAGGAAAATAATGGAAAATGAAGAAAATAGAGGCCTAATTGACAAAAATGCTTATGAGGATCAATTGGTACCTTTTTTCAATTTAGTTTTGGAGCTCTCTCATTATTCTCCCTCTCTCTCTCTCTCACTCTTGGACACTTAGAGTTTTTTGGGAGCACTTTTTCATTGCATCAAGAAAAGAAAAGAAGGAAAGAGGAAGGAAGGAGAAAGCAAGGAAGAGTAGGATCAAGAAACTACAATAGGATCCTTTGGAGGTATTGATTTGAATGTGTGATTTACTTGCTAGATTTTTCATGCATGGTATTGCATGTGGTTATTTTATGTCACGGGATGGGCTTTTCTAGGTGTGACAATGTTTTTAGCCTAGTCTTTCCATTTTTGGATAGCAATGGTGTGATGGGGTTCTCATGTTCTGGTTGAGATAGATTGTCGGATGAATTCAAAGATGAGTGAGTTGGATCTAAAAAATGATAGAACACATAGCCTAGTAACCCCTGAATTGGATTGTGGGTTGTGGTAAAGCCGAATAGTTTGTTGCCTCGGTGGGCCTAATAATCCTCTACCAATGAATGGCGGGATATATGGTAAATACTAGAGGTGGTTTCTCTCCATCAGGCCTAGGAATCCCATGTTGGGATATATTTTAAACCCTAGAGAGTTTGTCTTAGTTTAGGGCATAGTAATCCCTGGATCAGACTATGGATAATGATAAAGCCTGAGAGACTAAGAGACAGGAAAATTCCTCAAGGTGTAGGTGGAGAAATATGGTGGCATCCATGCTTGTTTTTGCTTAGTGATCGGGTGGAGATCATCGTAAATCTTGTTATTACATACTTATAGTTTTGGCCTAGAGATCCGCTGTGGATTACAATAAAGCCTAATTTCTAATGATGAGGGTGAGGTGGTTTAGCCTCAAGATGCCTTGGCTGGTTCTTTCATTTTTAGTCCCACATTCATTCTTGGAATATGGCACGGGGGTGATCGGCTAAAGAGAGATTTGGCTCAGCCAATCTATGGTCAGGTGGAACGTGGAAGTCTCATCCGGGGTTGGCTTTTGCATTCATTAATAAGAGGTTCTCTCCTTGAAATTTTATGTGTAAATGTACCGACTTATATGTGGATTCCATGGTTGATGTATCTTTGATATTTTTGTTGTTATTATGTTGGTTATAAGCATGTATTATGTCAGTGATGATGCATGACTCTCCACATGTTTTTATTTGTAAATGAATGAACAATGTATCTATGACCTAATAAACGATAATGCATCTAATGATGTAAGGGAACAATGATTCTTAGCTATTCTTAGATAAGTGCGAGACCCCTATGTTTAGATCTGTTGTTTACACCTTTAGATTACATATTTGTGACATGTTTGATGAAATTCCTGTCATGGCTAGTAGGGGTAAAGTGTAGGCCTTTTCATGGTTTTTTCAAATACATCATTGTTTTGTTGTTTTATTTCATTTCTGAACCTTCTATTTTAGTTTTGGGCAGTGATCTTGGCTCTGGGTATGAATATGTGGCTCAAATTTCAGGGAAGCTGGAATAGGTATGTGGGAAAAAAGTCCCTAGACACATGCTTTCATATGCTGTGGGAGCGTCCAGAGCCTCCCAGACACACCATGCCTCTAATGTGGGAGCGTCCAGGGGTTTGAAGGCCTAAAGCCTCAGTGGTTGGGTTGGCTTATGGGATTATTGTTGCTGATGTGGAAGGGCTATGTGATGTGTTACCATCAATTCCACTTCTTTAAGGTCACCTAGGAGTTTGAATATGATCATAGTAACTCTTTGTCACATGTTTACCCTGGTTGTCCGATTACTTAGGTAGATGTGGGATGAGAGTGTTACAAACATATGAATCACATATATGAATTTTTGAAATTTGGCTTCTGTGATCCATGATTTGTATAGAACAAATTTCGGTAATAATCACAAATTAACATATTTTGTCAAATAAAAGTGAAAAAATTTTGAACCAACATGTGTGGTTCATCATTAGAACAAGATGAGAAATAAGATCATGTACATTGGTTTAAATAAATGAAGAGAGGCTCCAACTAGTCGTTGTAATATAACAACTAGTTTGACTAGGGAAGGTTTAATAAATAATTTGATAGACAACAGGAAGATAAGTAAATAAAAGTGAAAATAATATTGTCAATATTATTAAAAAATAATGTTATCAATGCTATTACCAATACTATTAATATAATAAATATAAGAACCACATTGATAATAATTAATATTATATTATCGCTGTTATAATAATTGATATTATATTATTATTATATTAAAAGTAATAATAATAATAATAATAATGATTATAATTAAAATTAATAATAATAATAATAATAATAATTAAAAAATAAATCATAATAATAATAATAACAATGATAATAAATAAAAATATTAATAACAACAATTATATTAATAATCATTTAACAAATTATATTAATAATAATTTAATAAATAATGATGAAGTAATTATGAAATAAACATTTAAAAAAATGAAAGAACAATTTAAAATCAAAGCTATGTTTATACACTGCAATTCTGATCCCTTACATCAATAACCGTAAGGCATTAATACAAAAAAACAAGGGGAAAATTTTGAAAAAATTTTGATACAAAATTAAATTTCAAACTCTCCAACTAAACACAGTTATTAAACGCTACCCTCTTCCAAAACACACCCATACCAATGACAAAAGAAGAACCAATTCAAATCAACAAGATAATGATCACGATAATTCACACTTTCCAACCAGTCCCTTCTCGTTCTCCTTCCAGATTCTCTCTGGTGCAAATGATACAAATATTCCACATCTGATTTCATTTTTTTATCTCTAAATTGGTACTGAGGGGCTGCTCCACCAGACAACTTAGAGTAATTCTTTCAAAATAGCTTTTAACTAAGGATTAGCCTCTTCAGCTTGAGAGGGCTCTCTCAAATTAACTTATGATTTGCTCAATTAGGATTCAATCAGATGGATAACTCTGTGATATGTACTTTAATGTATTTGATTGCAGGTGAAAAACGTGTAGGGTTCACTACCATTGGGATTATGGAGTCAGTGTGAGGAAATTTAACCCATACAGAGAATTTTTTAACCCGCATAACAGTTCTTTCTTTCCCTTCACCACAAATTCTTGAGGTTGTTTCATGTAGATCTCCTCTTCCAGATCCCTGTGAAGACATGTTTTCTTCACATCCATCTGTTCTACCTCAAAATCAAATGTAGTAGCAAAAGATTAAATTAATCTAATAGAAGTAACCTTGGAAAAGGAGAAAAAATATCACCAAAATCAATTCCTCGTACTTGGGAATAACCTTTTGCTACCAACCGAGCTTTGTATTTCTCCACCTTGCCTTCTGCATTCAACTTCTTCTTAAACACCTATTTTCTCCCAATGGGATTCCTTCCATCCGACAACTCCACCAGATCCCATGCCTCATTTTTGTGCAAGGATTCCATTTCATCACCCATGGCCTCCTTCCAGAGTTTTCAATCCTCTAAATCCACTACCTCCCTGATAGTTCTGGGATCATCATCAGTGATAGTTAAAGAAAATTTTGAACAAATATAAGATGGATGATCGAGGAGGATCTTGTTCATTACAGTTCAGTAGAGAAGTTTCATCTTCTCCAATAGTTCTAAGTCCAGTTCAGTCTCTAATCCGCTAGTTTCGCCTATGACATTGAAGAAAAGACATGTAAATTTAGGTTTATGGCATGTAATATGGGTTAAAAAATGGTCTAGAAGGTGAAATACCTTATACATGTAAAAATATAAGTTTAAAGATCTAAAACCTAGACCTAAACCCTAATAACTAAGCCTAAAACCTAAACATATAAACCTATACACCTAAAACCTAAGCGCGAAGTTTAAAAGCATTACATAAGACCTTAATATAAAAGGTTCGGGCTAAAACAAATGTTGGGTTAATAAACATTGTTATAAAACTTTAATATAAAACCACAGCGCTAAGCCTTAACCATATTACAGACCGTGTTGGAGTTTTCGCATGTGAATAGGTGATAAAATATGGTTGAAAACTGTTAGAACATCCACGTGCTAAAACTGCATCAGAGTTACATGTGATCAAACGTGTTAGAACCGTAGCGGATAAGCCGAATCACCAGGATAAACTGTGACTACCGGGATAGACCGTATCCGTCGGATGAGATCCCTATCACATGCTAAAACAGTAAATCTCCGCCCAGTTAACTAGTCGCTCGACTAAGGTTTTTAATACAATGTATATTTTGGGTTTTATGTATTCATTTCAGCGCCAAAGGTTAAGGGTGTTAATCCAAGGTTCATGTATGAAGAAGGAATTTGACCCCTTATCCCATTAAACTCTAAACTAATTCCTAAATGAGGAAAATGGAGGTTCGAATCAGTCCTTATATAAGTCATGGAATTTCTTCATGAAGGATATCTTTGATGGAAGACATTGAGTGTATTTGAGTTCAGTTTCAGAAGGATAGAGGCAATTTTGTTTTCAAAATAGCTCTACTATCCAAAGGTGGAATTGAGTGCAGAGACAGGCGTTGGAAAGGCGAGAGGGTGTAATTTTTGCTTACAGAGTTCAGAAGTTCCTACGAGCACAGTCATTTTGATTCTTTTCTATGTAAATAAATTCCTCACAATCAATCCTAATAAAGCGGACCCGGAGATGTAGTCCACCAGGGACGAACTCTGTAATCAACTGTTTGCTTATTCTTCTCTCTGTTTTATGTTGTGTTTTAATCATTTAATTTCTTTGGTTTTATGTCGTCTTTCACTTAAATCTTTATTCAGTTAACAATCAATATTAATGACAAACTAATCAAACTACCTCAGCACTTAATCAATCACATTCAGATCATTTTTTGGTATCATATTTGGTTGTGCTTTGTAGTTTGTTTGTCAGTGTATGTTAAATAGGTTGGGATTTCAACGTGGAAAAGGTGAGCTTGAGGAATTCGATCCAGAGATCGGAAAGCGTAAAGTCATTCATCAATCAATGATGACATGGACTAAGAACGTTGAGACTCTTGAAGATACATAATCAAAACCCATGGATGAGAATCAAATCCATCAGATGTTTTTAAACATGCAGCAGATGTTGGAAGAATTATATTAAGACAGGAAGATGAGAGATGTAACCTCATTGTCGAAGGCATCAAAGAAGGACAATGGTAAAGGAAAGGCAGATAAATCTCCTTCTCCTCCATCATCTCCATCATCTTCTTCTTCCTCTTCTACTTCTAGTTTTGAATCAGAAAAGCAAAAGAAACTTAAGAGTCCACTTTTGAAACTTGATGTTAAGTTCGAATTAGTTGTGTATGATGGTGAAATAAACCCTGAGAAACTAAATAATTGGGTAAAAAAGTTATAAGTATATTGTCGTATTCAAAGTATTACTGATGATAAGACAAAGATCCAATTAGCTACTCTTACAATGGGTGGCACTGCTTTGATCTGGTGGGAAAGTAAGACACATATATATTTAAAGCGTAAAGGAAAATTTATCACCTCATGGACTAAGTTTATAAAAGCTATAAAGAAATAATTCTATCCGTTGGGCCACACACAGCAATATGTTATTGAATGGAAGTGCTTGTGACAAGGTAAGGGACATAATGTTCAAGAGTTCACACAGGAATTCAGAAAGAAAGCGTTAGCACTTGGTATTTCTTTACACACAAAAGAAACTTTGTTGAAGTATATTGGCAGTTTACATTCATATTTGCAGCATGCATTGTTAATGTTCAATCCTAATGATTTTGATGAAGTTTGTGTTCAAGCTATTCATGTCGAGTCAGGTGGTAGACCTTTCAAATTTACACCAAAGACATCCAAATAGTTGGAAACCAAAGATGGAAAAAAGAAGGGCAAGTCAAAGGGAAAGAAGACTGCCACAGCTTAGAAGGAAGATGAAAGACCTACCTGTACATATTTCCAAAGGATCAACCATGATGAAGCTAGGTGTTCAAAACTTCATCCGGAACTCAAGCCAAAGAAGTTCCAAACAAAGAAGGGTGAAACAACAATCCAACAAGGCTTGGACTTGGGATCCAATTAAGGTGATGAAAAAAAAATCACTGCTATGGTTAGAATAGGTAAAAATTATGATACTAGTACTTATGCTTCTTCAAACATCAAACAACTGGATGAAAATAAGAGAATTGAGTTATTTCATATAAGGGTAACTTCAAAACATACAAAGATAGATACATTGTTTGACACAAGGTCACAGGAAAAATTGATATCTGAATCATTGGCTAATAGATTGGTTTTGAAAACACATAATCATCCAAAACCTTATCCTTTAGGCTAGTTAAAGGAACAAACTCAAATTCATGTTACCAAACAGTGTCGGTTAAAATTTGCAATCACAGCTAACTATATCGATGAAGTGGATCTAGATGTGATACTGTTAGACATATGTGGAATTGTCATAGGAAGCCCTTATCTCTATGATCGTGATGCAGTATTTTATAGGAAAGAGTTTATGTATCATCTCAAGAAAGACGGGATTAAATACATCGTTCGGACACATAAAATAAAAAATCACTTGAATTTAATTAATGCTAATCAGATGGAGCACTTAATAAGTTCAAGTAAGAGATACATACTCATGTCGGTAAAAGAGAAACATAAGGATCTTAATGATACTTGTTCAGGTTGTGAATTTTAGTATGAAGGTAATTTGGTTAAAAATGTAGATTCATTTCAAGATCTAGTTAAAGAACCACAACATCTGCATAAAAATGAAATATCACATGAGATGCAGTTGATGTCTGATGCCCCTAATAATGGAATGTGTCACAAGTCATTTATAGAGTGTAAATAAATAAAGCAACAAATTCCAGGAATGGAATCTATGCGACCCAGTTCATCTCCATATAGCTCACCCATAATTTTGGCTTCTAAGAAAAATGGGACATGGGGAATGTGTGTCAATTTTAAAGTTTTTAAATCAGTTAAGAAGAAAATATTCACAACATCAATCTCAGTTTTGTTAGATCATCGACAACCATTTGAAACAGATGCTAGTGGTAATACAAAGTATAAGAAAATAGTGATTCATACAGATCATCAGATGCTTCAATACATTCAGTCATAGTCTAAGTTGCAACAATCTCACTACTACAGTTGGATGAGATTTATTCAACAAATTCACTTAGAAATTGAGAACAAGAAGGGTGTGATAAATAAAGTAGCTAATATGATGAATAGACTATCTTTGAATGATTCAGTAGTACTGTAGAATAGTTCATTGAAACATGAAATATATGTAGAACAGTATAATACTGATGATAATTTCAAAGAAATTTATGAATCGCTAACTCATGGTACTCAGATAGAAGAAAACAATTATCATATTTATGAAAATTTGTTATATTATTTGGGTATGTTGTGTATACCGCAGAAAGGAAAAGTGAAATTTATTCAGGGAGGTCATTCTTCTCGAATACAATAGATACATAGGGCAGTATGGAATCAGTTGAAAGAGATTTAGGCCAAGACCAAATTGCGCCACGAGAAGCAACAAGTTGATCATCATTTTCAGGTCAGTAAATAGGTATGGTTGTATATCAGCAAAGACGAGTTAAAAGGGGAAGGTAAGAAACTAAAGTCAATCAGGTATGGTCCCTTCAAAATTGTTGAGAAGATTGGAAATAATGTGTTCCAATTAGATTTACTGCCTTATATGCATATTTAATCAGTTTTGAATGTTGAAATTCTGAAGTTGTATGAACCTCCGATGATTGTTGATTCTGAGGATGATATACAGATCCCTTCTATTGGTGATTTATCACCTAAGTAAAAGACAGAGTTGCAGGAAGACACCATCTTGGATAGAAGAGTTCATACTTCTAGGTGACGAGATGTGGAATATCTTCGAATGTGAATCAAGGGCATAAATCCAAGTAAGGTGAAGAGGATAGAGATAGAAAAAGTGAGGGAGTTGTATCCTCACTTTTTTTCTGCTTAAACTCAAGCTTTTGTGGTACAAAATCTTTCAAGTGGAGAGGATTGATCCAGGAGGATCTTGTTCATTACAGTTCAACAGAAAATTTTCGTCAACTCCAGCAATTCTAAGTCCAGTTCAGTCTCCAATCTACTAGTTTTGTTGGGAAAAATACTGAGAGGGGGGGGGGGGGGGTGAATCAGTATTTAGGACTTACTCAAAACTTTTTACTTTTCCATTCACTAAAACCCATACGCTACTTTGATGAAGCCAACTAGCATATACACGCGGATATCCTTCATAAAACCCGCGTATGAATAGAGATCTAATTATACAGATAATTCTTAACTTAGTTCTTTGCAACATTCATTCATCTGATGTTAAGTTAACGGTAAGCATGTGCAGTAATAACAGAATAAACCATCACACATAAGCATCACACATGAACACCAGGATTTAAGGTGGAAACCCAATTCGGGAGAAAACCACCGCTGCCATCGACTTAGTCTTCAATATTTATTATATAAAGAAAACATGTTACAACCATGTACTGGCACAGACTCATACCAGCACGCAGGCACCCACCTGCAGAAGGCTACAACCTTCTCTCGTTTACCAGCCTCTCCTGGAAGGGAGCTACAACCCCCTGACTGAAGGCTACGACCCTCAGCTCTACCATGGACCAAGTTTCATCATTTTTCATACTGGATCCAATAGCTTCCATAGAACACAACTTGCAGGCCACTTTTCATTATATTTTCAGACTGGACCCACTCCACACATTTAAGCTCAACATTCATCAAACTGAAACTTATAACCCCATCAATTCATTCATTGAATCATCAACCAATCAACCAACGACTTGATCTTCAATTAACATAGCCAGCAATGTAATAATCATTAAAACAACCCAGATCTGTATGAATACATCATTGTCAGATAGTAGTAAAATAGCAGAACACATCAGACATTTCATACCATATACTTTAGCAAACCCTAGTTTTCATACGCGCTTTCCTTTCACTGATCCAGCATATATGCGCGCTTTCATGCATATAAACTCGCGTATACATCTGCACATATTACAGAATTAATTTCACAACCCATACGTGCTTTAGCTTAATAAAATCCGTGTATATACGCGCTTCCTCTGTTACAAACTAGCGTATAGATCTTCAAACATTTTAGGGCAGCACAATTCTTCAGAACAGATGCATAGCTCAGATTTTACTCTTCACTTCAGAAACATGTTCACCTCATCTCAGATCAAAACAATCCATAAATAGATCTAGAAAATACAAATACATTTCAGATCTAGATACCCTTCTTCATCATTCTCTTCATAGGTGCATTATGAATTCAGATCTATCATTCAACTGTTACCCTTTCCATTCAAACATACTTCAGAGTGAAGTATCCATTCAAACCCAGACTCATGCACACACATTGCACAATGAATTTCTTCTCCTTAAATAGATCTAGCCTTTGATAATACCATGAGCCAAAACCACACAACTTCCGATGGTATTCCTGGACGGGATCACATAGACAATCCAGCGCTCAATACAATGGGTCAATACCATGGTAGTAACCCCTGGTTTTATTCTTTTAGAGCACAATTAAGCATACGCGACTTGGCACGTACTTTTCCGCATGCATATGCTACTTATCCTAAACAAACCCGCGTATGCTTTGTGTCACACACTTTTCATCATTTTTCTGGCCCTTACTGATATTTCTTTCCCTTGTACTTCTGAGCTACTTGTAGAGCATCAGATTTACATCATTAATAAACTCATCAAGCATCAAGAACAACTTCATTAAGTAGGTTACCATCATCTTCATCAAGTGGGTTGCCATCAAGGACAACACTCTGCATCATATTGCCAACAAGTTTCACCTATGAAATTGAAGAAAATACATGTAAAGTTAGGTTTATGGTGTGTAATATGGGTTAAAAAATGGTCTAGAAGGTGAAATACCTTATACATGTAAAAATATAAGGTTAAAGATCTAAAACCTAGACCTAAACCCTAATAGATAAGACTAAAACCTAAACATATAAACCTATACACCTAAAACCTAAGCGCGAAGTTTAAAAACATTACATAAGACCTTAATATAAAAGGTTCGGGCTAAAACAAATGTTGGGTTAATAAACATTGTTATAAAACTTTAACATAAAACCACAATGCTAAGCCTTAATCGTATTACAGAAAATGTCGGAGTTTTTGCATGTGAACAGGTGATAACATATGGTTGACAGCTGTTAGAACATCGGCGTGTTAAAACCGCGCCAGAGTAACATGTGATCAAACACACCGGAACTGCAGCAGATATGCCAAACCGCCAGGATAAACCGTGACTGTTGGGATAGACCATAACTGTTGGACGAGATCCCTATCACATGCTAAAACAATAAATCTCCACCCGGTTAGCTAGCTGTTTGGCTAAGGTTTTTAATACAATGTATATTTTGGGTTTTATGTATTTATTTCAGCGCCAAAGGTTAAGGGTGTTAATCCAAGGTTCGTGTATGAAGAAGGAATTCAACCCCTTATCCCATTAAACTCTAAACTAACTCCTAAATGAGGAAAATGGAGGTTCAAATCAGTCCTTATATAATTCATGGAATTTCTTCATGAAGGATATCTTTGATGGAAGACATTGATTTTATTTGAGTTTAGTTTCAGAAGGATAGAGGCAGTTTTGTTTTCAGCATAGCTCCACCGTCCAGAGGTATAATTGAGCACAGATATAGGCATTGGAAATTTGAGAGGGTGTAATTTATGTTTACAGAGTCCAGAAGTTCCTGTGAGCACGGTTGTTTTGATTCATTTATGTGTAAATAAATTCCTCATGATCAATCCTAATAAAGCGGATGCCGACTTGAAATCGGACCCAGAGATGTAGTCCACCAGGGACGAACTCCGTAATCAACTATTAGCTTCTTCTTCTCTCTATTTTATGTTGTGCTTTAATCATTTATTTGTTGCTAGTTTATGTCATATTTCACTTAAAGATTTCTTTAGTTAACAATCAATCTTAATGAAAAAATAATTAAACTACCTTAGCACTTAATCGATCACATTCATATCAATGGACTATACCCTTCTGGCTGCCTTCCTTCTTGAACTTATCTTCTCACAACTGGAGTTTGTGGCTCTTCCTCTTCTGAATATTTTTCTGTTTTAGTGTTCGATTCTTCCTCATTTAGCTCAAAATCTATCTTCTCAGGTTCCTTCGATAGGACTTCATGTTTAACAACATATTTCACCTCTCTAAAAACCTCATCTTGGTTGTACAAAACCTTCCTTGTTTCTATATTCCAAAGCTTGTAACATTTTAAAGCATCCTTATACCCAATAAATATGCACCTCTAAAATTTATTATCCAACTTGGTCCTTTTCTCCTTTGGAACATATATATATACATATTCATCACATCCAAATACCCTTAGATGTGAAAGAGAGGGTTTCGTACTAGTACATACCTCATGTGGAGTCTTATCCTCCAACGCTAATAAAGGTGATATGTTAACCAGGTAACATGCAGTCTCCACTGCCTCTTCCCAAAATTCGTGTCCTAACCTGGTACCACTGAGAATGATTCTTTCATTTTCTATTAGTGTTCCCTTTATTCTTTCTGCAACTCTGTTTTGCCGAGGCATGTATGGAGTAGTCTGTTTCCGTGCTATGCCACACTACTTACATAACTCTTCAAATTCCTTCTTATAGAACTCTCCACCATTATCTGTCATCAACACTTTTATCTTCTTCTCTGTCGAATTCTCCACCAGATCCTTAAATTATTTAAATCTGTCAAAGACTTCGATTTCTTCCTTAAGAAATATATCCATGTATTCCTTGAGAAGTAATCTATGAATTAAACATAGTTCAAAAACTTACCCAATCACTGGAACCGACATAGGGCCAAACACATCACTGTGCACAAGATCTAATATCTTGTTAGCCCTCTTAGCACTAGAAATAAAACTCACTTGATTATGCTTCCCATATACACAATGTTCACAAAAATCGAAATCCAAAGATAAATTACACATAACTTCTATCATACCATTACCATGAAGTATTAAAAGGCCCTCCTATTCAATATGTCCAAGCCTTTGATGCCATAGCATGGTATTTTCTCCAGAGACCGCTAGGCTTTCTACTCCACTTTCAGGAACCACAAAATTGTTGCACCCATTAATAACAGTGCTACCTAGAAGATTGTACAGAGTTCCAATCCAAAATCCAAACATTAATACCAGTGCTCCTTGAACCCCCTTTCAGGTATATTTCTCGAACACTATTTTTACACCTGCATCATCCATGTTTCTTACAGAAATCATATTTATAGCCGATGAAAGATTATGAAGAGCAACAGGAAGTGTTCTAATCCTTCCACCTTGCAGCTTCAGCTTGAATTTTCCACATTCAATGTTTATGGCCTTCTTATCATCCCCTAAGAATACATCACCACCATCATACTTCTCATACTCGTAGAACCACTCCCTATGGGGAGTGAAGTGAAAGGATTCACATAAGTCAATCAACCATGCCTCATGATCTACATGTGTATTTGAAGAAGAAGCCAAATACACATCCCCACCTTCATCTGAGGTAGTTTTCACCTCTGCAGAAGGAGAATCATCAAATCCCTTTCATTTATAAGGAGGTTTATATCTGCAGTCCTTTCTAATATGACCTTCCTTTCCGCTTTTATAGCACACCTTTACAGGCTTTCCTGGAGATTTAGATCTCCCACTCGAAAACTTATTTTGTTTCTTTTCTGGGACCTTCCTCGTACAGATAAGGCATCTCAATTCTGGCCCTCCATATTTTTATATCTCATTTCCTCTGACAGTAAGGCTGATACAATTTCATCAAGATTCAAGGTATTTGTATTGCTACCTATTGCAATAACCAGACTATCCCAGAAAAAAAAACAAACTGATGCACTTATCTTCATTGGAATCTGGTAGAGAAAAAAAAATTGATGCACTTATCTTCATCTGATATTTTAATATCAACAGATGACAATTGACTTACCACAGTATTGAAAGCATTCAGATCCTCTGTCACTGAGTTTCCATCCTTCATCCTCATGTTATGCAACTTTTTCTGTAGGAACATTTTATTCACTAGAGACTTAGATTGGTATAAATTCCCTAACTTGACCCACAAAGTCTTCACCATAGCTTCCCTAGATACATTCAAAAATACTGAATCTAAGGTACACAACCATATTTTTCTCTTTGTCTTCTGATCCAACTTCACCCAGTCTTCATCTGACATTGTCATTGGTTTAGTACCCAAATCTACTGTGATCCACTGATATTTATCCACTAACATATCCTCCATATTTATCTTCCACAACTCAAAACTCTAACCATTAAATTTCTCGACATCTATCTTTCCATTCCTCGCCATCATATTTCACCACAAGAATTGATCCCACCGATCTCCCACTGAACATGGTCTACCATAGGCCCGAGAAAAAAACCACTCAGCAGCAAAGGTGTCCCCTTGAAGCTGAAACAACTCTGATACCAAATGTAAGTTTTAACCCTATACAGAAATTATCTGCAAAAAAATTCTTAAAAAGTATAAAATAGATAATAGAGAGAGCATAAAACATAAAACAAATATACACAGAGATTTTCCCCTGGATCCCAAACTGGGACTACCAACTTTATTTTTCATTATATTCCTTTTGGTTTTAAAACACACACATATATATACACATGGTGAAGCATTCATAAACCCCAATCCATTAACCTTAGATTAGAAAATAACCATAGTTCCATTGACCGGATCTACAAAATACCATGAGAGAAAACCATCATGCCCAAAACCATGTGAAAACCCATGCACAAAACAATAAGCAGATCCTCCCACCAAATATATATATATATATATATATATATATATATATATATATATATATATATATCATGGTGCTGTCCCAGACCTTGTGCAGGGGAGCTATCGCCCCCCTGTTGCGCTCGAGGTAAGTGTAGGGGGGCTTCCACTCCCCCCCCCTCACTTGCCCCCCACTTCATGCTTGATTATAATCGTGGAAATAATATAACACACACCCAAAATTATGACATTATTATGTATGATGTTATTTTTTCTCTTCTCACGATGGTGATATGATGTGATATAAAGGCCTTAATATCTGTGATATGCAAGATCTAGGACATTATGCTTGATAGATTGTATTGATAAATTATGGATGGGAATTGAAATTCATGGATGAATATTTGGAAAAAGTTTGAACTATATTATTTTATTCTTTATGTGTATTTGAGTTGATGGCTAGATGACTTGGGTTGACAGTATTATGGTTTGATTGATTTGACATGAAAAATTTGGCAGTGTTAATGAGAGGGTTTACTTGGCATGTATTTATAGTTAGTACTTAGTTTTTTATTCACTATACTATTTGATATGCTAGTTTTATGGTTGGATCTACTTGATACTTGGTAGTGATTATTATGCTATTAAGTTGCAAGGGAATATTGGCTTGACTTTGATGATTGATAATAGACATTTAGACTTGGTTCTTGGCACTTAGTAATCCAGTGATTGAAATGCTTGTATTCAGCGATTAAGTACTTCAATATATCAATCTGCTTCAATGATTCAGTTGGTACTCAATGTTTTGGTATTCAGTATTAGTATTCAAATAGCTTAGTGATTCAATCACTAGTACAAAATGGCTAATTTGTTACTAAAAAAACGACTAAAATTTGCATATAAACGACTATTTTTCAGTCGGTGACCAATAGTAGCTAATTTACAATATCTTATAACGCGACCAACTTTTGGTTGTTTTTAGCTTAGTCATTAATTGGTTATCTCAATTTTGTTATCTAGTTCTATATTTGGTCATTGATTTAGTCACTGATTTGGTCACTAATTTAGTCATTCATTTGGTCTTTCGTTTAGTCATTGATTTAGTCATTCATTTGGTCACTAATTTAGTCATTGATTTGGTCATTAAATGTCACAATTAATGACCAAATATACAACAAAATATATTACTATATGATCACTCGAGAAAACCAATTAATGACCAAAAAACTATGACCAGCATGTTGGTCGTGTTATAAGATACTGTAAATTAGCTACTAATAGTCATATATATATGCAAATTTTAGTCATCATTTGAAACCAATTAATAACCGAAGAAATGTGACTAAATTTTAGTCGTGTTATAAGATACTGTAAATTAGCTACTAATAGTCGTATATATGCAAAATTTAGTCATCATTTGTAGTCACAAATTTATCATTTTCAGTAGCCATTTATTCATTATATAAATGACTAATTTAGTAGTTTACATTCATTTCATTTAATTTCATTAATAATCATTATAAATGACTAATTTAGTCGTATATTCATTTTATTTGTGTTCATTATTAATCAACATAAATTAATTTGGCTGACTTAAAAAATGTCATACAATGTGCATGTTCATCTAATATGAAAACACAAAGCCGCATATTTTAATTACAATACTAAACAAAATCAAGTGCAACTATAAATAATTTCAACCACATAAATTATATTATATAAAATGTTAAAGTATTACAATATGAGTTTCCAACTTTATATTAGTTGGACTACAATTTACACATGAAATGATGTTTCATCACTTCAAAACATTATCGTTGTGTTGTCAAGGAATTACAGGTGAATTCACCAACTCTGAAGACTTGATCATCAGTCTTTATATGTGTGTCTTATGCGAGATATTGGCTCTAAAGGTATCACTAGACTAGTTCTCCTCTCTCTTTTTGCATTTGTCGCTCCAATGTTATTGCTCTTCTGTTTTTTCAATTCATGCTTCTTACCATCAATACTGATTTCATTTTCTAAAAACAAAAGAAAATAAAATGCAGTGTAAGAAATGAAAGACAATGAACACTAGAATATAACATAAATTAGACTATAAATAGTTTATACAACATATACCTTAACATCAACAATGTCAAAGCAATTTTCCTTCAACATCAATTTTTGCAAAATAAATGTCACGTTATTCTTTCCCATTTCTCAACATGCTACATAAGATAAATTGAAAATCAGATAAAATCAAGAGAAAACCCTTTTCTAACCTAAAAAAACAAACAAACAGTGCCTCTATTAAAACTTCATTATAATATTAGCAAATGAAAAGAGAGCTAGTGGACCATTTGTGTTGTTTGAATTTGCCTATTTTTGTTATAAAGTACTCGAGCTTCAGGAACCAACAAATGTGAGAACGAGCTAAAAACTAACCAACCATTCACTTGTCAACATGAGAGATCACAAATAAACCACAAAATTGATCAGGCGTTAAAATTGTGAGCAGACTAGCTTGAAATTTTCTTCTTGAGAAATACCTCAAAATCCCCTCGTTTCTAATAAGCTTCCTGTCTATGTACCTCCATCCTTGATTTCCCTTGCTATATCTTGAATAAAGAATATCCCTTCAACAACCAGTTTTGCAAGAATCCTACCAAGTAACTCAAGAGCCTTGGGCGCATCAATAGTAGCATCCTCCAATGAAAATAGTACAATATCCAACCTAGAAACATCAAAATTATATATAGTTATAATGTTGAAGAGTGTAACTAGGTAGGTCTTCATTATAATGACTATGTAATTATGTACTTAATATGTAAAGATGAAGTCAATAATAATAAAATAAATTTTTGGTTTACTTGCTTCATGGGTTTCATGAGCAAGATTCGTAGTATAGGTCTATAGACTTCTTCTTGATGTCTATTAAGTACATAAGTGTAATTAAGAGTCATGTAAAAGGCATGAAGAATACCCTCCAAGACGTTGCAAAAGAATGGCTTACAAACGTTGAAGATATGCCTATGAAGTTGGCCTACAAACAAATGTTAAAGTCGGACTACTTAATGGCTATAAGGTCGGCTTAATTACTTGGCTAGAACTACTATATATACCCTACATATGCTGCAATTAAGAGAACATATCTGCGGATGATATTGAGGTTATACAACGTGCAAAAGAAGAAAGTTTTGTGGATTATATTGAGGCAATACAGTGTAAAGAAGGGAGCAAAGAATAAGTTAATGTTTGGGGTAGAACACATTAAAAGAAAGAAAAGATTTGTGGATCTGTCTCTGAGGTACTGCGGATATTTAAGTAACAATTACGGTCAAGTTTGAAGTTAAAAAAAGGTGGAAGAAAGAACAGGAATTACGTATTAGTTTGAAGGTATAACAAATCAGATCTAAGGACAAGATTGTCTACATATAAGTCTGAAGGTGACAGCGTTTGAAAGATAGCAAATACAAGAATAGTTTTGATTGCAGACTTATTTAAAGGAAGAAATGAATGATACAACTTCCAAGGTAATTGAAGGACGTATTCTACAGAAGCAGCTAAAGGTTAGTAATTGCTGAAGTAACTGGAAGATTGAGATATTGAATAAAGGATATGATTAAGTTATCTCTGAGGAAAGAATTGTAAAAGTCAAAAACCTCAAGTAAGGAAGGTAAATCAGAGATTTACCTTCCTAACTATATTGCAAAATACTCAATTACAAGAAAGATCAATTTTGTCTCTACATTTGTATAAGCACTTTGATAATTGACTTGATGAAGGATTAACTCATCAAGCTCACAAGTAGTTATCAAGAAGAGAATTTGTATTAATCTATAGCCCTTAAATTCTCAACATGGTATCATAGCTATGGTTATGATCAAAGGCAATTTGAAAGGACTCGAAACATTCTAAAAGGACCTATGTCAAAAAGGCTCAAATCATAGTAAGACAGTCCAATAATTAAACTAGGTGCAAGTTCACAAGAAAGGTCAATCTCTGTCACTATGAAAAGAAGGATCTTGGTAACATCTCAATCTCAATGACATCACAGTGTTGAAATTACCTCTGCCTCAATTCAATACTACTCTTATAAGATTATGTTGATACCACAGCAGTGAGGAGAATGAGTTATAAAGGTGTATTTACAGTTAAGGCTCGGTGTTGACAAAAAGATATCAATATAATCCGTATTACAGTGAAGATATTCAGTGTTATAATCACAGGTCAACTACAGTATCGGTAATCAATCACATGATAAGTATGACACTACAATTTGGAACTACCACAGTAAAAAATCTATCACTGTTTCATGCTACCATAGTGAGAAAGCTCTCACTGGTTCGGTGCCATCATAGCTTGATGAGAAGTGTGCCATTTTAGTTTGATGGTATCACATAGGGTCTCACAGAAATGTTCAAGAGAAGTCAGAGACATGTACAGTGAATTATTTACAATCGAAGCACAGAATATGGTAAAAATAGTAATATGTATACACAGTGAAATAGTACATTCGAGGATCTCGGAATAGCTTCTTACATTGAATTTGAAAGAATCTGAATTGTTTCCTATGAAGTTGACAGTGTAAGAACCAACTAAAATAAAGAACAAGTTTGAAGGTATAACAAATCAGATCTAAGGACAAGATTGTCTACGTATAAGTTTGAAGGTGACATAATTTGAATGATAGAAAATACAAGAACAGTTTTGATTGTGGACCTATCTAAAGGAAGAACTGAATGATACAACTTCCAAGGTAACTGAAGGATGTATTCTACAGAAGCAGCTAAAGGTTAGTAATTGCTGAAGTAACTGGAAGATTGAGATATTGACTAAAGGATATGATTAAGTTATCTCAGAGGAAATAATTGTAAAAGTCAAAAACCTCAAGTAAGGAAGGTAAATCAGAGATTTACCTTCCTAAATATATTGCAAAATACTCAGTTACAAGAAAGATCAATTTTTTCTCTACATTTGTATAAGCACTTTGATAATTGACTTGATGAAGGATTAACTCAGCAAGCTCACAAGTAGTTATCAAGAAGAGAATTTGTATTAATCTATAGCCCTTAAATTCTCAACATATAATTCATAATCGCACATGACCATAGACTGTAGCAGTCTTGAAATAAACTCAAACTTGAATAAGAACAAACAAAAAAATTCAATTGTGGTTTATATGATAGCCATTTGATAATAGCTCAGTCAACATCCATGTTTCAGGCAGTATTTGGTGTCTTTTTATGTGGAAAATTTTCCAATGGGGCTAGATGTTTTGACATTTTATGTTTGGATCTAAGCTTAATATGAATATGTATTGGATTTTTGTTTTAAATGAAAACATAGGTTCTTTTTACTTTTCTGTTTTTCTCCCTTTACATATATATGTTGTGAATTTGCGTAATTTTAAACAAAATAAACAGTCATGTTAATATGTTTTAACATATTGTAATTTTAAAAATAAATATACAATTTTAAAATTTATAGCTAGAGTTTTGGAGGAAGCATGGGAATTCTACCTGCTTTAGCCAACATTCTTGATGCTTGTTTTGATATATATCTGGAGAATAGCAACCAGGTTCAAATGGACAGTAAACCCAAATGTTACACTTCTTTTCACCTTTTGTTTGGTCTAAGCAAGCCTGACAACAATCTGCAGCACTTTCTTTATGGTGCACCAGACCCCATTTAACTGTCGCTCCATCATAGTCTGTATGTGGTTCTGCATGGCATTCAGAAGGAAGTGGCCTGCCATGTATGATTCCATCTTTTGCAGAAATAATATCAAACTATGCATCAGACTTTAATTGCACCATTTTAAGCTAGGATTATCCAAACCCTTGCTGCCCTTGGACAAATTGAATAAAGAAACAATATAACTCGTTCAAAAATAACACACCTGGGAAAGGTGGAAAAGAAAACAGATATTAAAACAAAATAATTTGAATTTTAACAGTTCTTCACTGCAAAATGCTAAATTCCATTCTCTCACATGTAAGTAATCAAATTGTTAAATTTAGCAACATAAAAATAACCTTAAATATGCTGAAAAAAGGAACCTAGAGAAATTGTCAAGAAACCATAATCCTCAAGTCATAAACTTAAAAATAGATAAGACTGCTATATGAATACTTTGTAAAACACGCTCTCAAGACATAATGTAGTGAAGAGGACAAAATAATTTGGTGATGCTAACCTAGTAGTCAAAATCCCAAGAAATCAAAAGTGAAAACACCAAACTAAGATTGCACATATATTTATTACTGATCTCAGTTCCATCCTCCAGCATCTTTTCACTATCCTCGCTTGAAGCTTCAAGAGGTAATGAGAATCTAGTTTCCTCCAACACAGGGCCCCAGTGAGTCTCCAATACTTTTTCCACCATATCTGTTCATGGGAACCCCAATACATAATGTATAAACACATTCCCAAATTTGGGAGTTGTGGACCAAAAGGAGCAGGGAGGAAAAGAACCTGATGTCACAAAAAAATACTATGCCATCACAACTAACGAACAAGCCATCAGTTGAAGTCACGCATAAGCTGAATAGAAAAAATGCATACCAGTATCTTTGGCTTATATGGAGGAATTCACACTGGCTTTCATTGCTTCACATTTCTTAGCTTCTTCAAGCTTTTTCTTCCACCATTCTTCAAGGGCTATCACTTAAAAAAATGTAAGCATTAATAACATATTGGTGTAACTACCAAATTCTAAAACATTCAATATTTTGCATTGTTACTGAACTGGGTAACACTTTAATTTTACATTATTACTCAACTAGTGGGTTAACAATTTATAACTTTTGAGGAATCCAGAGCTAAAAAGTCGCTGAGATTTATATAATGAGAAAATGTATGAGCTCCCACATGTCAATTGTTAGAAGCTATGTGAATGGTGGAATATGTGCTAGAGCACTCATAGCATATGGCAGAGGGCGTTCATGATGTTATATTCCCAAGGGTGAATGATATTGATCCTTTAATTTGATTATGTGAGGTCTCTAAGAAATTTAATGATTTATAATTCCCTAGTACCTCTGCAAGAATTTCCCCTGATATTTGATTGCCCTAGAATTCAAGACAAAGCTCTGAAATCTATGTTATGAAGCAAAAAGGGAGCTATGAATATTCCCTAAAAATTGGTTTTCATTTAATAATAATCCATAAGATGGTTGTTGTTTCATTATCCCTTCATTTATTAGTGGTGGAGAAAGCAAACCAGTGAAGTTGTTACTGTTTGAAATCATGAAGCACCTTCAGGCCCTTAGATAGAATGGAAGTGATTGGATTGCTTCCCCAAAGACCACACATAAAGAGATTATATAGAATGGAAGTATCTGGATTGCTTCCCCAAGACCACACATAAAGAGAGATGAATAAAGAGCAGCAAAGGTGACCTGAGCTTGCGAACTATCTAAAAAATCATTTATTGAAAGTAGTGGTGGTTTGGTGAAGCTATTATTCGAGCTACTACATTCACCCCAAACTAGTCAAAAGATTTTGACACAAATTAAGGATCTCCAAGCTACTACATTCACCCCAACCCTCAGGGAAGGTTCCATTTCTAGTTGACTATAGAGCCCAAATAATATTAACATGAGGAAGTGTGATAAGATCGACAGGAATATCTCCTTGAAAATAGTTCAACTCCAATTTTTCACTGTTTGATAAATCAATAGTAGGCTCAGAATCAATATAATTTTTTCCAAGGGTGTAGTCCAGCGGATTTGTGAACACAAGTACATAATGCTCATGGAAATTTCCCAGCTCCTTGTGAATCTCATGAGTGAGGGATTCCTTAAAACATCTAGCATTTCAAGCATGGATTGTTTGCCAATCTCTATTGGGATAACTCCATCTAAAATATTTGGAAATATTTGTTTGCCAATCTCTATGATTGACAAAATTGGGATGAATGATTGAAAACCATAAATACATCTTAACCTTAGATTTATTAAATTTGGAGAGATAGATAAAACCAAAATACAAATATTTTAATACTTAATACATCTCAATATATATATTAGTACTATTATTTTTTGTTTATTTTTTGTGGGAGTATTTATTTCAACAATTTTTTTGTTTTTTTATTTATAAGATTTACCTAGTGAAATATCTCAACTATATTGGCCATAGCATGTACCTAGCCTCTTTAAATTTAGTTATAGAACTCTCACCTAGTTACATATTTCATCCATATTGAGTTGTAAAGTGGACCTGGCTACTCTAGGTGAAATTATAGATCCTTCATCAAACATAACTTGCATTTGAAAAGTGAAAAGGATAACTTGTATAGAGGCACCTCCTATGTCAGAAATGTAACAATAAAACTCACCATTATGTACTCTATTCTTTTGTGCACATATCCATCAGAACTGACCATTCAAGTTCTCTTTGATAAGTCTACGCATTTTTCTAGTTTCGACACCTTCTTCTTTGTCTTTGGACTTTGATGGGTCAATATTGTCAACAACCACAAGAAGGTTAACTAGTTTTAGCTTTAGATAAAAGCATGCTTGGGGGAATTTCCAACTCCAATGGGGCTTGGAGAAGATAAGAGAAGAAGGGCCAAGCTTGTGGATTATCACTAAAGAATCATAGGGTAGCCACTTTTTGTAATGAACAATAAATCTCTAATTTAACCTACCTTTTAGCTCTGTCAAAATCAGTTCCATCTGCTGGGAGCATAAAACCAACAAATATATTTGTATATGATGATATGTTTTCTACATTTATAACATTTCATGTTAGAAGGGTTTTTTTTATTATTTTTTATTTTTTCAATCGCGTTACAACATTGTACACATTGAATTGCATTACTGCTGAAAAGGACATGTGCATGAGAGCTTGGAAGAATTTTTTATACCCCTTTCATGACTATCTACTATATGCCACTTGTCTTTGGTAAACTTCATGTTAAAATTGGCAACTAGGGAGAAATTCTACTCTAGTCTATTCAGTTGATGGAGATAATAATCACATTGAATTCCTCTTTTCAAGAGGACTAAAATTGATCTAAAGATCGTCAAACTTGGTCAAGGAAAACAGTTGTTTATACTAAAGGAAATGCTACAAGTTATGTTTTTGTTAAGGCAGGATAAATTGAAAATTTGAATTTTAAATTTTCCTCCAAAATCATCATATCAAATTGTATATAAGGGCATTCCTCCATCCTCAATTGACACATCTCCTGGGGAAGTTTGTTGGAAAGAAAGGGTCTTTGTTTTGCCACAAATTAAGAGGGTATTTGTGCCATGATTTTAATGGAGATGTTCATTGAAGTGTAAGGGTTTTTGTTTGGGCCCCAACAAGGAGAGGTGGCTCAACGTAAATGTATTAAGGTTATTTTAAAGCCTATTCCAGAGAACGAGAGGCTAGGTTTGAGACCTATATTCTTTGCTTTAGGGTCAAGGAAAGGAGGGGTTATTTTCTGATCTGTTAAGGGTTGAACTGAGGCTATGAAAGGTCACAGTGGAAGGTTTTTAGGGTGTTGCAGAGGAATGTGGTAGGCCACTTGCCTAGCCACTCCCTACAGGGTTGCGTAGAGTCTTGAGGAATTGTCGCATGCCCAAGAATAATAGAAAGTGACTTACCTTTCTTAGGCCATAGCATATGGGGTTTGTTAGACTGTTTAAGGGTTATTGCTACATACAAAATCCCTAATCTGGCCATGGTCTACAAAGAGGAGTAACAACCTTTTCAGGATGTCCGAAGTTCTAATCACAGATTGGAAAAAGATATTATATGGACTATGATTTTTGCATCCTTATCATCAATTAAGAAGGACACATTCATGTTCAGGATTGAGCTACTCTTACACTATGGTTAGTAATTGTTTCATTCAGAAGTACATGGTTGACTGGATTATGGTATTGCTCAACATATTGACAAATCAATTTGATTTTATGTTTACTCTCTCTATCTCATTCTTCGTTGAAAATTTGATCATGATAATAATAAGAATTGATCAAGGGTTTTCCCCTTCTTGGGGTTTTTCCTTGGCATGATCCAATCGTGTGTTCTTTTGTCTTAGCTTGTCTTCTACATTTACTTTCTATGTTCTTTCTTTAGTTACTATCAATGGATTATGTGATTGCTAATGGAATTAAATGGGAATTGTAATTGGGCTATATGAATCATTGAAGTAATTGTCCTTAGTAAAGAACATTTTATCAAATCTTAACATTTCAACAACATATTACACTCTTTAAATGGAGTATTAGATACAGTTTCAGCAAAGAGACTACAAAATTAAGAGTGAAATGCATATATAAAGTCGGAAATTAAGAGTGAAATGTTTCTTTGTTGGCTTCAAAAGGGCATTTGACACGGTCCCTAGAGATAAGTTGTGATGTAGAATGGAAAAACTCAAAACTCCTTCACAATATAGAGTTGTTATCCATAGGCTTTATGAATAGGTGAAAGTCAAAATTAGAACTTCAATAGGAATTTTAGAAATTTTAGAAGTGGCATCGGATTCAAGCAAGGTTGGCCATTATTCCCTACCCTTTTTGGTTTATATATTGAAAAATTAGAAGAGTGTTTAAATCTGCAAGGTGGGGATGGTGTTCGGTTGAGGGAGTTTGTGATAAAGCTTCTTCTATATGCTGATGATATTATACTGGTTGCTAAATCGGCCCATGGATTGAAGATGCACCTATATGCCCTTGAGATTTTTTGTAAACCAATGGGGATGCAAGTCAATACCAATAAGTGTTAGGTCCCTATATTACTAGTATAGTCCCTTATTGTTGTTAGTGTAACCCCCTTATTGTTATTATTGTACCCTTGTAACCCCCATTTTGTTATTGTTGTGCCCTTAAATTATTATTGTTAGGTTGGCTAGGATTACATTGTGGCCCACTAGGATTACATTATGGCCCCATGGACTCCTATATATAGAAAGTAGGTTTTGTAAATTGTATCATCCAAGAATTGTTCATTTATGTAATGTATTGGAGGTTTCCCCCTCAAAGTGGCTTATTTCTAAGGCGTTGATATCTTTTTATTCTATTTTTGGAGCTGGTTACACAACATTTGGTATCTGAGGCTTTGGATTCTAGGGTTTCGCTGCTCCAAACAGGTCATCGTGGAATTTTCGCTATAACTTTTTTTCTACGAAGTTTCAGAAGCTGAAATTTTTAGGGTGTGAAGCTGAAATCCTGAGGAAGATTTTCTAAAAAATTCAGAGCTTGGTTCACAATATTTTCGGAGATATCATCTGTGGAAGTTAGGTTTTGTTTCAAGATCCTAAACAGGTCATCGTGGCATTTTCGCTATAAATATTTTTCTACGAAGGTTCAGAATCTGAAATTCGTATGGTGCAAAGCTGAAATCCTGAGGAAATTTGTCAAAAAATTTCAGAGCTTGGTTCGCAATATTTTTGAGATATGATCTGTGGAAGGTAGTGCTTTTTCAGGTTCCTGAATTGCATCGCAAAGAGGTGATCGTGGGAAAAGTTCAATAACTCTCTCTCTGGGAAGTGGATTTGAGTGCCGTAAAAAGTGGTAGCAAGTAAACAGAATATAGTTTCTTGGCTATCAATTTTAGATACAAAGGACGAAACAGTGACACGTGGAAAGTCCTACAAGTTTTCTCTACTGAACCAGTCCAGAATTAGGTCATTGTGGGAGATTGGACACAACTTTGTCTTGGGGAATCCAAATTAGATTAGACCTGTGGCATTTGAAAGAAGCTTCAGAGGGCTACTACAGGGCTGAATTTCAGATATTTAAGATTTTTAATTACAGAGATAATTCAATTTCAATATCGAGCTCCTCAAAGCAAATAAAAGGTATCAATATTGGATTCTAAAATGGCGCCTAAAAAGAATTCAACACCCATTAAGCCTTCAGAAGGTTCTACCATGACTCATGAAGATGAAGAATTGCGACATGATCTATCAAAATTATAAGAGCAAGTGCAACAAATTTCACTCTCGCAAAAAGCAACAAAAAATGAAATGGAAGTTTTGAAGAAAGGCGTGGAAGTGAAGATGGACGGTTTGAAGAAAGGCATGGAAGCTAAGATGGATGGTGTGGAAGTGAAGATGGAAGGTTTGAAGAAAGGCATGGAAGCTAAGATGGATGGCATGGAGGCTGGCATGGAATCTAAGATGGATGACATGGAAGCTAAGATCGATGAGAAAATGGAAAACATGAAGAATTTTCTAAAAGCAGACATGGAAGGTTTGACAAAGTTTATACAAGAAAGGTTTCCTAATGGTGAAAAGATAGTAGAAGAACCTTATGATGAGAACAAAATAAATGTTAATTGTGATTTCATAAACTCTAATGTTGGTGGGAAGAACCACCATATTCCAAAGATGGATATGAGGAAGTTTGATGGAGAGGATCCTGTAACATGGATACTACAGATGGAGCAATATTTTGATCTCCATAACGTGCAAAACACACAAAAGGTACGCATTGCAACTTTACATTTAGAACAAAATACATTTGTATGGTATCGATGGCTTTGTTCCCGTCAAAAAATTGTCACTTGGTCAATTTTTACGGAGGAAATGATAGCACATTATGAGGATACAAAGAGCAACACCTTCTTTACCCAATTGATAAATCTCAGACAAAAGGGTTTAGTGGGGCAGCACATTGAGGACTTCCAAAAATTGAATATAAGGGTAACTGATCTTACAGAGGAACACAGGATTGATCTCTTCCTAGGCACTTTAAAGGATAACATCCAACATGAAGTTCCCGTTTTGGAACCTGATTCATTGGAGAAGGCATTCGGGTTGGCAAGAAAAGTTGAATGTAAAATTATGGCGACAAGGAAGCCTACCACTCAATTCTATAAAGAAGGAAGTGTTGCTACGCCTAGATTTCCACAACCTACAAGGTTGACACCACAACAATTGGAAGAAAAAAGAGCAAAAGGGCTTTGCTACAGTTGTGATAGCAAATACACTAAAGGTCATAAGTGTGCTGAGAAAAAATTATTTTACATAGATTGTGAAGAGGAAGAAGAAAATGAACAAGAAGAGGATATACACCAGGAACCAGCCCCAGAAGAGGAAGAAATGAATCCGACCATATCGTGTAATGCACTGGCAGGAATTACCACTCCTCAAATTCTCAAGATAAAAGGACAAATCAAGAAGAAAAAGGTAATAGTGTTGATTGATTCAGGTAGCACCCATAATTTTATTCATTGTAAGGTAGCCAAGGAATTAAATTGTTTCCTATACCCAGCACCAGAATGTCAAGTGATGTTTGCAAATGGAGGAACTATAAATTGCTCTGGAAAATGCCATAATATTAAGCTAACCATGGGGGAATATGTATTGACTAGTCCAATGCTTTCCATTCCTATGGGAAGTGCTGATGTTGTACTAGGAGTACAATGGTTACAATCTTTGGGGACGGTAGCTTTTAATTTTCAAGAACTTTTCTTGAAATTTTTTTCAGAAGGAAAGGAAGTCGAAGTACGGGGTATTGAAGGGAAGCCAGGAAGGATAATAAGCTCTAATGTCATGACAAAGCTTCTAAAGAAAGAACAACGAGGCGTAATTGCACAATTATGCTCACTAGACGTTCCGACATCAAAATCATCTATTTCGGCAGATCTCCAACAAGTCTTGGACAATCATTCCAAGGTGTTTGAAACTCCCAAAGGACTCCCACCTATTCGTGATCATGATCATTCTATTCATTTGATTCCAGGAAGTGTTCCTCCAAACATCAGGCCTTATAGATATCCATACTTCCAAAAGAGCAAAATTGAACGTATGATTGCAGAAATGTTAGAGGCGGGTATAATTCAACCTAGTCAAAGTTCTTTCTCTACTCCTGTAGTATTGGTACACAAGAAGGATGGATCATGGCGAATGTGTCCGGATTATAGGGAGCTCAATAAACTCACCATTAAAGACAAATTTCCCATTCCTATGATTGATGAATTATTGGATGAATTACATGGAGCAATTTATTTTACCAAGTTGGATCTTCGTTCAGGATATCATCAAATTAGAATGAAGACTGAAGATATTCCAAAAATAGCATTTCAAACTCATGAGGGTCATTATGAATTTTGGTCATGCCTTTTGGCCTTACCAATGCACCTTCTACATTTCAAGGGTTGATGAATTCCATTTTCAAACCCTTCCTTAGAAAATTTGTGCTAGTATTTTTTGATGATATACTAATCAACAGCAGGTCTTGGAAGGATCATGTTGAACATGTTGACAGGGTGCTCAAACTATTGCAGGAGAAACAATTATATGCAAAAACATCCAAATGTTTCTTTGGAGTACAAGGGGTGGAATATCTGGGTCATATTATATCTCACGAGGGTGTTAAAGTAGACCCTAACAAAATTAAAGCCATTAAGGAATGGAAAGTCCCCAAGACAATAAAGCAGTTGTGAGGATTTCTCGGGTTAACAGGCTATTATCGCAATTTTGTTAAGAATTATGGGAGAATAGCAGCACCTCTAACAACATTATTGAAGAAAGATTCATTTTCATGGACTCCTGAAATGACTAAGGCCTTTGAACATCTTAAAGAGGCAATGTGCCTAGCACCGGTCTTAGCTACGCCAGACTTCACAAAAACCTTTATTGTGGAATGTGATGCCTCAGGAAATGGAATTGGTGCAGTTTTAATGCAGGAAGGAAGACCCATTGCTTTTGAAAGTCGTCCAATCAAAGGAAAGTATTTACAAAATCGTATTTATGAGAAGGAAATGTTAGCAATACTGCATGCACTAAAGAAATGGCGAACTTACCTAATGGGAAGACACTTCAAGGTAAAAACTGATCATGATAGTCTTAAACACTTTTTGAAACAAAGACTATCTTCAGAAGAGTAGCAAAAATGGGTCACAAAGATGTTGGGTTATGACTTTGAAATAATCTACAAAAAAGGAAAGCTTAATTTTGTTGCAGATGCACTCTCAAGAAAGAATGAAGAGGTGGAAGCATTGCTTTGTGCCATTTCTATTATCAAACCAGATTGGATAACCGAAGCAAGAGATGAATGGAAGAAGGACAAAGATGTATGGACACTCATTCAAAAGTTGCAGCAAGATTCTAGTACATCTGATACATTTAGTTGGAAAAATGATTCCTTATGGTACAAAGATCGCTTATATCTTTGTAAGAATTCCCAACTAAAACAAAAGATTCTTCTGGAATTGCACACTTCTCCTTCAGGAGGACACTCGGGATTTTTAAAAACTTACCACAGGGTGAAGAAAGAATTTTTTTGGGATGGCCTTAAATCTGATATTCAAAAGTTTGTGCCGGAATGTTTGGTTTTCCAGCAGAATAAAGTTGAGACAATTAAGACCCCGGGACTTCTACAACCTTTATCCATTCCAAGTCAACGTTGGGAGGAGATTTCAATGGATTTTATCACAGGTTTACCTAAGTCTGAAGGAAAGAATGTCATCATGGTGTTAGTTGATAGACTTACCAAGTATGCACACTTTTGTGCATTATCTCATCCATTTAAAGCAAGTACAGTTGCTACTACATTTGTGGACAGAATTCAAAAGCTACATGGAAGCCCAAGGGTTATTGTGAGCGACAAAGATCCCATTTTTACGGGAAATTTTTGGACGAAGTTATTTTCTTGTTTGGGTACTCAATTAGCTCATAGGTCATCTTATCGTCCTCAATCTGATGGTCAAACAGAGATAGTAAATAAATTTTTGGAAGGATATCTTCCTTTTTTTGTATCTGATAAACAAACACAATGGGTCAAGTGGTTACCTCTCGCTGAATGGTGGTATAACACTTCCTTCCATACTGCAGCAAAAATGACCCCATTTATGGCACTTTATGGATATCATCCACCATCAATTACATCATCTTTAAGGGAAAATTCGAAGGTTCAAGCAATCGAAGATCACATCGAGCATCAGCAAGAAGTTCTCCAACTCTTAAAGGATAACCTGAATTTGGCACAAAATCGAATGAAACAACAGGCAGATCAACATCGCAGCGAGAGAAGTTTTGATATAGGAGATTGGGTATTTTTACGGCTACAACCATATAAACAAATGTCCCTCAAACGAGCTAAGAAGGATAATAAATTATCGCCAAAGTACTATGGTCCTTACAAGGTGTTGCAAAAGATTGGTACTATGGCATACAAATTGGAGCTTCCTGCTTCTTCGCGAGTACATCCAGTTTTCCATGTTTCATGCTTAAAGAAGGTTATAGGTGAAAATCTTCCAATTCAAACAATATTGCTAGAACTTGATGAGGAAGGAAAAATCATATTGGAACCTGAAGCGGTCATGGAAACAAGAACTCGACAGCTACGGAATCGATCAATTTCAGAGTATCTCATCAAGTGGAAGAACTTACCCACTTAAGATTCTACATGGGAGGATGAGAATTTTATACAGAAGCACCCGGAGCTACTCAAGTGTTGAGGACAACACTTTTTTGAAGGAGAGGGGCATGTTAGGTCCCTATATCACTAGTATAGTCCCTTATTATTTTTAGTGTAACCCCCTTATTGTTATTATTGTACCCTTGTAACCCCCATTTTGTTATTATTGTGCCCTTAAATTATTATTGTTAGGTTGACTAGGATTACATTGTGGCCCACTAGGATTACATTATGGCCCCATGGACTCCTATATATAGAAAGGAGGTTTTGTAAATTGTATCATCCAAGAATTGTTCATTTATGTAATGTATTGGAGGTTTCCCCCTCGAAGTGGCTTATTTCTAAGGCGTTGATATCTTTTTATTCTATTTTTGGAGCTGGTTACACAACAATAAGACAAAAATAATGATTTTCTCTAACAAAAGGAATCAAAGCCAGCATACGTTCTTCTTTGAAGGCAACATTCTTGAAGAATTAAATGAATATAAGTACCTCGGGATCGATATCAACAAAAAGCTTAATTTGGATGATTGCAGAAAGAAAATAATATTAGGAGGGTCAAAAGCATTATATGCACTTCAAAACATATGTAGAGAGGCAAATTTATGGGAATGGAACATGACTAAAGTGCTTTTTGGAATCCTAGTTTGTCCAATGATAGTATATGGGTGTGAACTGTGGGCTAGCAACATCCCTCTTTCAAAATGGAAACAAATTGAGAAAAAGAAAAAAAAATCTTGATCATGAGCAAGTTCAAAATAAAAAATTTGGTTCCTTGCAAGATAATGTTGAGTGAAACTAGAGTAGCTCCCATCGAAGCAATTTCTATGGTGCATCTTATAAGGTATCTAATAAGAATTGAGCAAATGGGAGGAGGTAGATGGCTAGAAGTTATATTCAATGAAGGCATGAGTGAAATAAGGAAATCATGGATGAGACAAAACAAAAAAATGGGTGCAAAAATGGAATATTTACCTCAATGCATGTACCAAAAATAGCAAGGAGTTAAAAGAAATTGTTATGGAGAAGTTTCGTAAGCATATATGGGGAAACGAATTGAGTAGAAAGAAGAAGTACTATGTTCAGTTATTCAACCCCACTTGTGATCTCCAAAAAAATGAGTACATTGGAGTTAGAATTCTGTGGAGAGCAAAGATTCTTATTGCTCAATTAAGAAATAACTCAAATCAACTTCGGTGTGAAACAAAATTGTGGAGGAGACCGAAAGAAGCTTGGGAAGAACAAGTGTGTACTTTTTGTACTTCTGGGGCAGTGAAATCGGAAAAGCATTTCATTTTGAAATGTTATGCTTTCAGAGACATCAGGGACAATTATGGTCGTATGTTAGCATCAATTATGTGGCATTATCTTTCAGTGAGGGGACTCTTAGAAGTTTGGGTCAGCTCGTCATCAGTTTGAGTAAGAAAATGATTGAATTGCAAAAGGAAAAAAACAAGGAAGAGGATAGTACCATAGACTATTTGTAGTCTCGTGGACATTAAAATATCATTCATTCATTCTAATGTGCAAACCTCTTTAGCCACTAACACGAACATAAAAGGTTGAAAGAGGGGATATCAATAGTCTTTTCACTAGATTCAACACCATACCGACTCTTGTGGCAAGGTGAAATAACTTTTTGTACCATTGGTCTCTATTTTTTGGAATGTCAATTCGAACTATCAAAATATTTTGTATAAAATCACCAATGTTCTGAGGTTTTCCCACCTCTCATTTCCCTTATTATATTTGATGAAATGTTTTGGAACTTTTTTAATCGAATGTTTCATTCGATTATGATTAAATATTTAGGCTTTAACTTCCACAAATTTGTCAGGATAAAATGGAACATGTTCGATTAAATTTTATTGTATTTGCAAGCAAGCCATTTGAACTTGGTTAGACCGAGATTCCAGAATTTCTTCCCTATGGGATGTTACATCCTGTTTCGAGTTAGTGAAAGTACACAACAAGTTTCAGGATATTTTGTCTCCCTCAACTAACTGAACTCGATCAAATCGAGATTCCAAAATTTCTTCTCTATGAGATGTTATATTTCGGTGTAGATTAGGGAAAATAATGGTGCATGGCCTGGACTTTTGTTCCAAATATTCTTTGAACAGGGATACCTTGAACCCCTTTGCATTATAATCCACCACGTCTGTGGTTGGATGATAGGCGTTAACATGACAACATGTTAACTCAGCAAGGTAAAACCAATACCAACCCTTCTAATTTCTCTTTTGGATCTACTCACGAGGATCAACATCAAAAGACTAATAACATAGTTTTTATACTCAATGCCCTAATTACACAGAAATTAAACCATAATCTAAAGAATAGATCCAATAGCACTCATTTCTCTGAATTGGAGATCAAAATAGAAAGAAAAATGAGACAAATATTGAAGCGCATGAGTCCATCCTGTTAGTAGGATGAAATATCCCCTTCTGCCATGCAGGTTTGTCGTTCAAATAATTAGGAACTTTATAAAACTAACTCAGGCCATTTGTTTCTTTTCAGTCATTATAATAACTGGATAATCTGCAGAGTTTCTGAAAGCTCACAAGATAGTCATCAATGTTGTGCCTGACTTAGTGGGGATCATTGATAAGGCTTTGCCCATAGAAACACGAGATATCCAAAGACCCCTGCATTAATCCTACAACAATATTCAAATATTATTTTTTTCCTGTTGTTATTTATGCATTAATCCTACAACGATATTCAACTATTATTTTTTTCCTCTTGTTAGTTAAGTGCACCCCTCATTATTTTATATCAGTGAAGGTCTCAGTGAAGACATTGTAGGAAGGAAAATATATGATAAGGAAAAACAAGTATTCCAAGTAAGGTGCCTTCATATTCATGTTGCAAGGCGCGAATACTGAAATGTGGGAAGCTATCTCCTCTACAGAGAGAGAGAGATCTTCAACTCCACCGTGGGTGGTAATTATGTTGGCAATGTTGAGGTTAACAATGTCCTGCAAGGCCAAGGGCTTCATGAGTGAGAAGAGCATGTCGTAGATTTGGAGTTGGGGCGAGGAAGAAGTATATATTTTGAGGGCGACATATGGAGCAGAAGAAACAACATAAGTTGCTGAAAAAAGAGGAAGACTCACCCATGGTCACACAATGACTGGGTGATTCCCACATTATAAATGTGAAGGGGAGGTTCTATGGATAAAATTCATTTGTTCCTCCATACTTGTCTGCATTTACGATAGATAAATGCACGCTCTCGACAAAAATTTTCACACTGACTGTTTCATCCCTTCTATTAAAATGTTTAATCTCACTTCTGTAATGTTAGTACCCCTCATTATTTTATCTGATCCTTTGCACTGGATCCGAATATAAAAAAAATTGGGGGCACCAAACACGCAATTCCACTGAAAATATAGGCAAAATGTTTAGGAAGAATCATATTGGAATCAATATCTCCATACATATATTAATAACGGAAAATCCATAATATCATTAATTATTTAGTGATTATTAGTCTCATAGAAGGATCGAACAAACATAGAAATGGGAATCAAACTTTGGATTGTTTTTGTTGCACATAAATTAAATTGTGCGTGTACCTGTGGGACAATTATACTATTGAATAAAGATAAGTGGAATTTGGTAGAATCAGTTATATTTATCATTGTGATGAATTATTGACTTGAATTTTTTAATAACATATGTTATTGTGAGTTAAAATTTGTTAGCTGGACATCTTATGTTTATGAAGATGCCACTGTCATTGTACACTATTTATATTTGGTGATTCCCTAAATCGAATTGAAGCCCTGGGACAAAAAACAGGGGAAAATTTCCCTCGTATATTACATTTTAACATGTTTTTTCCCATGCCACAGTTTAAGCAATTGAATTTTTTTTCAGTGGGATTGTAAAAAAATACTTGAATCCACTTTCCCAGGTGCTTGGGGTGCGAGGAGTGTGTGCACCAGACCCTTGGGGACGAGTCCCTGTGGAACATTGTCGAGGTTGTAGTTTAAGGAGTTAAAGTCCTTTGTCAAGGCTTTTGGTGTTACCATTAATGCTCACCATTATATCATGAAATCTATAAAATATAGACTAAAAAATAAATATTATATTTGTTACTGTCTCTGGCTCCAACTCAAGCCTTAGATTTTAAGCAGTTGGATTACATTTTCAGTAGGGTTAGTGTAAATTCTTTCCAATGTATCTCAATTTCTATAAAATATAAACTAAATTTAAAAAATCCAATACTATCAGTGGCACCTAGTCAACAAATATTTTTCTCCATATGACTCCAGCTATTAAAACATGATAAACTCTAGGGAACGTCATCTGTGGCTCTTTGTCATCTCAATTTTATCATAAATACCAGTAGAATATGGTGCATGGGCACTTCATGTTACTTCGTATACGAAAACAATGGAACGTTCTAACAATGGTCTCAAATAATGTTTTTTTGGCTTCACTGCATCTCTCACCATTTACTCACAGTAGTGAGAAACATAATTTCTTGCCCAATATTTGAAATAATGGCTCTCTGATATGTTGTTTTAAATTCTCATAATTTTACAACATTGGTAAAAATCTAACAACTACTACCCCTAACATCCCCAATGCTTCTGCTAATAACACTCCCAGATTTTCTTTTGAAGTGTTTCATAAACCATGACAGAGACTCTGCACCACAAAGAATGTACATCCTTCAGCTTTGCTGCAAGGACTGAAGCATTGTAACAGGACCCATTGATGTTGTTGCATACTCGACAGTTGGCTTGGGTATGAAGTGGGTCAAGTCTACTTGTTTAGGTCAAGCTCTGTAAAGCCCAGTTTGACACACCAAGACTCCAGGAATCTGACCAAAATTGATGAGTTCGATGGAATTTGAGAAGTTTCTTGGATGGTTTGGCCAAGTTTAACTATCCTGACGGATTTTAATGAAGTTTGGCATCCATCTAGCTATTTTTAGGAAACTACAGAAGCTTTCTAGGAAGAAATGTTGGGCATTGGTAGCCTCCTTTTGAAACGCTGCCACTAACATATCGGCCTATTCGAAACTCTAGCACTAACATATCGGCATATACGTAATCATGTGAAGTCATGTAGCAAGAAATAGGATCATTACATGCTTAAATGACATACACACAACAGAACTCATAAAATTAACAGAGATCCAAAAGCCAATTGAAGGAATACTAAAACCACTGCATTTATTAGATCTGCTATGTCTAAATACTGCCTACCAATTCTTTGAGGAATTGAACCGCTGTGAGAGAAATAACACTATCTCACTTCCACCAACCCAACTATGCTCTTGTGATGTGTTGATTAGGAATTTTAGATTCTTTCTTACGTAGTTCCATGATGAGCA
This sequence comes from Pinus albicaulis, assembly GCA_034641835.2. Taxonomy (NCBI): domain Eukaryota; kingdom Viridiplantae; phylum Streptophyta; class Pinopsida; order Pinales; family Pinaceae; genus Pinus; species Pinus albicaulis. The sequence continues at coordinate 158,724,446 of CM076570.1, read as the reverse complement.
TTCTTGTAGTTTTACCACAATTGTAAGGAATATCATTTTGACCAAAGTTTTACCCCACAGCCTCCCCCCTCTAAATTTACCGAGTGCTGATGGGTGGAGAGCCACAAGAAGGGAACCCCGGTATGCACCCTATCACTTCGTCAACTTCACTACTGAACCAACCAACCAGTTAGAAACCAGGAACTGGTTTAACAAGCCCGAGGAAAATGTGTGTTTGGAGCAGAGAGTGAAACCCTAGTTGAACAACCATTGAGAACTGAGAAATTCATGTGAAAACTACGTGAAGTGACTCTCTATTTCAGTTCAAATCCTCCACAAAAAAAATTTCCAACTAAATGCAGCATAAAGAAAAAATCCTTAAACCTTAAAAGATGAAGTTTCCTTAAAACCCCGCTACAGATCCTGTTATGCAAAATGAGAGAATAAGGTTCGTGGCTTGCTCTTTTTCCTATATTTTTTATTTAATGCAAATGAGACAATGAAGAGTGTGCATACTTACCTACAGGCCCTGCTTGGATGAAAAACTCCCATAGTAATTCTTCTGAAACTTGGGCATCCAAATTTCCAACATAGGCTACTGTAGCATCTTGATTTCTTTCAACTGTATGCTGCCCTAATAGATTGGCTCTTATGCCCGGTGTTATCCTGCTGGTCATTTCTGCTTAATACTACTATACATTCTACTCAAACCCCATCATGTTGTGGCTCTAGATCTGTATTTGTATTTGATTTGTTGTCCTTCTGCTGATAGTTATATGGTAGGTGCTCCTAAAGCGCTCGTAAAAAATTGAGAACATTTCTTGCGAAAGCGGGAAAACTCCTCGTAAAAAATTGAGAACATTTCTGGCGAAAGCGGGAAACTCCAAGAAAGATTCCTTTTCAAAGGAAATTGAATATGAAACCTTAAAAAACTCGAGTAATACGACTAGCGGAAGAGAGAAAAAATCCGAGCAAAGCTATTTATATATATCTCAAAGGAAATTGAATAAGAAAACTTAAAAATATTGAATAATATAATTATTTCCCCACCCGCTCTACAATCATGTATAAGGTTGATGTGTGATCAATTGTAAGGTTGGGTAGTGTCTAATTAATTTTATGGTAAGATGTGTGATCAATTGTAGGGTAGGGTAGGTAGTGTCTCATTAAATGTAATCAATATATTTAAGAACATTTAAAAAAAAAAAATGGTAAATAAATAAAATATTTTTTCATACTTACTCCAAAGGTATGGTAAATATATATATATATATATATATATATATCAGAGGTATGGTAAATAAAGAAAAATTTCTTTTATTTTTATTCCATAAATTTTTTTATATTTAAAAAAAAAAAACTAAAAAATGAGGTTTTATTTAGATAAAGTCTATGGGAATAATACCATTGGCTAAATTAATATTAATACCATATTTATAAAAGAGATAAATAAATTTAAAAGAGGTGATGTGGCTAAGGGTTGGGGCTAACCGCCTGCCCCCGCCGCGCTAACTCTCGAATCATTGGTCAGTGGTTATGCGTTGAAACCGTGACCTAGGGCCAGGCGTCAAACTCTACCCTTTTCAGATTAACCCTTTATGTGTCCACCTATGGTTACATGATGTGCCATGGGACTGGGCTAGGGCCTACATCCCTTCCCCCCTCCACCAAATGCATGTCTGGTATGTGCTCAATCCTAGAGCTTGCAAATATGAATAGGAGTTGGGGTTGGTCCACTCTCCTTTGCTCCATCGACCTCCACGACAAGTCATATAGGTGCGATACGACCAGGGGTTGGGGCTCACCACTCGACCCCTCCTCCCAATGCACCCATACAAGTGATTCAAATATAAGTGACAGACATTATGGTTGAGAACCACTTGTAGGTGAGATGGTAAGGCTTTGGAGTTTTTTGTGGCGGGTCATCAGTTTGATTCCCACTAAGGCCTTCCGACCCTTAATAATGTTTTAGCCAATGTGGAGGCGCTAGGTGGCGACCTCTAGTTGGGCCACGTGGTAGCTTCCCATTGGGAGAACAAAATACACTGCGACCAATAAAATTGGGCCAACTCACACTTTAATATCAAAATTGCAATTTTTCATTTCCAGAGTGACACAATTAAAAATTACTAACGTAAATAACTAATTCATATGCTTGTTGTACTTATTATCTTGTCATATTTTTATTCTTGGAATATAGTAGTCATTTACGTTAATCATTATTAATTTTTTCACTTATTATCTAGTCATATATTTTAGTCCTAGACTAAATTAGTCATTTTAGTTAGTCGTTTTTAGTTTGGTCACTTATTATCTAGTCATATATTTTATCCCTAAACTAAATTAGTCATTTAAGTTAGTCATTTTTAGTTCGGTCACTTAAAATTGCTCAAATTTAGTAGTAATTCACATGAAATAATTGCGGTGACTAACTTTTTTAGTCATCGAGTCACTAATTACGTCATTTCTACTAGTGAATGGTTGAAAAATTGGAATTGATATTTGTCTTCAATGATACAATTTTCCATTTATTTGGTATATTGGTTTAATCTTATTGCATGGTGTGGGTCCAATTTGAAAATGTGATGAAACGTGGCCTACATGTTGTTTTATGGTTGATTTATAGGTGGATCCAGTGTGAAACATTGTGAAACATAGTTCACAGATGTGCTGAGGGTTGGAACCTTCAGTAAGGGAGTCATAGCTTCCTTCTAGTGGTAGCTAGTAAACTTTTTGAGGGATTAGGAGCTTCCTTCCGATAGACATCGATAAAATAGATCAGGGGGTAGTAGCTCCATTCCAGTAGGATCTAGAGAATGATTCGAGCTTGTATCCTCCTACAGGTAGGAGCCTGCCTACTAGAAAGAGTCTTTGGAAACACAAAATTGTAGGAATAATTTTCTTGATAATAAAATAAGAAGACAAAATGAAAACAATGGTGGTTTTCTCCCACATTGGGTTTCCACCTAAAATATTGGTGTGCATATGTGATTGATGTGTTGATGTGCCTTATGGATTAAATGATTTTATTCTTGATGCTGCTCATGGTTTATTGAATATGTTCAAATCTATAACACAATAAATTTCTAATGAAGTAATGTTTCAAGAAAACTGTGAAATGAAAGCATAAGTTAAGAAAAGTTTAATTTAGAATGAAATACTGCTTCACCCCCCACCCTTAATATTTCTAAAAATTTACTTATATGTAAATGGACTTTTTTCAAGATTCATTAAGAGTATTAAACTTAAATTAATAACTCATTTTCTTATATGGATATGCAATCCAAGGATGTACCTAGTCATCACCTTCCTATCAAACTTGTTAATAACAAATTGAGTGCATTTTCTCCTATTGACAGTTCTGGAACAACCAACATTTAGGGGATCTCCCTGATATGAATTCCCAATTAGACCTAACAACGTTTTGTGTAGGATTCCCATCTAGAATACAACCCGATTGTCGAAGTAGTGGGTTTTAATGATGTGCCTTGGCTACAATAACACATAGAGTGGTGTATTAGTGACTTTGTTGAACAAGTGTGTGACTCTATGGAGAGTCAAGTGTAATGTATGAAGGTTCTAACACATGAAGGGAAAGTGAGTGAGCCCCTTAAAATCTTGTAATAGTATGAAACTTTGAAGGAACACATGAGCATAAACACATCACAAGCTAGTCTACAAAATAGTTCTCAAGTTAATCATGATGTAAATATTCTACATCACACATTCAATAAGATTTCTACCAATGCAAACAAAATAGTTCATAACCATAAGCGTAAGTGAAATATCATATATTGCAAACATAATAAGAATAGTCCTACTATATTCACAACATATGCATGAAAACGTGTCATCTTTGAGCTTTATTAAAGTGAAAGTTCCAATCATACATATAGAATTGTCGAACCATGATGCCAGGGTTCTGGGTTAAACAGATCCTAGCATATAAAAAACACGAGTGCTTCCTTCTCTATTAAAAATATTATCTAATTCTTCATTAAAAAAACAACTAATGTTGTGCAATATATACATAAAGGGAAAGAGAGCCACATAATAAAAATACTGATTTAAAACATAAAAACTCTTCTGCCAAATATTACAATGGGCAGCCTATTGGCTCTCAGCCCTTCAAAAAATTTCTCTGACTCTCTCTCTATTCCTCACTCTCCTCACCTCTCTCAATTGTTTTTCATCCTCACAAAACCCTCCTATTTATACATAAATAATGATTTTATTTCACTCCATAAATTCCTCCACACAAATCTCAACTTAAAATCTAATTTAGATTTATCTTTTTTTGGTCTCAACTAAGTTCCGTTTATGGAATTCCTAATCCCTATATTATCTACCTAATTCAACTCCACTCATATCCTTAATTATTTAAGGAATATTTACAATAATCCTCACATTTAGAATTTCTCTCCTAATTTATTAAAAATGAGCAAATTAATTCATAAAATAATTAAAATATCTCACCCCCTTAATTACACAATTGGATAATGAAAATTTAGCTTTGATGCTCCTGCATCAGACTCCCCATGTAGAGAAGTTTCCAAAGACTCCTGTCTATGAGGTCCGTCGCTTTTCTGTAACAATGTGACAACCACAAGTCCTGATGACTTGCTCCCTCCAGGATTCCAAACTCTGTTCTGCCACTGGTCCTTCGAAGTATCAACTTGATTTGGTAACTCATCATTCACTCAAATTTCTCAAATTTCTCAGGACCTCATTTAGTGATTTGGTAACTCATCATTCATTTGGTAACAACCTTCATTCCCAGCTTCATCCTTCTTCTGGAAATCTCCCTGAGTCGTCTTAGTTTCAGCATCATCACATTGTAAAATTCTGTCAGCAAATTCATTAAACAAATACATTTGTTTGCCTCCTTGGAATATCTCTTCGGCATTTCCATTTTGCTTTTGCTCCATAACAACTTCAACTTTCTGTCTTACCCCAAACAATAATTGATTTATGATTTCTTCCTGTTGTAACAAATCAATACGTTTCTCCTCTGAAAGGCATTCTTCATTAGACTCCACCTCAAGATTTTCATTATCCTTTGTGAAAGTTTCACCAGATTGTTCACCATCCTTCGCACATCCTGCAAACATACATAAACTGTGAGAAAATTTGCAAGGCTTCATAGCTTCATCTACTTCTCTCACCAACACATCTTCAGATGTTTCTGAACTATCCCAATAGGTCATGAGATCTTCATCATTGATCTCTTCACCCAGACTTTCACCATGTTCTGGGCCACAAATGGAAACCTCCATTTTTAACTCAACCTATCTAATTTCTTCACAACTCAACATCTGTTCGAGCTTCCTTAGCTCTTCTTCCAACTATATGTTTACCTAATTTTCCCTCTTTGTGTGTAGCCTCTGCCACTTTACCTTCTTTCTCATGGTCCAACCATGTGTCCACTCTTTCACATTTTCTTGCAACAACTCCATTAACAATTCAAGGTGAATTGTTATCTCAGCCTTCTCCTCCTCATAATCTTCATCTATCAACTACTCACATATGCCACTTGCCTTGGAATTTTCCTTCTTCTTCCATCTGCTGTTATCTTCATCAAATCTTTGGAAAGGACTATAAACAGTCATCTTCCTCTTCTTTTTGAACTTCATCAGCTCACATGTGGATTTCATTTAATCCACTTCTCAGCAATCCTTCACACTTTCCATTCATCAAAATGAAAGTTCTCCTCCTGCGCTTGGATTCTCTTGGTTCTCTGTCTTGGAACCAATCTGTGGCAATCCTCTTACTTCACTTTGCTGCAAACAACACTTTAGTAACTCATGTGTTAAAATAACCAATTTTTTGGGTGTCGAGATCTACCGATCATGCACCCAAATCATTCATACTTTTGACTTATCTTACGACTTTTTGACTTCAGACTTACACCAATTCTTCATCTTGGATGAAAATAGTCAAACTTAACTCAAACTATCCAAACTTTCATTCGACTCTAACATCTATTTTGACTTCAAGGTTCAACCCAATAATTATGACAATGAATATTTCAAGTTATACAATCCTCCAACGAACATACACCCCTAATACATTTTTAGGATGTAAAATCTTCACTTTATTTCATATTTCATTCTTATGAAAAATCATCGGTTTTCCCTTATCATTTCACATGATAATGAAGTATTTAGTCGAAATCTGATTCAGGTTTTTTAAGATTTATTTTAAGGTGAAAATCAATAACCCATTCAATCTTCAATGTGAAAAAAAACCTTCCTGAATTATCATACCTCATGCTCCTATTAAGGTTATTTAATAAACCTTTCTCTTTGCAGTCTCAATTCTCAGATTTCCATTCTTCTATGCCATCTTTGTCACTGTCAATACTTGCATGCTCACAAGCTCGTCATCTTAATGCAAACATTCCCCTGCACTTATATGCATCATACAACATCAATTCACATCTCTTCACCTGTATACAGAGAACAAGCTATTCATATTTCAACCTCTTCGATGGTAAAAACAAAGATTTTACACATCAAGCAATTTTGGTTTGATTGTGTTTTCAACCATAAACAAAAATCACAATAATTCTCCCATTTCCAACTACAAGCTTTGATCCAAAATGATGCAACTAAAATTTCGAAGACCCATACTATGCATACTAAATCATCACACTATGCATAATAAACCTCCTCATATAAAAATGCATGTTTTCCTTCATATCAAGGTTTAATACTCTTTTGTTACTTGAGCCAAGTGAAAGTTTTTTTTTTAATAAACCTTACCATAAACCTTTGGCATACCTCAGCATTATATCTATAAACTCAGACTTCAAAAATTAAAACCCAAACATTCACCATAGTTTAGGTTAAACTCATATCTCAGCTTTATTTCTAGCCCATATCACATCACAATCCCTTACTGGATTTCATTTAACCCAAATTTTATGTTATAAAGTCAACATAACACTTTATAACTTACCAATCCTTCAATCGAATGTTTTCAAGATCAATAGGCCACACATATCTCGAGGCTTTTCTTCCAATCTCCACCGTCGATTTTGAATTTCACCTCATGTTGCATCAGCTATATCCTCTCCAACTCATTTTCATCAAAATGACATATTTCTCAAAATTGGTAGATCTGAACAAACACTCCGCTTTTGCATAAAAAACAAGGAAAATTACCTTCCAAGAGACAGTAAACGATCCATCGCTTGAGATTGTCAATGTATTAATCATTGTCATTTTATTTGGTGGTGACAATCACCTTCTCAACAACCAAATACGTAGAGTAGAATCCACACCAAACACGTAAATAAAAAGTCTACAACCAATACCATCAGTCTTTTATAATTTGTGACCAAAATGAAATTTCACTCGTATGGTATAGTTTTGCTATGAGCGCTATGGATCACAGACTTGTGTTTTTGTGGCCATATGTCGCACTACTTCAAGATTTCCACACCACACTTCCTTTGTGTGTTGTGACTGCTCTCGTGGATGTTTACCCTTGGGTCTATGTGTGGCCAGGTATCACAGCCTTCGCTCATGTGTGCAGTAGTATCACAACCTACGCTCATGTCTACTGAGCTCTCATCCACTGCGTGCAGTGTTATATACACATTTTTGCACCACATCTCAGCTTGTGTGCCTCTTGCAACGCTACACCACACTTCCACGGTGTCAACATCAGAGAATTAGTGCATCTTCATAGTTAGGCCTGCACGTCGACTTGGTGTGTAACCTTCAGAACACGTTTTCTATTACGACACTTCTCTATATATCCATGGTGACAACATCCAATTGTTCATGTAGTCTCGTCAGAAAGGCGTGCTCGTTGATGCAGAGAAAAAAAAACATCGAACACACAACCTTCAGTCTGATCTATCTCCAACATCCTCTAGTTTCTCTCATCATTCAGCTTTCCAACCATTTATGGTGAATAATGCAGTGAAGAATTTAAGTTGTAGGCATGGCAACCATTGATCTCTCAGTCTGATTTCTACACTCACACCGATCTTTGTGCTCAGGAGATCTCTACTCCCAATGCTCTCATCTTCCTTTATGCTTGCGTCCAACATCGCAGCTTCTCCACTCTGAATTCGCACAAATTTATGTGCTCATTGTTTTCCAATTCGACCTCAACAGAACTCTGTCACATTTATGCTATGGCATCACGTTACAATGACTTACAAAAGAAACCATATACCTACGTCAATGACGTGGTGTCGATGCTAAGATGGAATTCAATAATTGCCGCGTGATCTCTATGGTATTTCCCTTCAATCTTCTGTGTTCACCATCTACGACCATTTTAATCTACAATAGTAGATTGCCAATCGACACTGGGCGACTCCAACGTTGCATTCACATTCCTACCTTTGCGCTTAGTCCACAAAGTATTTCTCCCTAGGTCCATGTAATTGCAAAATTCAACAATGATTTTACCCAAATAGCAAAATCTACCGACTTCTTCAATGTCGATGCATTTACCACATAGGCAGTAGATTTCTAGAGAAACAATTTTGAAACATAAATATCACATGCATGATATTACCTCCAAGGCCTCCGATCGCACCTCACTAGGCATGGATCTTCTTCTCTAATACCAAATGATGCCAGGGTTCTGGGTTAAATAGATCCTAGCATATAAAAAACACGAGTGCTTCCTTCTCTATTAAAAATATTATCTAATTATTCATTAAAAAAACAACTAATGTTGTGCAATATATACATAAAGGGAAAGAGAGCCACATAATAAAAATACTGATTTAAAACATAAAAACTCTTCTGCCAAATATTACAATGGGCAGCCTATTGGCTCTCAGCCCTTCAAAAAATTTCTCTGACTCTCTCTCTATTCCTCACTCTCCTCACCTCTCTCAATTGTTTTTCATCCTCACAAAACCCTCCTATTTATACATAAATAATGAGTTTATTTCACTCCATAAATTCCTCCACACAAATCTCAACTTAAAATCTAATTTAGATTTATCTTTTTTTGGTCTCAACTAAGTTCCGTTTATGGAATTCCTAATCCCTAGATTATCTACCTAATTCAACTCCACTCATATCCTTAATTATTTAAGGAATATTTACAATAATCCTCACATTTAGAATTTCTCTCCTAATTTATTAAAAATGAGCAAATTAATTCATAAAATAATTAAAATATCTCACCCCCTTAATTACACAATTGGATAATGAAAAATTAGCTTTGATGCTCCTGCATCAAACCACCAACCCCAATAGTGGAACATGAAGCCAGCACCTACTCCTCCAAAACAATATACTCCCTCTATGCTATGAAGAAGGCAAAGATCTCACAAACTCCCAAGCTCTTGATCCTAGGCTAAAATTCTAGCCAAAATATTGACTCCCAAAATCCCGTTACATGAGTTATGAGTATATATTTATAAAATAATGGGTGACTCTTCACCTCCCCTTCATGAATCTTAGCCTTCCCCCATGACTCTTCAAATTCTTTACAAATGACTCTTCAACTTCATTACATCATGACTCTTCATATTCTACAATTGACACTTGGAATTTAACTTACAAATTATTTACAAAATAATATTACAATATACTCGTACCCATATAGGAAAAAATTGGGTAGAGACAACTAGACAACCTAATAAGACAAAAAAAATTAAGCTTGAGTTTGGGGAAACTACAGATCAACAACTTCCACTTGTTTTTCCTCAGTCACGTAGCGGTGCAAAGATTTATACTCCATGATGAGTCCCTCAAACTATGCGATGGTGTCAGGTTGGAAGCAGTCTCTAGCCTCCATGGCATTTGGGCATACTGATTTGGAATCAGTCTATGTTTCCTTCTTTAGCAGGAGAAACATAGTGTTGATTTGGATAAGACCACCAATGTAATTCTTCATGTTCTGCCTGTTTACTTCAAGATATTCCTTGGTGACAATCTATCTGCATTGCTCCAAGTACTCTTCAATCTCCTTCTTAACTTGATTCCTACACTTGGCCTTAGTGATTGAGCCAACTGATAGGATCCTATGCGATTTCACCAATAAATCCACATTGTTATACAGTCATGCATATGAGGCCTAAATGTTGGCAATGAAGAAGGTGATATGTTTGTTATTTTGGATAAGCATCTAAACCTTTGATTTCTCCAACTCTGCCTCTTTCCTTGTTTTCTTTCCCAATTCAAGCCATGCTCCTTTGTATCGCATTGACTATTCATGCATGACAACAATGTCTGATTATACAACCTTAAGAGTTTTAACATGATATTTACACTTTTTTTGTTAGCCATGCAAGTGGAAAACTACCATATGCATAATAATAAGCTCCTCATAAATATTTCACATGGTATCTCCCAGTGTCGATACTTTGTCTAGCATTGTTGTCTTTAGTTCTTCAAGATAGACCGGTGTTGGGGCCCTTATTTTGAAATTAAACAGGTTTGGAGTTGCGGTTAGTACATGGTGGGAGGCAAACACGGTAGGAAGAGAGATGTTAGGGTTGTGAAGGAGTAAAGGACAGGTGGCATGGCTGTTGCGGGAGCAAGCACAGATGGTGGAAGAGCGTGGCAGGAAACAAGTAGTAGAAATCCCGACTAACAGAAAGAAACAGAAGAAACTTGAGCGAGAAGAAAGGAGGGACTGTCAGTTGCGATGGCGACAAAACAAATAGGAAGCCGGCCAGCGGAAAGAGAGAATTGTTAGTTGGCTCAGACATGATCAGGGAACAGGATCCATAGGAGAGCTCTGTTCATGTTGTTCTTTTCTCTACCCTTATTTATCTCTATGTTTCTCTCTGTCCAATAGGACCACCTTGTATTCTGTTCCATTTGAGCTCATTCTAAGGAGCTTTGTAATAGCTTGTCATTGATAGTTGCTTTATAATATAATCAGAGTTTTCTATTTTGAATATATGTTGTGGTCTGGAATGAATGGTTCACTAGTAAATTTAAATTTTATTTATCATAAGTCTGAATGTATTCCCGAGAGATACCTTTCATGGAACGTTGTGTTTGTTTAGAACTTTGTCATACTTTTGATTTCTTCATACCAATGTCGTTATGCTGATTTCGATCAATTCCCTATCTTAGTAAGGTCGCAGCATGCCTCGGGTGAGACTCTCAGCTCCTCAAAGCAGAGTGAAAATGTCGGCGTGGTGCTAGACTATAGCGGAAAACCTTGTTGGCCCTTAACCTGAACCTGGGTCTTATCTGCTAGACCTATTTCCTCGCCAACAAATGGTTCCATTGTTGGGACCTAAAATTTCATTTGGGAGCTAGATCATGGTATCTAGGATATTCGAAAGAGAAATATGAAGTTGGTGGGATAACCACCTAGATCAGTTCATCACTCAGCAAGCCGAGCTGAGACGAAAAAAGGAGAAAATGATCAAAAGTCTAGTTCTATTTTTTGACTCTGCCAGTGATACCTACGAAATATTTTGGGGAAAGTTCCCAGAAGACCTCTATAATGAGTTGCGGAGGCTTTAGACCAAGGAAACTAAAGAAAATTCATGGAAAATCAATCATAAGTGGGTGCACGAAGATCTGGTGGCCCTTCATCGGTTGAACACCGATTTTACTCGAGCCGTAGATTTCTAGGTGGAATCTACCTTGGACGGATACATAGTGGAGTTTGCAGTAGAGTGCTACCAGGATTTCTCAAGAGAATAAGATACATTCAGATCTGGGTTAAGGGGGAAGCTATTGAAGGAGATCCCATTGTGGATTAAAGCCTTGATGGTAGATGAAAGACTAATGGGGTTCCAAAAAGTAGAGATGGAAGCGTAAACCTCCTGTGCCGGGGGAAGGGACTAAGGGAGAGATGCTACAAGAATAGTAAAAAGGGGGAGGAGGGGTATGTATGTCAAGACCTCTAATAGGCTAAGGGATCGACGTGCACATCAGAGGGTGAAAATCACCGAGAAGTGGCGAGAAAGGGTGATAAAGGAGTTAAAAAGACAAGAAAGTAGTTAGAAAGGTAAGAAGGAGGTGCCTCAGGTGACGAAGGAAAGGGAAAGTCAAGTGGGTCCCCAAGAAATAGGAGGGGCCATTAAAGAAGTTCGGTAGGTGTATAGGAGCCCAACCCAGATGGAGAAAGGAAAGAAGTCTGACGAAGAAGGTACAGATGCGCGCCTGGAGGAGGTGTCCGATGTGGAGATGCACGTTGCAATGGAGCAACTATTCCAAGAAAGGCTGACATCCATACCTCAAGGTATTCCTATTCCCCAAAGTTCAAGTAGCTCTAGTCCCAACCTTCCCCTAATACTTTATCAATGCCTAGGTGAAATTTTTGTTAAGTTGCGTGAATTAGGCAAGTTGCATAGTATTCAGTCTTCAGCAGCAATACACGCTAGTAGTAGTATTGCTAGTAGTACCATTTCACAACCAGGAACCAATCGTTTCATTTTAGTAACGCCCGCCCAAGGGAATATGGAGGGATCATTTACTCGATACCCAGAGTTCTCTGGGAGGGGTAATGACGATGTAGAACAACACTGGTACCTCTACAAGGCCATATGGAAGGCAAGGCCGACACCAGATGCACGAAAGTTAAAAGAATTTCAAACCACTCTCAGGGAGAGAGCGGTACACTGGTTTATAAAATGGTTTGAAGCCCGTCAGAATCGAGCAATAGCAGATGTGAAGAGAGACTTCGTTAAGGAATTCAAATTACCCCAAATAGACCAGCAGGGTCTGTCAGAAATGTGGGAAATCAAGCATCGGGAAGGAGAAACCGCTTGGGATTTGATGCAGAGATTCAAATACGTGATTGGAAAAATTACCTATCCAATTGATCCAAACCGTCAAAGGGATTGGTTCATCAAAGCTCTGCTTCCCTTGACAAGAACTCCACTAACTCAGCAGAAGATTAAAACGTTGCAAGATTCGCTGGAGCAAGAAATGAAGATAGAAGCCATGGTAGGTTATCCACAAGAGTTTAAGGGAGGAGCATTAGCTCAGGACCCCTCTATAATGGGTCTACAGTATCAAATAGAAATTTTGACAGAAAAACTTAAAGAAATTCTACCAATGCGGCCAACGAGACCGAATGTATGGTGCACACATTGTCTCCTAGAAGGACATGTGGTAGCCGAATGTCCTCGGTTGCGGGGGAAGAACGTGGGGACATCGGTTGCAGGGGCACAAGGGGCTCCACCAATAGGAGGAGTTGCACAAATAAACACCTAGGGAATATATCCACCACAACAGAAATACAAAGGGTTCCCTGCACAACAAAATCCAACGACCACTAAGCATTGTGAAATATGTAAGAATATGGGCCATCCACCTCGCCTGTGTCCGATCTTACAAAAATATTCCAATGTTCCGAATAACATATACTATGATTTTTGTGCCTCAACAACACACAACATAGAGCAGTGTAGAGCTCTAGATGCACTGGCGGAACGGCTGGACCGGCCTTCATACAGAGTGAACGAAGCTCCCCAAGGAAGAAGAGGGGGCATGAGAGGAGGTTAGGCAGGAGGTAGAGGTCCAGTAAGATGTTACAACTGCGACTAGTAAGGACATGTATCTAGAACACCCTAGTGTCCACTCCCTAGAACACCCTGGTGTTCTCAGTGTTCGGTTAACACACACGCAACAGAATATTTCCCGGAGCTTATCAAAAGATGGGAGGAAAGAGCTAGACAATGGGGGAAAAATCTAGTAAATGAAGAACCAGGGTGATGGAGACTCAGACAATGCAGAACGTGGCCATAATAACATAAGGAGGAAAAATATCGGGGGAAGATTCACATATAAGGGACTCGATAAAGCTGGTTAAGCTAGCATCCCCAAAACTGCTGGTCAAACCAGAACGACAGAATTTTTTTTTTCAGGAAGAAACGGAAACTTTTTCCCAACTAGGGGGAACCAAAGCTATTTATTTATAGCAAACCAAGGAGGACAATGAAACCCAAGGTAATTCAGAAGCTTTGATCCAGGAGTGGTTCCATCTATTCCTAAAAATTGTTAACAACGCACCAATGCTAGAATAGCTAAAGCAGAACCTGGAAGGGGTGCTGCAGAAGAGCACAAGAGAAAGAGAATGACCAGACGCAAACCAAAAGTATGTACAAAGAGTAAAGAGAAATAAAATAAGGACAAGAAAAGAATTCTGAGTGAACGCACAAGTTGTAGGTTTCCATATTAAAGACACCATGCTTGATTTGGGATCCGATGTCAATATTTTTCCAAGGAAAACTTGGGAATCATTAGGGAGGCCAAGATTGACATATTCACCAATCCAACTTCGAATGGCAAACCAGTAATGCATTGTGTCCATCAGAAGACTGGAGGAAGTTGAAGTTGACATTGCAGGGGTAAAGAGATTTACGGACTTTGAAGTCATTGACATCATTCGGGGTAAAGATATTTATCCTTCATTGTTAGGAATTGATTGGGCCTTTGAAAATTATGAAATAATAGATCTAAAAAAAGAACTGATGATCTTCGAGGATGAGGAGATCAGAGTCACTTATCCATTCGACCCGTACCAAGGACCAAGATATACAGAGACTGTGGATAACAGAGAGGATGCTCAACTTCTAGATCATCTCTATCAAATGACTGCAGGAAGAAGAGAAGATTACATTAACCCAAAATCAGAAGGCTTTGTAAGCTGGAGAAGCATCCAAAGCTCAAAACTGGGCTAAAAAATGGCTTGGGATGATTGGCAGCAAGGAGGGTATGAAACCAATACAAGGAGGTGCGCCAACATTGGATGAATCAATTGGATTGGGACCGAGGTATGAGAATACCAAACCTTATCCGATATGAATGTTGTAAACATTTTCATAACAAAAATAGAAGATAAGGTACAGGAAGGCCACAGGGTACCACTAATGGACATGGAATTACAGTCCACATCTACAAGATGGTGGAAGAATCATCACAACTCACTATTGCAATGGGACAAAGTTTTGGCAGCATTAAAAGCAATATTTAAGGAAGAGGAAGGACCCCGGAGTAAGGAGAAATACCAAGGGGACTCAGACCCCAGAAACCATCTGAAGAAAGGTGAGGAACAATGGAGAAATGAGGGATATCAAGAAGAACTGTGGGTACACTGGTTTATCCACACTCTGAACTTGATTCCACATGCCTAGTACCTGAAGGAGGAAAAAAAAAGAGGGACCAAAAAATGGTAGGAAGTTGCGGAAAAATTCACGCAGTGTTTCTTGTTCGAAGGAAAAACAAAATCGGTTACACAAGCTTTTCAGGCTATTAATAAGGTACTGTTCTTCCCAAATATTCAAAAGGAGGATGAGCAGTCGCTTCAGTACCAAGGTGTCAGACAAAAGGTGGCTTGTCAAAAGATAAATAGTGAGATGGATGATGACAATCTGGAGGATCTCAGGCACCTATATTTTGAAGAAATAGAGGGGGAGAGGGATATCAAAGAAGAACCGACCACAGAAGGAATCCATCTGCTACCATTAAGAACCAATAAATTAGATATTGGAACAGAAGTCAAGCCTAAACTAGCGATGATTGGAGACTATTGGTATGAACAGACAAATAAGGAAATATTCAGTCTGCTGAAGGAATATGAGGACTTGTTCCCTTCATCAGTAGCAGATTTAAGGGGCATAAAAGGGAATATGGGGGAGATGCGGATAATATTGAAACCTGACGCAAGGCCAGTGAAACATAGACCATATCCTCTGAATCCAAGGGTGAAGGAAAAGGTTAAAGCAGAAATCGACAAGATGTTGAAAGCAGGATTGATATTCCCGGTAGAGGAAGCAGAATGGGTAAGTCCTATAGTTATACAAAACAATAAAGAAAAGTCTGAGATACGAGTCTGTGTAGATTACAGAAGCTTAAACAATGCTTGTATCCATAACCCATTTCCCACTCCATTTAGTGACGAATTCCTAGACAATGTTGTGGGGAATGAGGCATACTCATTCACCGATGGATTCTCAGGATACCATCAGGTAAGGATAGTAGAGGAAGATAATAAAAAGAAAAAATTCACCACTGAGTGGGGCTCTTTTGCATACAATGTGATTCCATTCGGATTGAAAAATGCACCAGCAATATTCTCTCGCATCGTGATAGCCTCTTTGTGGGAATACATCCATAAGTTCTTAGAGGTCTACATGGATGACTGGACCATCTATAGCATACTAAAGTATCATGCAACGTTGTTAAGGGTAATGTTTGATAGATGTCAACAACTGCAGATATCGTTGAACCTGAAAAAGTGTATATTTGCAATGCCATTTGGAACACTGCTAGGGCACGTGGTATGTACCCAAGGCATTTGAGTAGACCCGGCCAAAGTAGCGGTGATAGTCAACATGGAGGCACTAGAAACAGTAAAACAACTGAGATCACTGATGGGCCACATAGGTTACTACCGGTGATTTATCTGCAACTACGCGAAGATAGAAGCCCCGTTAGAGAAGTTGTTGAGGAAATTTGAACAGTTCCATTGGACAGACAGTTGTAGGACAACCTTGGATACCCTGAAAGAAAAGCTGGCAAGTGCGCCAATACTAGTTCACCTAGACTGGGACAAACAATTTCATGTACACATTGATGCTTCCAGCATCGCGCTCAGAGCGGTCTTGGCTCAACTAGGAGACACTTCCGTCGATCACCCAGTATATTTTTCCAGTCACAATTTTTCCACAGCAGAACAAAACTACACCACAACAGAACGGGAGGCATTGGAAATGGTGTACTCTCTTCAAAAGTTCTCCCACTACCTATTGGGAGGTACGTTCAAATTTTTCACAGACCACTCAACGTTAAAGTATTTAGTAAAAAAACTGATCTTAGAAGGAAGAATCTGCAGATGGCTCCTACTCTTTCAGGAGTTCACCTTTGAAGTGATCGTAAAGTCCGGAAGACTGAACGTAGGGCCTGATCACCTGTCTCGACTAGAGAATGGAGAAAATGGAGGATATCTAGATGATCAGTTACCAGATGCTGATATTTTCAGAGTAGAAGCCATCCCAGACTACTTGAACAAGATAGCAGCCTACCTCACGACAGGGCAGTGTCCACAGGAATATACTTCAATATAGAAAAGACACCTGGTAGTTCGAGCTGCAGAATACCAAGTAATAGCGGGACACTTATATAAGATGGGGCTGGACCAGATTCTTCGAAAATGTGTCCTAGACCATGACAGAGAAACTGTACTATGGGAATGCCACAGTGGTGTTACAGGAGGACACGTGGGAGCTAAACCAATGGCAAGAAAATTACTACAAGAAGGTTTATGGTGGCCAACAGTGCATATGGATAGCAAAGCATTTGTTAAGAAATGTGACGTTTGTTAGCAGATGGAACAACCACCCCACAGACATGAGCTTCCGCTTCATCCGATAAAAGTACTACAGCTGTTCTAAAAGTGGGCAGTTGATTTTGTAGGACCAATTACACCAACTACAAGATAATCAAAGGCAAGGTAGATAATAACGATGACAGACTACCTAACGAGGTGGGTAGAAGCAGCGCCAATGAAAAATTGCATGGTAGAGACTGCTGCCATATTCATATTTGAAAATATAATCAGCCAATTTGGGTGTCCAAAAATCCTGACCAGTGACCAGGGTACCCACTTCATCAATGACACCATTAAATCCCTGTTGGAAAGCTTCATGATATAGCACCATAGAAGTAGTTTGTATCATCCGCAAGCCAACGGTATAGTGGAAGCCTTCAATAAGATACTGGAGAAGGGCTTGACGAAGATATGCAATGCGCAGCAAGATGACTGGGATGAGCAGATACCAGCAATGCTGTGGGCATACTGAACAATAGTAAAATGACTAAATAACCAAACACCATTCCAGCTAGTGTACGGAAGAGAAGCAATAGTCCCAGCGGAATTCATCATAACAAGCCTTCTAATCACAACATCACTCTAGACATCTGAAGAGGAATCGCTAAAGGAGCGATTGCAGGAGTTGCAAGAACTTGAAGAAGGACGGTTTTGGGGTGAATTTCACCAGGCGGTACAAAAGGAGAGACATAAAGCTTAGCACGATCGGCACATTAAGCACAAGACTTTTCAGGTCAGTGGGAAAGTTTTACTCTATGACAGCAAATATGAGAAATTCCCAAGAAAGCTGCAAATGCATTGGCTAGGGCCATTTCATGTGATAGAAATCAAAGATTCAGGAGCAATTCGGTTAGCACAATTGAATGGCCAAGTTCTATAAGGATGGGTGAACAGTGCAGGCCTGAAGCCTTACCAAGAGTAAGTCATGTATTTCCAATTCCAATAACTCTAGCACCCGAGAGGAGTAAGTAGGGAAGAATAGCATAAATAAATCTCTCGCACCCGAGATGAGCTAGATAGGATTTCACTGTATCAAAACTAAATAAAAACAGTTGCGTTGCGGGGACCGCAAAGCAATTGATTATGTTCGGGGAGGGGTAGTGTCCAACGTGTCATCCACGTTAGACAGAAAAGCATGTTGAACATCAGGCCATCATCATTATGCATAGTAACAGTGTCAGTCCGTAGGATTACCAAGATTTGGAAATAAGTGTCATAATTAGCATCACCCATACCGTAATAAATTTTCCATAATTAGACATAACCACCAGCTGTCGTGTCTTCCCAAATCCAAAAACCACAATTAGCAATGTCATAACCCACCTCAGCCGGTAACTAATCGCACAATTATAGCCACAGAGGAAGCTAAGGGAAATTTATTAGTTATGGGGTCTCATCAACCTCACCCATGCCAGTTACTTACATAACCCGCATGCAAAGAAGTGCGAGAATGCCAGAAAAATCCGAGTTAGAATCATAAACATCCAAAAGAACAAGATAATTCGAATCAAAAGAAGAGCAGAGAAGGCACACAGGAGAAGGAATTCAAGAGAAAAGAGAGAGAGTTGTTCTACAAGTATACCAACAAAGAGCCAGAATGACCAGAGTAATTCCAGCAGTTGTGAAGCAAGAAATTGACAGCAGAATTCAAAATATGGAGTCCCTTGTGGGCAAATACGATAGTGAAACACTGATCGATACAAACCTTATAGACTCTTTTGAGTTTCCAGCACTGAAAAGGCAAGTGTATATAGAGAATTATGCAACAGCAGCAGGACAACTAGCAGCAAGAGTGCTGCCAGAGTTTAGGGGCATCCAAAATTCTATGATACTGAACCTGGGAAATCTGCTAGTGTTCGAAATTATAGGCGCTGCGATGCAGTGCACAAAGTTTTTGTTGAGTAGGATCCAAAACAGTTCACTATGGCTGGGGAAAGAGATCCCAATTCATGTAGAGGACATCCATAGATTAACTAGACTATCACAGGAGGGAAGGGATGTATCAGCAACGTTCCAAACCGTATCCAAGGGAGAGAAGAAATCTGGGGACACAAACTACTATGTCAAGTATGGCACTAGGAGATGGGGAAAAAGAGAAAATATCGACTTGATCAACAAACTGGAGGTTAAGTTCGCCTGCTACTTAATTGCTAGCAAGAAAATGAGGCACTATACCAAAGGGGAATTCATGCTAGATAAAATTTCGGTTGCAGAGAATTTCGTTTAGGGGACAAGGCTGAATTGGTGCTTTTTCTTGCTGAAGAAATTGTTCGAAGCTTGCAAGGACAATTACAGAAGGGCGACTAGATTTATTTATGGATATTTGATCATGGCACTAGCCATGTGGAAATGGACCTTCCCAAGCATCTGGATACTAGTCGAGATAACAGAAGGCCAACCATTGGCAATGAAGTTCGTGCTTTGGAAAGTTCCCGGGGATCCTAGCACAAAATAAATAAATGCAGAAGCCTTCAGAGTCTGGTATGGCCAGATGGTTGACATCGTGATGAGTCAACAAAGAATTCTAGGAAGTCTATTATATGGATATGGCGAGCAAATATGTTCGAGATCACCCACAACCAAACTTTTCTCAGGACACCCTGTGTACCAGAATAAACTTTCAAGATGAGGCCCTTGAGGTTCCAGATTGACGAAGCTGCCTTTCACACAGAGGTCTGCTCATGGCCAGGAGTGGCGATGGAGGTTAGGGATGGAGTCTACACATATATCTTCGATGGGATGCTGCAAAACCCACTGTCGGGCGAAACTTCAGAAGAGGCAGAGGCTAGGATGTCAAAGCTGCAGCTATTCACAATCATTGAAAAACTGAACACCAAGGCACAAAGTTTTAATAGAGTAGTTCAAGTGCTAAATAGCAATACCATTGCATTTTCGACATTTTCAGAATTTCAGGCATCCCATTCCAATCCTTCTCCTAGCACGGCCTCCATATTCGCACCAATACCCAATGTTCGATTTAGTTCACCACCCCCAGCGACTACATCATTGGTTAGAAATAATAAAGCTGCGAAACCAGCAGCGGCACCAAAAGAAAAAAGGGCTAAGGTCACAGTATCTAGCCTAGTGGTCGATCTCATAGGGGAGGATCCACCCCAACAGCTGAGTGTAGGAGTACTGATCAGAGAAGGGCTGGTAGTTGAGCCCCAAGGAACTGAGGGGATACTACCCCACAACCCCATCTACCCCATCGATTTCCTAAACATTTGCATATCTCCACCTCACAGCCACCAACTACCACTCGCCACCTCATCCATATTCCGGGAACCCCACAATTCCACACCCTCCACTTCATTAGCCAAAGTGTCGGACCCAAAAGTTAGGAGAAGAACTAATGGGACCACGGAATGGAAGTTAAGTTGGGTAAAGCAGAGGTACCTCCAGTTGACCAAACCCTGGTTTTGCAAACTACATTTACTGAGCTTATTAATCAGATGGAGCAGTCTATAGAAGAAACGGATGGGTCACTCCCCAAGCAGACTCCTCCCCAGCCAGCCAGTATAACAGGTCAAGAAGGGAAACTTGATCTACATATGGCTGACTTCAGTAACCGGATTTCGCACCAGACACTGCCACAGTCACCGCAGGCCCAATCAACAAAATCTATCGCCAGCAGACAACCACTTCGTGCACAGTTTCCAGATCGGGGTACCTCCGGTGCAGAGAGCATGGAAACATGGGGGACAACCCAACTATACCACTTTATTCAACGAGAAGAAAAACAAGCTGAGAGACTTCATTTGGAGCTCCAAAACAGATGCGAGCAGAAGCAACTATAGATCAACACGCTTACTGAAGAGCATGAACAGTTGGAGGCCAAAAAGGGGAAGTTACAAAAACAACTAGAGACGGTAACAAGAATATTTGTAGGTTTTAACCCCGAACAGAAATTATCTACACATGAATCTTATAACAGAAAATAAACAATAGCGAGAGCATAAAACATAAAACAGATAAACACAGAGATTTTCCCCTGGATCCCAAATCGGGACAACCAACTTGATTTTTCATTATATTCCTTTTAGTGTTATAACACATATATATACATGTTGAAGCATACATAAACCCCAATCCATTAACCCTGGATTAGAACATAACCGTAGTTCCCTTGACCAGATCTACAAAATAATAGGGGCCGAAAACCATCGTACCCCAAAACCATGTGCAAACTCATGCACAAAAAATGGGTGGGTCCACCTATGAGTGGGTCCACACACCAAAAACATTTCACCGGGGTGCTGCCCCAGACCCCAACAGTGGGGGTTGCCTCCCCCCTTGTGACCCCCCTGCTACGCCTGGCACAACATACAACGCGTGGGGCTAGTCGTGGAAAGAATATAACACATACCCAACATTCTCCCACTTGTTGTTTTCTTTCCACAGGGGGCCACAGGAGCGCTTAGTCATTGGGCCAATTCTTCAACACCCATTATTTCTCTACACCAAGAGAACTTCTGAGTGCTCACAGACTTCGTCAATGCATCTGCAACATTCTTCAAAGTGTCCACCTTTACCAGCAACACCCTTTTAGCCTCAACCATATCTCTAACAAAGTGATATTGAACATCAATGTGCTTTGTCTTTGAATGATAAGCGGGGTTCTTAGCCAAGAAAATTGCACTTTGGCTATCACAGTCTATCCTTATAGCTTGTTGTACCAACCCCATACTTGAACACAATCTCTGCAACCAAACTGCTTCCTTGCTTGCATGAGTGGCTGCTATGTATTCTGCCTCTGCAGTTGAAAGAGCCACTACAGACTGTCTTTTACTCATCCAACTGACTGCGCCTCCAAATAGGCTAAACACATACCCACTTGTAGATCTTCTTTGGTCCAGATCTCCAGCCCAGTCTGCATCAACAAAACCATGAATTTCCAACATTCTTTCCAATCCTGGTCTTCCCTGGTAGCACAAGCCGTAATCACTAGTGCCACGCAAATATCTGAAAACCCGCTTCACTATTGTCCAATGCTCCTTCTCTGGGTTTGACATAAACCTGCTCAATACTCCCACTGCATGTGCAATGTCTGGTCTAGTACAGACCATTGCATACATCAGGCTACCCACTGCACTTGCATATGGAACACGGAACATATACTCCTCTTCTTCTTGTGTCTTGGGACACTGTTCAGCAGACAGATTTACACCTACAGGAATAGGAACATTCACCGGTTTACTATCCTGCATATTGAACCTCTGCAATATAGTCTCGACATACTTCCTCTGGTTTAACCAGAGCTTCCTCTTTGCCCGATCTCTCTTAATTTCCATGCCCAAAATATAGTTTGCGGCACCAAGATCCTTCATGTCGAATTTGGAGAACAGTTGGGTCTTCAAATCTTGGATAATTTCTTTGTCATTTCCAATCAACAACATATCATCCACATACAAGACCAAATAAATAACACGGTCACAAATTAATTTAAAATAAACACAGTGATCCTCCTTGCTTCTGGTGAAGCCAAGTCCCCGTATATAGGTATCAAATTTCTGATACCACATCCTTGGTGATTGTTTTAACCCATACAAAGACTTCTTCAACCTGCATACCAGTTCTTTCTTACCATTCACCATAAAGCCTTCAAGTTGCTTCATGTAGATCTCCTCTTCTAGATCCCCATGAAGAAATGATGTCTTCACATCCATCTGTTCTATCTCAAAATCAAATGCAGCAGCAACAGATAAAAGTAATCTAATAGAAGTAACTTTGGCAACAGGAGAAAAAATATTACCAAAATCAATTCATGGCACTTGGGAATGACCTTTTGCTACCAACCGAGATTTGTATTTCTCCACCTTGCCTTCTTCATTCATCTTCTTCTTAAACACCCATTTTCTCCCAATGGGCTTCCTTCCAGCCGGCAACTCCACCAGATCCCATGCCTCATTTTTGTGCAAGGATGCCATTTCATCAACCATGGCCTCCTTCCAGAGTTTTCCATCCTCAAAATCTACTGCCTCCCTGACAGTTTTGGGATCATCATAAATTATAGTTAAGGAAAAACCTAAACAGAAAGAAGATGGACTATACCTTTCTGGTTGCCTTCTTTCCTGAACTGATCTTCTCAAAACTGGAGTTTGTGGCTCTTCCTCTTCTAAATCTTCTTCTGCTGTAGAGTCTGATTCATCCTCCTTTAGCTCAAAATCTATTTTCTCAGGTTCCTTTGGTATGATTTCATGTTTAAATACATCTTTCACCTCTCTAAACACCACATCTCAGCTGTACACAACCTTCCTTGTTTCTGGGTTCCAAATCTTGTAACCTTTTAAACCATCCTCATACCCAATAAAGATGCACCTTTCAGATTTATTATCCAACTTGGTCCTTTTCTCCTTTGGAACATGTACATATGCATCACATCCAAATACCCTTAGATGTGAAAGAGAGGGTTTCTTACCAGTCCATACCTCATGTGGAGTCTTATCCTCCAACGTTGATGAAGGTGATCTATTAACTAAGTAACATGCAGTCTCCACTGCCTCTGCCCAGAATTCTTGTCCTAACCCGGTACCATTGAGCATGCTTCTTGCCTTTTCCATCAGTGTTCTGTTCATTCTTTCTGCAACTCCATTTTGCTGAGGTGTGTATGGAGTAGTCTTCTGCCGTGCTATACCACACTTCTTACAGAACTCTTCAAATTCCTTCTTGCAGAACTCCCCACCATTATCTGTCCTCGGCGCCTTTATCTTCTTCTCTGTCTGGTTTTCCACCAGAGCCTTAAATTCTTTAAATCTGTCAAAGACTTCAGATTTCTTCCTCAAGAAATATATCCATGTATTCCTTGAGAATTCATCTATGAATGAAACATAGTACACATACTTTCCCAGTGATGGAACTGACAGAGGTCCAAACACATCACTGTGCACAATTTCTAATATCTTGTTCGCCCTCTTAGCACCAAAAGGAAAACTCACCCGATTCTGCTTCCCATATACACAATTTCCACAGAAATCGAAATCCAGAGACCAATTAGACATACCTTCTACCATACCATTTCTATGTAGTATCCGAAGGCCCTTCTCTCCAATATGTCCAAGCCTTTGATTCCATAGCATGGTATTTTCTCCAGAGACAGCTAGGCTTTCCTCTCCACTTTCAGGAACCACATAACTATTACACCCATAAATAACAGTGCTACCTTGTAGCTTGTACAGAGTTCCAGTTTGAACTCCCCGCATTAATACCAGTGCTCCCCGAACCATCTTGCAGGCATCTTTCTCGAACACTGTTTTTACACCTGCATCATCCATATTGCTTACAAAAATCAGATTTCTGGCCAATACAGGAATATGCAGAACACCAAGAAGTGTTCTAATCCTTCCACCTTGCAGCTTCAGCTTGACCTTTCCACGTCCGATGATTTTGGACTTCCTATCATCCCCTAGGAAGATATCACCATCATATTTCTCATACTCGCGGAACCACTCCCTATGGGGAGTGAAGTGAAAGGATGCACCTGAGTCAATCAACCATGACTCATGATCTACATGTGTATTTGAAGAAGAAGCCAAATACACATCCCCACCTTCATCCGAGGTGGTTTTTTCCTCTGCAGAAGGAGCATCATCAGATCCCTTTCCTTTCTTAGGAGCTTTAGATTTTCACTCCTTTTTGTATTGCCCTAACTTTTTGCATTTCTAGAATACCTTTACAAACTTTCCAGGATATTTAGATCTCCCTCTAGATTTGGATCTCCCACTCGAAACCTTATTCTTGTTTCTGTTTTGGGACGTTCCTCGTATAGATAAGGCATCTCCATTCTGGCCCTCCATATTTCTTCGTCTCATTTCCTCCGACAGCAAGGCTGAGACAATGTCATCAAAATTCAAGGTAGTTGTATTGCTACCTATTACAATAACTAGACTATCCCACGAGTCTGGTAGAGAACAAAAAAAACTGATGCACTTAGCTTCATCTGAGATTTTAATATCAACAGATGACAACTGACTTACCACGGTATTGAAGGCGTTCAGATGCTCTGTCACCAAGTCTCCATCCTTCATCCTCAGGTTATACAACTTTTTCCGCAGGAACAGCTTATTCACCAGAGACTTAGATTGGTAAATTGTCCCAAGTTTTTCCCACAAATTCTTCGCCGTAGCTTCCCCAGATACATTCAACAATACTGAATCTGAGACACACAACCATATTGTGCTTTTAGCCTTCCGATCCAGTTTCTTCCAGTCTTCATCTGACATTTTCGTTGGTTTAGTACCTGGATCTACTGCGATCCACTGATCTTTATCCACCAACAGATTCTCCATCTTGAGCTTCTACAACTCAAAACTCTGACCATTAAATTTCTTGATCTCTATCTTTCCGCCGCTCGCCATCTTCTTTCACCGCAAGAATCGATCCCGTAGATCTCCCACTGAACAGGGTCTACCTTAGGCCTGAGCAAAAAACCCTTAGCAGAAAAGGCGTCCCCTTGAAGCCAAAATAGCTTTGATACCAAATGTAGGTTTTAACCCTGACAAAAATTATCTACACACGAATCTTATAACATAAAATAAATAATAGCGAGAGCATAAAACATAAAACAGATAAAAACAGAGATTTTCCCCTGGATCCCAAATCGGGACGACCGGCTTGATTTTTCATTATATTCATTTTAGTGTTACAACACATATATATACATTCCAAAGCATACATAAACCCCAATCCATTAACCCTGGATAAGAACATAATCGTAGTTCCCTTGACTGGATCTACAAAATATCAGGGGCCGAAAACCATCATACCCCAAAACCATGTGCAAACTCATGCACAAAACATGGGTGGGTCCGCCTATGAGTGGGTCCGCACACCAAAAAAAATTTCACCGGGGCACTGCCTCGGGCCCCAACAGTGGGGGCTGCCTCCCCTCTGCTGCACCCAGCACAACGTACAGCACGTGGCGCTAGTCATGGAAAGAATATAACACATACCCAACAATATTCTGGGACGTTTTTCCCACAGTAATGGCCAACAACAACCAGATACCAGAAGGGATACAAGAAAATGATATAATCGGGTGTGCGGTCCACATCAGGGTGGCATGTTCAAATCTCCATCAGGAAAACGAGGGACTTAAGGTCGCATTGGCAGCTCGACTCGCGTTTCCAGACCCAACGGTTGTGTACTCAGCAAAGATATCTGAGAGATGGAGCCAAGTCACGAAAATGCAGGAAGTTCTGAGTACTACAGTGAAGGAGGCATATGACCTATTGAAGGTTCTACAGGAATGCTCAACGATGCTCACTTTGAAGTCACAACCGGTCTCACTGCAGCTACAACAAATATCAAGAGAGATCCAGGAGGCCACGGACTCGACTGGAATCGACCAAATGTATGCATAAGCAGACGTTTTGGAGGTCCAAATACAACAGATAGAAGAAAACTCAACGACAGCCAAGAAATCCTTCCGAGATCTCCGACAGCCAGTGAAAATCAGTGCCCAGACAATGCAACAATTGGCCTCTGAGGCAAATACTCAAATCAACACCGTGTTCGGTGACTTTCCGCATGGTGAAGGAGAAGAAGTTGTCGCAAAAATCACAGTAGAAACTGATGCGCTACGGCAAGGATGGCACCAGGCCATGACAACCTTTCAGGACCTCAAGGTATCAACTCTAACAAAGGTCCCAGAGTTGGGGCCCTTATTTGGAAAACCGGGAGAAAGGAGGCAGGCAGAGTAGGACACAAGGCCAAGCGGACCAATGGAGGTGGAAACAGTGCAGAAAAATTGACTCGGGGCAAGTCAATAGGATGTGGTCGAGGCATGTTGGGGCCCTTGTTTTGAAATTAAATAGCTTTTGAGTTGTAGTTAGTACATGGTGGGAAAAAACCACGGTAGGCAGAGATATGTCAGGGTTGTGAAGGAGTAAAGGACAGGTGGCACGACTGTTGCGGGAGCAAGCACAGATGGCAGAAGAGCATGGCAGGAAACAAGCGGTAGAAATCTTGACTAACAGAAAGAAATAGAAGACAACTGAGCGAGAAGAAAGGAGGGACTGCCAGTCGCGCTGGCGGTAGAACAAATAGGCAGTCGGTCAGTAGAAAGAGAGAGTTGTTAGTTGGCTTAGATGGGATCAGGGAATAAGAGGCATAGGAGAGCTTTGTTCATGTTGTTCTGTTCTCTACCCTTTTGTACCTCTGTGTTTCTCTCTGTCCAATAGGACCACCTTGTATTCTATTCTATTCGAGCTCATGCTGAGGAGCTTTGTAATAGCTTGTCACTGATAGTTGATTTATAATATAATCAGAGTTTGATGTTCTGAATATATGTTGTGGTCTGGAATGAATGGTTTCACTAGTAATTTTAAATTTTATTTATCATAAGTCTGAATGTATTCCCGAGAGATATCTTTCATGGAACATTGCGTTTGTTTAGACCTTTGTCATAGTTCTGATTTCTTCATGCCAATGTCTTTATGTTGATATTGATCTATTCCCTATCTTAGTAAGGTCATGGCACGCCTCGGGTGAGACTCTCGGCTCCTCGAAGCAGAATGAAAATGCCAACATGGTGGTAGAATACAGCGGAAAACCTTGTTGGCCCTTAACCTAAACCCAGGTCTTATCTGCTAGACCTATTTCCTCGCCAAAAACTGACGAGGTATTTGTGTTAGTAACTTCTTCTTGAAGTTGTTCAACTTCTTTCCTAACAACCTGTAAGTTGTTTTCTAATTGTTTATTCTCAACCATCAGGTACTCTGTATTTGAAATGCATGTACCTGTGAAGGCCAAGTTAGTTGCGATAATGGAATTTGGATTCTTTTTGGTGTCTACCACAATCACCCTTACTCTAATGAATTTAGGAGGTGCAAGGTCATCCAGAAAATGTTTCTACCGAGCTTGTACAATATTTTTTGAATATCTTCATAAGTTAGATTATATGTGTCCATGGCCGGACCTTCATCGAGAGGAAAAATTTCCTCTCCCTATTGTGTGCTTGAAATCAGGTCAACATCTTGGTTCGGTGGCTCAGGTTCTTCCTTCATGGCTTGAATCACAATTGAATCCTCAATATATTGAGCAAGCTCCTTGTCTTGCACCTTTTTTATCTCCTCTTCTCATTGTTGGTTCTATTATTTCTCTTTGGCTTGTCTTTGTGTGTTTTATTATTCTTCTGCTCTTCACCTCTCTTCTTTCTTCTGCCTTTCTTATTCTTCCAACCTCCTCTTTTATTTTTCTTCTCTCTACTTCTATTTTTCTTCCCACATCCTCTATTTACTTCTCTTATATACTACTATAGCCACTTTGAGAATGAATGGATCTGCTTTTATTTTTCATCTTCACTCTCCCCTCCGCTATATGCAACCTTCCTCTTACTTTTTCTATGCACTGGGTTGCGCCCTTCTTCTAGTACTTCTTCTAGAGTGGCTTGTTTCTATGGAGTAACCTGTGAAGTTCTTGTAAAACTGAACTACTCGTAGGACTTGGAGGAATTATAATAATTATGTCATGGTTCCTCCTCTGTCCTATAGAATTTCCTACTTAGCCACTAGAAATGAATCCTCACACGATGCTCTCTACAAACATTCAGGGGATCGTACAAATTGAAGTCCACAGTATCGAATGCAAATTTTTCTATTTCCTTTCCCTCAGTGTATGTGACTCATATTATTGATCTTGTAGAATATGATTTTCATAAGAAGATTTGGAAAAGGTTATTTCTTCTTCCTATGCAAAGCTGCTGAAAACCCTGTGGAGAGATGATACACAACTTCTTGCATGAATAACTTATCTGTGGCATACCTCGGTAAAATATGTGGTGACTTATTTCTGTTAAACAGTCTAAGGAAAGTGCCATCCAGTGAGGTAAACCAATCCGTTATCTCTGACATCGCTTCTATTTTTCCGCATGACATGCAAGGTGATTCTTCCTAAAATATAAACTTGTATAACAGAATGAGGAAGTGGTTTTTCAACCTTTCCATTTCTCCTCTATGGTTGCACTCTAAAATCATCTTGCAGTAGATGTGCACAATAGGATTTCATCGTTTCCAAGTCCAAATCATGATAGGGAATGAATTGTGAGCAAAAATTGAATCCAGTAGATAAAAATACATGTAAAATATAGCTTTCCCACCCTTTGGAGGATTCAGGGCATTGACTGCATGGGCACTCAACTATAAAACCAACAAGTTTGACTAGTTGAATGGTTTCCCTTCATTCACAACTTGTTCCAGTAATAATTTTCACCCTTTGGGGAAGGTCTCAGTGCTATGTTAACCGTGTATTCTGCAACATATAACTATCAAGATATGATAGGCTCTCCTAAGATATTTTGTCTTGTAGGTGTTGGTAGGTGTTTGACGAAACTTTGCTAGCATTTTCACCCAGATTTTGACAATGTCATTTGTGCTCAAGTAGCTGGTGGTAGCATAAAAGTAAGAATCCATGAGTGATTTCAGATCTGAAAAATTATACATGAGATGGTAATATGTTTCTAGAAAAGAAGAAATCCTTTTTCCGCTGGCATTGTTCGGATTCATATTATTGAGATATATATGTGAAATTATCAATCTAACAACGTCTGCACATGGGAAAGTTAGATATCTACAGGCAACCTTCTGTAGTCCCAACCGTTGAACATTGATATATACCTGTTGGTATTTTAGATTTTCTTTGAATCTTCTTACTGAGAATGCTTCATTCAATTTCTTCCATGTGATATTCGATTCCTTTTCTATGAGAAATTAAGTATATGAATAAACTGACAAGTTTATTGGCGTACTCTCAACTTCCTCCCTAGTATTTCTCTCTAAGATATCCTTTGAAGCAGCTCACTTGGGTGCCATGATATTGGTGATTGATGAAGAGACGTGCTCAACAACTACAATACATGTAGGAGGAAAATGCACTCAGGAAAATATAAATTAGCTTCAGCAAATCAACTCACAAAGCAAGATCACAACAGCAACAATTGAACTCAAGGGGAAAATTTTGCAATTATTGAGGTCAAGGGAGAGGGACCAACTGCATTAACTATGCATTGCACAGTCTTAACAACCAGTGATGTAGCTTGAGGCTAGAAATTGCGAAATGCCCAACACAACTTGGGAATACTGAAGGAGACACAACGCAGTTCACAATATCAATGGCCAAGGGAACATAATTGATCCTTGGAACTGCGCAATGCATATTTTGGGGAGCCTAGTACTTCACATTGCACAGTCTCAAAGGAAAAGAATCAATATTGATCATTGGACTTGTGTAATGCCCATCAATAAAAGGCAAATTCAAACCAAAGGAAGGTGAAAATGTTCTTAGAAAGAGTATGGGAAACTAGCAGATCTGGTGATGGTGAAATTTAAAGTGCATATCTGACTAAGGATAGATATATCAGTGCAAATAAAGTTCATAAGATCAACATGAAAAAGAAAAAACAAACATGCATGGAGATTCATCGAAACGACGATCACCAGTGTGAAAAAACAAGAAAATTAATGAAACACTTGTAAAAGGTGAATGATGGATTGAACCAACACTTATACAAGCTAATATGAGTTAAATTTATAGGAACCATGAAGAGAAACAAGAAAAAAAGGACTCGCAGAAGAGAAATAAGAAAAAGCGACATAAAAAGTGATAAAATACTACATAAGAAAGACTCACTCGGAAAAGTGAGACAAAATCCACTGAAGGCTTCTTGATCTTCTTGGGAATGCAAGAGCTCCAAGATTGAATGTAAAAATGAGCTTCAGAGGCATCTATTAAATAGATCTAGGCTAATTAGGGTTTATGATGCACATGCATAAAATCAAGGAAAAACAACACTTGGAAGAAAGTTCCAAAAATATAAATTGTACAACCTTTGGGAAACTAATGATGACTACCTATTTTCTAGGGATAATTTTTCCTTTTTTTCCTTTTTTGATTTTTTTCTTTTTCGAGAAACTTTCATTGCACACTGTCAAGAAAGATTGCATAAATCTCGTGGGTTGGGAGCCTCTTTGACTTAGTGCATTGAGTAATTTATGAGCTCAAGGGATGCTTTGCACAATTTTTGAGCTTAAGGCTGGGATGCCATCCAGAACTGCAAAGTTGTCATGCTCAAGGTTGGTCTACCAAGAAGAATTTCACAATTTATTTCATCAAGGTTTCTTCTTAGATTTTTCCATTTCTGGAGGCAAGCCCAACACTGCAGCAAAGTCAAGTCAAGAGTAAGCTTGTGTGTGAAATATATCAAGCCGAGATTAGCTTCATAAAACACACAACATGAAAAGATAAGTCTTGATCATAACACGAATACTTCACAGAAGTAAAATATTCAACTCTTGTGGAAAGAAGGGGAGACTCCATCATCAAAGCATGGGAAAAATTTTGGAGGGTGGTTGTAGCAGCTGCAACATCTCCATAACTCTATTTTATATTGATGAACTCCCTATCCTTTCTATTTCCTAAGATAATGTTATTTAAAATTGTGTTCTTCTTTATGTTCAATTCAATATAATCAAGTTATTAATGAGATTCTTTATCTCTTTCCAATTTTCATCTTATGTTTGCTTAGTGAGATTTCTCTTTAGGAAAAAACCCTCCCATAATAGTAGTGTAGAACTCTCTATATTTAGTTGAGAGAACTATATCTTTTCATATATGTGAATTGATAATAAACAAAATAGACTTCCAATTGCCTCAACCTATAGCATAGTCAATGTTGGTCTATCTATCAATATTATTATGTCTTAACATATACTTTTCCCTCAACCTTGAGCATTTTTATGTAAGTATAGGGATCATCATCCTGATGAAAATTATATGGGACTATACAGTTTCTCCTTGTCACCTTTAGAAGTTTTTGCTTCCCCCTTTTCACTCTTATTCCCCATCACTTCAAAAAAATCATGTAAAATTTATTGAATAACTTCTGTCCATGACTCTAATTTTTAAAATCTTGCTTCACCCTCATTTATGTCATGATTGTATGCAATATCAAGTCAATTTGCAACTCACCTATGGGTTAATCTAGGAAAATATTTCTCCTCAATCAAAATATACTCAACTCTAGTTTTCGTTGTACACCCCTCTCAGAAAACAAGAACATGCACCAATACCCAATTGACCCCTATTCTAATGGGCGAGACAAAATATTCTAATGTATATACACTATAAGATTCTATAAAATTTTGAAATTGAATGATTTCACTATTCCTATGACCATTGTGATTATATTTCTATTAATTAAATAAAGTATAGCTAATAAATGTAAGAAAAATAAACAACATATCGTTCATTACGTTACTACACCAATATTTTTACTAGAGAAATTTTTGGGGAAGAAACTCCCATATCAATTTAAAGATGTGTTGGAGAGGTAAATCCCCTCTGCAGACAGAGGCAATCCCTACTAGCCCAGATCAGCTCTAGCAACAATCAATCACGTAGTGATGCAAGTCTCTAGTTACAAAATGACAAGAAATGACAAGTTGCCTACCTCAGGTCCTATGCGATGGTCGTCAAAGGAAGAATGATGCTTCCCATCCTCTGCTTTGGCAGATCACTATCCTTTCGCTTAACGCGTCCGAACACCTACACACACATGAAGAAACACAACGATACACAGCATAGAATCCAAATATTGTAACTATACATCAGTCAGAGAAGATGTAATTCATTGCATCAAAGATAAAGATACATGAATGAAACCATAATCAAAGTCACTTATCATTAATAAAAACAAGGAACGATACAACCTTAAGCTCTGATGCTGGATCTTCCTTCGGCGAGGTCGACAATGGAGCACGTCTCAATGAAGCTCCTCGGAAATGGGACAAAGCTCTCTCTCTTTGGCTTGGCTCTCAAAGGCTGTCTAGCGATAGTCTCCTTGCTACAGATTCAAATCTTGCTTCTATGACCACTAGTAAGACTAGCTTGCAAAGGGAAAATGGCAAGCTTATATAGATTGTGGAAGGGGAGTTGGGATCCCTAAAATTGTGGGATTGGCCCTATCCTCAAGGAGGCTTCCATGATAGGTGGAAAACCACTTCCCATACATGGAGATCCGGAGCCAAACCTCCCAACTCATTTTAGAGACTCGTTCAGGAGTTGGTTGGAATCAAACTTCCGCCATTTATTTAAAAAAAAAATCTTTATTAAGCTTGGAATGGGTAATAAACTAGGACAGAGCGCTAGTTGGCATGCCCTCTTTGGTGGATTTTCCCCATTGGCGCGAGGGTTGAACTGGCTAGTCGCACCAAGGCCAAAAGATCAGTTTTTAGGGTTTTTCCAAGGAAACTTTCTTAAGAGGAATGATTGTCCTTGTCAAGGGGGATGCCATGAAAGTGGTTTCAGGTTATGTCACTACTCACAGTTCATAGAAAAGGCCCTCCAATGTGTGGGATGAGGGATTGCAGGGATGGTGAAAAATTACTGTGTACCAGATGCCCCCTAAAGCATGAGGCCCAAGAGAGAGAGAGAGGGGTAAAATGCTTTATGAGAACGTGCCCAACTGAAAACACTGTCATCAGAAAACCTGCGTAGACAAATACAACTGATATCTCAAATACATGATGTGTGGTATGGGCACAACCATCCATAATAGAGTATACAATAATTAGGATCCAAGGTATGGACGCAGCCATCCAGAAAGGATCAGTAAATAGACTCAGGTATGGTCGTAGCCATCCAATCAATGAGTCTTGTAACCAATCATGATAATCCACAAAATCCGCATCCTGGATTCCATCAGACAAAACCCAGGGTCTTGCGTTCCTTCTCGACCTGAATAGAGTACAAGTTCTAGCATGTGAATAAATGAGCTGAAGTTGAACATGCAAGAACATCGTTTGATTACCAACCAATGATGAAAGTCGTTAACAGACACGAGAGGAACCACCAATAATGACGATGGTCCTCAAGGTACTATAGGTAAAATCCACGGAATGTGAATCAGTGAGCTGGCATCGAGCACCCGTAGAATCATTCGATCAAAGGCCAATGATGAAAACCTTGTGTCGAATGTGAATAACCTGCCATTGAGACATGCAGGCTCCAAGGTACCAGAAGGGAGTCTCTAGATCAGCTTCCTGGATAATGAGCTGGAGTCGACAGGAAGTGATCTTGATCGAAGGTGGGCCATAGTGTTTCCCACATCATCGACATGAGACAGAGGAACATGATTTTTGTGAATCAGGATCAGATGAGAATCAGAGGAGGATTGAAAACTGCAGAGGTCAACTTCTCTTGAACATATCGGTGGCACGAAACTGGATTTGGCAGTATTTGACATCAAAAAGATCTGAGGTCATGACGACAAGGCAAAGATCAGATGAGAGGTCAAATGGATAAGCCAAAGCCATGAAGGCAAGAAAATAGTGAGATGAGATGTACCCAACCTGACACGAATACAGACAAGTGCCATGTTTAAGAGCGACATACTATCGACACGACGATGATACTAGTTTCATTTTTCCCCGCCATTTCTGGCAAGTTCCCCAATTATTTTTGGAAACAAGCTTGAAGGGGATAGCATATGCTTGTGATATAAGTTCGTCCTTTGAACAAATCCAACCTAGTACATTTAACGAGCCCTAGGAAGGAGGAACTCGAGTATTGTCATTACGACAGAATCTGACGTCATCATGTTTTAACGAGTCTGACAAAGGAAGAACTCGACGTCTTTTCATGTTTAGAGAGTTTGAAAAGACAACAAAAAATTAAACTCCAACAGTCCCTTTTTGTACATAGTTCCTCAGATTCGAAAAGGTAGGAAACTCTGTCTAAGAAAACCTCTTAGTCGCAAAAGGTTAGGGTATTCCTTTTTTGTAAATAATCTATCCCAGCCTGAAAAAGGGGTAAACGTATACTGGGTAGATGTCGCTTCGCAGCCAATTTAACGAGATGAAAACGACAAGTGACTCGACAATCTTTTCATATTTAGAGAGTAAGAAAAGAGCTGAAAGATGACTCCAGAAATGAATTTTTCGTGTTTTTACCGAGTCTGAAAAAGTATAAAATACAACTCGTATCGTCATCCAAGCTACGTGGAAACATGTTACTACACAAGAAAGCGAATGTAAAACCCATTTTTCGACAAAATATAATAAAATATTGGAAAAATGACCTTCAAAACCTAGTTTGACTTTGAAAAGTTATAAATATACCAAAAATAGTAAAAACATATTTACTTTTACTTTTTACCTCTTGTGGAGAGCAATAGTGAGTTTTTCCTATGCAAATTTGTGGCGATGATTGTGGATGATCTAGTACACTATTTGAGTTCCTGTCTTTCACAGGTAAGAGGCGCTTCCCTTAGCTTTTTTTTAATCCATTTTTTATAGAATTCCATTGTGTTTTTGGATCCCTGAGGGGACCTTCGCAATTTTAGGGCTTGACCAATTGGCGCGGGTATCGGGAATGGACTCGCGCCAATTGGCTCCTTTTTGAAAAGGGGTCGCGCCAATTGGCGCAACTGCCAGCAAAATAGTTGCGCCAATGGCGCAACCTAAATTTCCACTCAAATTTAACAAAAAATGAACCAAACAGCTGAATTTCCGAGTGTTCAAGGGATCTACTGAGATTTTTATGACCACTTTGGTGCAGATTAACAACCACAATGGTGATCGAGTGGAAAGAAAGGGAGCATAGTGAAGAAGATGAAATGGCCATGGAGAAAAAAGCATGTATGAACGCTCTTCGAAACTGCGGCCTAAAAAATTTCTTTTTAACACCATGTTTGAGGGCATAACCTGAATTACTGAAGTATTTCATTAGTATTTTGGACGAGAATGAAGAAAAGTTAAGGCTTCAGGACCAAGTGTTGGAGCTCGAAGTATCTGACGTTTATTTCATCACTGGATTGTCTAGGAGAGGTCCAGTCCAAATCATGATAGGTACTAGGCCTTCTGGCAAAAAAATGTCAATGGTAATGGAAAGAGTGTGCCCAAGGGCACAAACAGGACTAGCCAGTGGGAAGTTTGATATCCACACGGTTCCCGACCTAGCACTCAAGGTGGTGCTCCATACCATTATGCAGGCTGTGGGGTCGCAGGTACCGCATGAGGCAACTAAAACACACCTCCTCTTAGCATCTGAATGCATGAACCCGACACTATTCGATTGGGCCACTGCTGTAACAATGAACATCAAACGACAATTGACGAAGTGTAAGAAAGCCAAACTGAAGCATTTTGGGTACGGATCTATCTTGGTATCGTTCATCCTTGAATGGTTACCAATCTTCCAGGACCAGGGGGCAATAGTCGCCAATCCACCATTGAGAGAGCCACGAATGGCTCGATGGGTAGCACTCATGCCCAGGTCAGGAGGGGACCAAAAAATGTCATGGAGGCCCAAGTTTTTTGCATGGTTTCAACGATAATTTATTGTCGTAGAGGACTGGCCCTATGCTGATACAGACTTCACGGGAGACCCAGATCTTCCACTCTCAGAGGGAGAAGACTGGGATGAGGAGCTGGGTAAGACACTTATTGATTTTGTGTATTTGATGATTTTTTTGATATACATGCATGTTCTAACAAAAATTCTATGTGGATGTAGATGTTGGCCCAGAGAGGTCCACCAGGATGTCGCCGATTGCTCGGAGGACCCTGCTTGCTTATGACTGTCAAGGCGAGGGTGGCGAGGGGAGTAAGATAGTGTAGAAATTGGAGGGTATCGCGCGTGGGATCCTAGATTATGCTCGTATAGTAGACGTCCCACTTTCTTATCAGAGGCACACCATGGGGGTGCCTAGTCGCCTTCATCATTTACTAAGGCAGTTGGTGTGGGCGGTGATATGCTACCACGAGCACCACGCTGATTAGTCATCTAGGCTTTTCATTTGCACATTTTTGAGAGACATGTTGTCTCCAACTATTATTAAAACAAACATGTATATTTTTTGAATTTTATGTGTTGTACACAAACTGAAAACATTCCGACATATATATATATATATATATATATATATATATATATATATATATATATATATATATATATATATATATATCTATTTCTGGATGGATCTTTTTACATATGATGATGTTTTTTATAAGTTGCGTAAATGTCTATCTAAAACCATGTTAGATACTGCATTTTTTAACGCATTCATGTGTATGGGTATGTGTTGATATGTAATGTAATCAAAATTTCTTTCCAGTAAATGAATACATAGATACAGACGTAAAATGGATGGGTTTATCATTAAATAATGACCATTAAGTTGTAATACTACAAGTTGTGAGTCTAGATATACAAGTAATGCACGAATACTGAGGTTAACAACCTCGTTCAATAATTCCAAAATGGCACTATACTCTGCGAATTATTTGTGGTAGGCCCTAGACAAATACCTTTTAAATTGACCAAATCACCAGTAGGATTGTAGATTACCCAGGTTGCCAAGGACAGATTCCTGGTACTGCGGGAGGCACCATCTGCAAAAGCAACAAAAGGAGTAATAGACATCTGCACAATCAGGAAGACCCAATTAGCAAAAATACGCTTACAAATCACACCACACCACACATGCACAAAAATTAAATCACTCACCTATGTACATACACCACACAAGAATAATTCAAGCGTAGTACTTCTTGAGGTACAACCCATTTCTAGGCTGCGCTAGAGGAATACCTTCATAGTCGATTAGCTCATAGGCCCCATTTTTTAATACTTGCTTGACGATATAGGGCCCATGCCACATGGGCTGTAATTTTCCCACTCCAATTTTATCATATGCTTGGTCATATAAGAGGACGAGGTCCCCTTCGATGAAAGAACGTGGAGAAACCGATTGATCAAAATGGACTTTAACCCGCTTTTTCTGTGCCTCAATAACCAAGGCAGCCAAGCGACGGGTTTCATCTAGTCGTTCTAGATATAGGAGACGTTCTTCCTTTGGAAAAGTGTCGGGCAATAGCTCCACAACCAACTTCAGCGAAGGGATCTCACATTCAACCGGGAGAGTCGCTTCCAGAACATACACTAACTGAAAAGGTGTGAATCTAGTCGCGCTCTTTACTGACGTTCGATAAGCCCAGAGAGATGAGAACAAGTGGAGATTCCAATTGGATTTGTGAATACCAATCATTCATTGAAGCATCATGACCAATACCTTGTTCACGGCCTCAACCTAGCCATTCGCCTGAGGGTAGTATGGCATTAAGCTATCATGTCACAAGCCCAACTTTGATGTCAGCGCATCCATCATGTAATCCCAAAAATGAGTGCCATGATCAGTGAAAATGGCTTGAGGAACTCTAAAACATGTAATCACATGGTTGAAAATGAATTGAGCGGCTGTCTTACCATCGGCAGCTAATGTAGGCATCGCTTCGGCCCACTTAGTGAAGTAGTCCATGACAACGATTATATAAGCATGCCCCCCAGCCGAGTGAGGGTTAAATTTCATAAAATCTACGCCCCATTTAGCAAAAGGGCCTATGGTAATGACAGGATGAAAGGGTAGGGGCGGCGCATGCATCTTGCGCTGAAAGACCGGGCACACATGACATTTTCGAATTGCAACTACACAGTCTTTGAATATAGATGGCCAAAAGTAACCTGCACACATAATCTTCTGGACGGTGGCATATGCGGACATGTGACCGCCACAGGCGCCACTGTGATAGTCATTCAAGACTTTCTCAGCCTCTTCCAGGGTCAAGCACTGGCGGAGCACAAAATGAACTCCGACTCGATACAAGGTATCTCCAACAACGAGGTAGGGTTGAGATTGATGCCGAATACGACGTCGAGCATCCTTTGTCAACTCGGACCAAAACGTGGATGTTTGAAGATACATGATAATGTCACCATACCATGGATCACGAGTGCTGATAAGAAAGAGTGTTTCATCCGGGATATGATCCTCTGATTGGGATGGAACATAGTCTGTTGGGAGAGAGCAAATAATAATAGCAAAAACCAATGATTTCGTCGATTT
This sequence comes from Pinus albicaulis, assembly GCA_034641835.2. NCBI lineage: Eukaryota > Viridiplantae > Streptophyta > Pinopsida > Pinales > Pinaceae > Pinus > Pinus albicaulis. The sequence continues at coordinate 158,685,286 of CM076570.1, read as the reverse complement.
AGCAGTGGTGAACTCTAAATCTAACTCCTGAAGGATGACAATCCATTTGGAGTACTTGCCCCCAAGGAATTTTCGAGACAACATGTATGTCATGGGGTTGTAGTTAGAAATCACGGTGACTGTACGCAACAAGATGCAATGGCGAAACCACTGAACAACTTGGACTACGGCAAGTGCCAATTTCTCGACATGGGCATAGCGCATTTCCGTGTCAAGAATATTCCGAGATAGATAGTAAACTACATTTTCATTTCCATCATTTTCATCCTATACTAGAACCATAGCTATCGTGTTAAACGTAGTGGCCAAATAAAGGGTAAAATCGCGATGATGGTTGGGAGGACGTATTAACATAGCGTTGACGAGCAACGTTTTAAGCTTATCGAAGGATTGTTGGGAAATCTCATCCCAATGGAAGGGAACGTCTTGTTTCAAAATTCACGTAAACCCCTTGGCCACTTCTGCATAATTCAGAATAAAGCGCCATAAGAAGTTGGCTTTCCCCTGTAGACTCTGCAATTGATGTAACAAGGATGGGGATGGGAGGTTAACAATGGCCTCGACCTTGAGGGGGTCAAGGCGACTTCCATTTTTGGAGACGATGAATCCCAAAAGAAGGCCAGAATCCACACAGAAGACGCACTTATGAGGATTGAGCCTAATATTTTAACGTCTGCAGCGAAGGAAAATCTGGTGGAGGTGTTCAGGATGGTCCTCACGCTGAGCTGAATGGGCCGGAAAATCATCCAGATATGGCTGAAAAATATGACGTATGTCATGGAAAGCATAGTACATAGCACGCTGGAAGGTGGCCCCAGCGTTATTCAAGCCGAACGGGAGATTTTTGTAAGCGAAGGTACCCCAAGGATAGATAAAGGCAGTCTTATGTTGATCAACGGGTAAAATATTAATTTGATTGTAACCCGAGAAGCCGTCCATGAGGGAATAAATCTCACTCCTTGCACGTTCATCAATGATTTGATCTATAAAGGGAGTGGGGTAATTGTCCTTAGGATAGGCCCGATTGATGTCTTGGTAGTCAACACAGACCTAGATAGTACCCTGCTTCTTATCTACAGGGAAAATATTAGAAACCCATTCTATGAGGGGAATCAGATATATAAAGCCCCCGTTAAGAATTTTTTCAACTTCTGCCTTTATTGCTACGGCTTTCCGGGGATGCACTGGGCACAGACGCTGATGCACGGGTTTCGCACCTGGATAGGTGGGAATATCATGCACGACTATACTGGGATCAATCCCAGGCATCTCCTCATAGGACCAGGTAAAAACATCTCGAAATTTTCAAAAAAGGCTCGTGTATACTTGAATCTCTTTAGGAGAACAAGTAACTCCCACGTGAATGTTCTCGACTACCCTCAGTTTGATGAAGATATCGATAGGCATGGTTTGTGTGATATTACTCAGATTTACCTCCGAAAGAACCTCATGAGTTAGGATGGGTGTTTGAAGAGGTGGAGTGGAAACTTGAGAAGTGAAGTGCTCTAGACAATCAGACATTGCCCTAAGGCTATTCATGAACATGGAATGATGATGTCCATCATTCCACGATAGATCTTCAATAGACATCGTTTCAACGATAGCTTCATTAGAAGGGAAGACTTCTCTTAAAGGATCCGGCGAATCTGCGTCGCCGAGACAAGGGGATTAAGAATATACATCTAAAGCCATGCTCAAAGGAGCATGATCAAAGGGAGGAGGATCAGATGCAGCGACGATCTTGCAATAATTGATCTCAACTAGAGTCAAAGGCATCGACTCTCCAAAATAATTCACCTGTTTAGGCGAAGGGATGATCCAAGGGTCGTCTGACCTCGAGATCGTGTTAACTTGAACGGTGTGCAGTGGTGGCGGGAGAAAAATACCCATGAGGGCAAGGTCCTTAAAAAGACTGGGTCCCACACTGTCGGGGGTATTGGGGATTTAATCCATAGAAGGTACGTTGTTCTTAGAGGATGAGGTGAAGAAATACAACTGATCGATAGTGATGATATTGCCCTCATGAGGAAACTTCAGAAGCCGGAAAAGGGTGGATGGAATGCATAACATGGTGTGAGTCCAACTGCGACCAAGAAGAAAATTGTAGTTGAGTTTAGCATAAACCACTTCTACTTCTACGTTGACTGTCTTACCTTGTAACGTGATTGGTAAACTCTCGAGAACACCCAAGGGTTTTGATTCCTTGCCATCAAATGCCTCTAGGGAATTGGGGGATGACATGAGAGCTGGAGAGCCAATGGCCTTCTAGCAGGAAGATGACATAACATAGGTGGAAGTACCTTCATCCACAACGACCCTATGGATGTTGAGACCATTGATACCTACTTGGATAACAAGAGCGGTTTGATGTGGAAGCCGGGGGACAAAATTTTCTAGGTCGAAGGTGAGAAGACTAGAATCGGCAGGGTCAATTCCACCGATTCTGGACAACAGAGCCTTCTGTTGTGATGGGAAAATTTGAATAAATTCTAATGCAGACATTGCGAAAGGCACCTGTGCCAAATCCTCAACTATGCTGTAGTGCTGAGTGGCGCAGGCGTTTGGATTATAGGAATATTTTCGCAGAACACCTTTGGAAAGTGGCCTTAAAATGGGTTTGGCACTGGGCTTCTCAATTTCTAAAGGACCAGAGACAGGTGGGGGAGGTGGGCCATCAATGGCTTCCTTCCCAGCTGCCTAGCGTGATCTAGTGTAATCCTTTGAACACGTAGCAATCAAAACAGGTGCAGCACCATTCATCATAAAAACTTGTGACCCAAATGGCGCAAACGGTGAAGGCTATTCAACCATCTGGGTCTGCTGAGATGGGAACGGTTCTTTGAGAATAGCAGGAGTCCCTTTGGAGCCTTTCATAATTTGACTAACTTCATATCAGTAAGGACAATCTTTGGTATAATGGTCTTCCTTCACAAATAAGGTAAGGGTACTTTGGTTTCCATTGGGAACCGTTGTCAACACGAGGTTTGGAAGATTCTGGTTTCAGGGCATCGGGTTTAGATTTTCCTTTGCCCTTCTTCTTTCCTTTGGAGGTATTTTCTGCAAGATTGGCCTGAACGGCGTTGACCTTGGCAGTCTTACCAGAATCCGTAGGGGCGGGAAGAGTAGAATTATTGGAAGAATTTGACTTCTGCTTCCCATTAGAGGACTTCCGAGGAGTCTGAGAAATGGAACCAATAACACCATCCACTGATGGGGTAGATGGTGCTTAGAGGTCCCTGGCCGTGGAGCATCAGTCAAGATATCATACAACGTTCCAGACTGAGAGTACACCAAATCAAGGTACTGGGCACAAAGAATGGCTTATTCTTTGGTCACACATGCCCCCATATAAATATCTTGAGCGATTTTTTTAACGAAGGAGGTAGTGAACCAATGTCTTAGAATCTGATCAGGTATGGTGGAGGCTGAAAAGAGGCTTTACACCAGAAGGAGACAAACCAAAAGAGCAAATCAAGCAGACAAAAGCCAAAAACAACCAAAAGGGACAAGACAAACTCCAGTCAATGTCTCTCCAGTGGAGTCGCCAGTTTGCTGGAGAGGTAAATCCCCTCTGCGGATAGAGGAAATCCCTACTAGCCCAAATTAGGTCTGCCAAAAATCAATAATGCAGTGATGTAGGTCTCTAGTTACAAAATGACAAGAAATGACAAGTTGCCTACCTTAGGTCCTATGCGATGGTCGTCGAAGGAAGGATGACGCTTCCCGTCCTCTGCTTTGGCAGATCACGATCCTTTCACTTAGCGCATCCAAAAATCTACACACACACGAAGAAACACAATGATACACAGCATAGAATCCAAATCTTGTAACTATACATCAGTCAGAGAAGATGTAATTCATTGCATCAAAGATAAAGATACACGAATGAAACCATAATCAAAGTCGCTTATCATTAATAAAACCAAGGAATGATACAACCTTAAGCTCTGACACTGGATCTTCCTTTGATGGGGTTGACAGTAGAGAACGTCTCAATGAAGCTCATTAGAAATGGGACAAAGCTCTCTCTCTTCGGCTTGGCTCTCAAAGGCTATCTGGGGATAGTCTCCTTGCTACAGATTCAGCTCTTGCTTCTATGACCACTAGTAAGACTAGCTTGCAAAGGGAAAATGGCAAGCTTATATAGATGGTGGAAGTGGAGTTGGGATCCCTACAATTTTGGGATTGGCCCTATCCTCAAGGAAGCTTCCATGATAGGTGGAAAACCAGTTCCCATAAATGGAGATCTGGAGCCAAACCTCCCAACTCATTTTAGAGACTTGTTCAGGAGTTGGTTGGAATCAAACTTCCACCATTTATTTTTAAAAAACAATCCTTATTAAGCTTGGCGTGGGTAATACACTGGGACAAAACGCTAGTTGGCGCGCCCTCTTTGGTGGATTTTCCCCATTGGCGTGAGGGCTGAACTGGCTAGTCGCGCCAAGGCCAAAAGATCAGTTTTTAGGGTTTTTCCAAGGAAACTTTCTTCAGAGGAATGATTGTCCTTGTCAAGGGGGATGCCATGAAAGTGGTTTTAGGTTATGTCATTGCTCACAGGTCATGGAAAAGGCCCTCCAATGTTTGGGATGGGGGATTGTAGGGACGGTGACAAATTACTGTGTAACAAGATGAATTTGTTCGCCAACAAACAAAAAATATCACAACTAAATATTGACACCACCTTTGTGATTTCAAATAAGAAGGATATGTTTATAATTCATGTAACTCTTGATAATGGAATTAGAATCCTTCCTTTGACTCATGTCTATTCTTTTTCGGTGTTCTAAATCAAACAACAAATTAATCAATCAATTGCCCAAAATCCCAACCATTAAAATCAACCCTTCTTGTAATTCTCCTTCAAATAGCACTTCACAAAAAGTGAGTTATAATCTATTTAGTGTCCTTAAAATTATCATTTACCAAACAATTTGTTTTCACCTTCATTCTATCATGACAAAGTTATTTTTTTTCTAATCATGTCCACCATTATAAAAGCTACAATAGGTAATCATTACTTGGTTTAAACAAGATGGGTGGGACCAAGGTAGAAATTGAGCAAGTCATTTACATTCACTATTTTGTATCTCTCAAGATCAGATGCTATTAGCAAGGTTTTCCCTAAGTTACTAGATTACTCGAAGAGACTTTAATGATAGCGAGTCTTATCTCTTGCTCTACTTTGCAAAGTTGCATTAACTAATTGGCATTGGGGATTTTTTTTTAAATTTTCGATAACAAATTTAATGTTTATAGGGCATTTCATCACTATATTATGGAAACATTCATGAATATCTAGGTTTCACAATGTTATGGACTCACATATAAACTCTCATTCACAAAAAGGACTCCTATCAGTATGACAATAGTTCACACATAAAGATTGTAAACTTGACTATATTCCGACATGGAGAAAAATTACCTCCCTGGGAAAATTTCAAGGATCATGGTTCCACTCCCTATTTCTAGGCCTACTCATGGTTCTGCATGTAACATAGAAAATCCCTGCCTCGATCTAAGTGCACAGTCATGCTCTGCCTTGGCTTGGGCGCACTTGTAAAAAGACGATTTTATATAATATGATATGGATGAATTAATAAATAAATCCGTTGGGCGTAGTGGTTAATTCTCAAAATGTGAGGGAGGGGGTTAGATGGTCAAACCCCGCCCCCTCCATTTTTAAGTCGAATTCATTTTAAAATCCATCATTTATATATTTAAACTAAAAATGGGGGGTTGGGCCCATATTGGGCAGCCCGCCCCACCATTTCCACTGGTGAATTAGACAAGTGGCAAGAGGTTGGGTTGGGTGGCGAGGTTGACAACCCCACCCACCCGTATTACATGCGTTCACCGTAATGTATGGTGGAGGGTTGGTTAAATTATGGAGCTGCCACGTGGATGGACCGGTGGTGGGTTCATATCCCACCGGCTCTGGTATATATATATTGTGTTATGGTGTGAGGAGGTCAACAGGGGGTCATGGCCTGCCAACCTTTTTTTAATTAAATTTTTGATATACAAAACAAACTGGCCATTTTCAAAAATTCCAAAAAATAGGTGTTATTCGGAATTTTAAGTTTCCCACAATTTTTCCAGAATTTGGTCAAAGCTGGCCGGAATCCGGTGGCCAGATTTTGCTGAAATTGTGCCTTCTTTAAGCCTGCCCAGTCACCAAGTCAACCCAAATTTTGATTGCTCTTAAATTCTCCATACGAACTCAGAATTGAGTGTCGTCTGCGTCGTTAGAAAAAAAAATATGAGATCTTCAATCTGAACCTTGTTTGAGATCAATCCGAACACTTTTATTTTTGAGCTTCCCTCAACCCTCTTTGTCCTCTATGTGCCTCTGGAGCCACCTGGATCAATCCTCCCCACTGAGGACTTTTGATCCTCCAAAAGAATCAACAAGAATATTCAATTGCTGTGTACTATGTCTGCACCACAAGTGTCCTGAAAAGTCACCCTTCCTTATCCTTTACCTGTGTCCTTCGGAGCCATAAGTGATGAACCAACAACTGCACCTTCTGTGAACCTGTAGTACAATCTCCTATAGAATACATGCTCAAATTTACCAACTATGACCCAAAACATTTCCCAACTTGCCACAAGATTATAACATGTACTCAGTGGTCGAGTTTACATCAAAATGGAAATCATGCCCCAACTATCATTACAAGACAAGACATCATCATCACATTTCGAAGTGATGGCAAAAACCTCATCACTTTGACATGAAATAAATGCATCACACTACTCATAAAACAAGGCCAAAATATCATTGTTGCTTAAAAAAGTGATGGAAAATCACATCATCACTTTTACAATTAAAAAAATGCAACATATGATTTACAAACATGGCCATGAAAAGCTCACATGTCTAGAAAAACAATCTAGAAAAATCCCTCTTTAGAAAAGTGAATGGGCCATTCCCTTGTGGGGAATTCGCTTGTTGATCGACTCTTTTGACTGGTTCATGCATCGACACTTTTTCTTTAAGGCACTACTCTGGATGGAGTCTCCAGCATGTGGCTCTTTGATGGCCACTTCGGTTGCAATGAGTGCAAATGGTCTTTCTCCTCAAAACCTGTTTAACTGATTTCTTTTCCTACCGGGGAGAAGGCTTTCCATGCCTCATCCTCCTTTGTGTTGCTATCCTTTTCCAACACTTAGAAAACACATGGTTATGTAAACCACAAAAATGACATGCTTTACGATGCAATGATTTACGACCGTCATTATCAACATTCTTATAATCAATATGCACTCTGTAATAATGAGACTTATTATACCTTCTTTGGTGGTCTCTGGTGCGATCATGGTGATAGGGGCTTGCCTCAGCTCTTTCACTGCAACATGCATTACCATGGAACGATGGAGAATTTTCCCAATCACTCCTCTTCCCTGGTGATTTCATCAATATATGTTTACCCTTTATTTCCTTCGAACATCCTTCTTCAATGTACCCCAAACTTTCATAGCGAGGTCTCTGCACAACCTCCAATGGTTGGGTTATGCCTTGGCCACGAACGCAAATTCCTCTTCCTTTGTACCCCATATTTGTGAGTAGTCTCATGCCAGTTCCTGTAATGGGTATCTCCACACTCCCAATAGGAATTACATCAGGTGCAGATGAAACTGAAGAGAAATCAATATTGTTTACCTTAGTTGTCGATTTTTACATAGGTGAAGAAGGCTTTTCTAAGCCTTCGTTGCACTTCGCTTCCTCCAGGGCCTCCATCACGGCTTGTAGTTGAAGATGAAATCACTACTTATAATCATTATATTCCTATAGGGGTGCCTTTAATGCATCACAATCTGCTTGAAGAGGTTCATTGTTGCACTTCAATTATTCCCATGCCTCTGTCGTGGCTTGCAACTGAAGTTGCAATCGATGTTTGTCCTCGTTCTCTTCTTGTAGGACTGTCTTCAATTTGGAATTCTCTGCTACTTGTTTTTAATAAGCCTCATACAGCATATCTTCTTTCTTAGACACCCTGAGCATGGTCTCGTAGATGTCCTTAACATTCTCTATGGCTCAACTTAGCTTCAATAGTTCATGCCTAAAATCCAATCAGCAAGAAGACTTGCTCTGATACCACTTGATCCAGGTAAATTCCTGATACCCTTAACCAAGACCTTTTACTTTGGCTGATGAGTTAGAATTTCATTTAATTAAAGCGTTAATGAAAATAAATGAACACCTTCATGTTGTAAATAAGAGGAGCATAACAAGCATGAGCAACATAAGACATTGATAATGGAGATCGTCCAAGAGGGACTACATCTTCGAGCCTTGGTGTCAAGATGGTGTAGGCCACTGCATTAAGTGTTGTAAGGAGTGAAGATGTACATGGATGGTTTTTTCACTATCATAAAAGGAAAATGCCCTCACGCAAGAGTGGCTACACCTCTCTATGAGATGTTCCACTACAGGAACTCTCATTCACAAAAAGGACTCCTATTAGTATGACAATAGTTCACACATCAAGACTATGAGTATCCTGCCAACATGGAAAAACAAAGGGATCTCAAACAACATACATGTGACAATGAGTATCCCGCCAACATGGCAGCAAAGGGATCTCAAACATAATACAAATCCATGATATAAAGTAGATCTCACATCAAGAACAAAACAAGATCCCACATCAAACATCAACAGGCATCTGTACAACACAATGCATCTCAGAGATAAAGAATTACATGAAATCAATGCATCATATACCTCATGCTGGAGATGACTGAAGAATGAGCTGCTTTACTGCTGGATCTAAAATCACCATCACAATCGTGGCATCGAAAGTTGTGAAATTGACTGCTCACTCACTGAATGCTAACACCTGCAACTTCACTTCAAAAAGTGGCCGAAAAATATAAAGCTCAGATGGAAAATATGAATATGCCATCAGATTTGTGAGGTCGAATAGTTGAAAATCGACTATCTATTTTCTGAATTCTGACAAAGTGAAAATCTGGGGCAAAAAGGAATCTTTTAGATTCCCCTAGATTCCTCAAAGATGTTGCTCCATGGGTGGACTGGAAATATGAAACTCAAAAGGAGAATCTGACCTCTCCATAGTGTTCCTTGCAAAAAATCATGAAAAATGACTATAAACTTGACTATATTCCGACATGGAGAAAAATTATCTCCCCGAGAAAATTTCAAGGATCATGGTTTCGCCTGTAACACAGAAAATCATTGCCTTGATCTACATTTGTGCTCGAGCTCTGCCTTGGCTTGGGTGCACTTGTAAAAGGACGAGTTTATATAATATAATTTGGATGGATTAATTAATAAATCTATTGTGAGTAGTGGTTAATTCCGAAAATGTGAGGGAGGGGGTCAAGTAGTCAAACCCTGCCCCCTCCATTTTGAAGTCGAATTCATTTTAAAATATGCCATTTATATATTTAAACTAAGAGTGGGGGTTCGGGCACACATTGGGCAACCCGCCCAACCATTTTTGCTGGCGCATTAGACAAGTGGCAAGAGGTTGGGTTGGGTGGCGGGGTTGACAACTCCGCTCACCCGTATTACATGTGCTCACTGTAATGTATGGTGCTTTCATCGTAATGTATGGTGGAGGGTTGGTTACATCGTGGAGATACCATGTGGGAGGACCAGTGGACCTACCAGTGGTGGGTTTGACTCCCAATGACTCCAATATATGTGTGTGTGTGTGTGTGTGTGCGGGGAGGCCAGTGGGGGTCATTGCTCACCGACCTTTTTTTAATTAAATTTTTGATATATAAAACAAACTGGACATTTTCAAAATTTCTGAAAATAGGGGTTAGTGGGAATTTTAAGTGTCCCACAATTTCGCCCAGAATCCGAACTGAGCTGGTTGGAATTCAGTGGCCAGAGTTCGGTGAAATAGGGCCTTCTTTAAGCCTGCCCAGTCACCAAGTCAACCCAAAACTTTTACTGCTCCCAACTTCTCCATACGAACTTGAAATTGAGTACCATCTATGTCATTGGAATCAGAAAGACAAGATCTTCAACCTGAACCTGGTTCGAGATCAATCCAAACACTTTGATTTTTGAGCTGCCCTCAGCCCTCTTTGTCCTCTGTGTGTCTCTAGAGCCACCTGTATCAATGAGTGTATGATTGGCTATGCATTTTTGTGTGTGTCAGTGCCTACATGTTGACAATGCAAATTGGTATGGTTGTTGTTGTCATGCATGAGGTCATAATATGTGTAGTGATATGGTCATGCAGTGATGACTGGACTCTAGCTAGAATGATTTTTATGTGTTGGTACACTTAGTTTTTATATCTCTATATTATGTTATGATTATGATTGTACATGTATTCCACTGATTTGGATGATCTTTCAAATGAGGTAACCTCCCCGAATTATACTAAGGTATGCTGGTTTATTATGATTTGTTTTAGCTAACATATGCTGCCTTACAGGAAAGAGATCAAAATGAATAGCAAGATGGTAGACTACAAAGACTCTCCCTATGAATAAGATGAGTAGTATGGTGGGAACTCTGATGATTTTTGAAGACACATTGAGAAGCTTGAAGGAAGAAATAAGGAGTTGTAAGGCGGATAATGACAAGATCATACAATCACAAGAGAAACAATGATAGGTTAATGTAATACTTATTCAAATCTTGTCATAATTGCAGCGACAAGGGCCACTTCGGTTCAACCATGGATAGGAGGATAAAACTAGTGGAGCATATGGTAGTAGTTCTCCTGGTAGACACAGTTCGGATAGAGTTTACATGGTGAGAGATGGCAGGCTGTTGGGTACTCCGAATAGGAGGGGTGTTGAATACATGTACTATTCTAGTTCTGGTTCAGATAGACATTATTGATGGGCCTCTAAATTAGACATAAAATAAGGCCCATTTAACCTTTCTTAGGCCCATCTACCTTCCTTATGCACATGAAAAGATATATTAAATATCTCCTTCTGCACTTAATAATGTTTTCTTATGATTTAATATGTTCTTAGGAAGGTTTAAAGGTAATTGCATATTTGTGCCTAATATTGGTTATTTTTGTAGAATATTGTGAAAATATTGGGTGTGAGAATATTTGGCAGATTATGCAGATTTGGAGAAGGAGACAATCTAGGGACTTTCTACCTGCCACTGTAAGATCAATATTGAATAATAAATGAGCACAATGTCAGGAAATTATGGAGAAATCTTGGAGAGATTCAAGGGGCTTCTCCACCCTCCTTAACTATCAAAGGCAGCCAAGGAAACTGAGGATGAAGTGCACTCAATCTATGGTTTAATTGGAGTTAAAATGGACTCAATCACTATTTTCTAGGGAGCTGTTGGTAGCTTCCCTTGAGGAGAAATAAAGATGATCAAGAGCCAATTAGGGTGAATTCCATTTCCATTCCATCCCATGCCATTCTTCTCCATTCTATTAGGATTTTGTTGTTTAAGACCTTTAAGAGGTAATAAGACTGTGTTTTTGTAATGTAATGAGTAGTCAGATGTTATTCTATTGATCTAGTTTCGGGGAGCGAGGCTCGTGGGTTAGGGCCCAATCCATGTGCCTCAGCTTCTCTGTTGTTTTCATTCTTTTTTATGTCATTTATCTAGTTTTATTTCTATCATTCATTTAGTTCTACTTCTGATAGTCTCATTGATGTTTAGTTTTTACTTTCAGTGTGCTACTGTAGTTTTTCATTTTCTTATGAGAGTAATAGAATAGAGGAAAACTCCAAAATATGTGGATCGATCCTTCCCCTCTCATCTATGTCCATAGAGTTCAAGGAGGGTAGACCTTCTGTTGACGGGAAAATATGTCCGGCCAACAGTAGGGGATCTCCCCGGTAGAAAGTCCCAATTAGACTTTGAACCGTTTGGAATAGGGATCCCGTCCGGGGTGTGGGTCCAGCTACCGCTTAAATGACTTTCTCTTTGGTCTCGAAGAACCTGATTGAATCTACATACATACACTTATTCACATGGTACAGAATACATGACTGATGTATCAAACTGATATATAACACTGTGAGTAGCAAGGTAATGAACAAAATGCATACGCCCAGGAAGTGTCGTTAGCAAAACATCTATGGGGTAATGCATGCAAGATAACCTGACCACTAAAGAAACAGTTCTTTGTGGCAAGGATATCCCTTAACTTTCCGAAAGATGCAACGAAATGCTAATAAAATAGTTCATTAACATTCATTATAAGAACAAACGATAAACTTGAGCATCATCAAGCACAATCACAGATAGCTATGGAGTACGAATGATACTATTAAGAACACAGCTTCATTAATCATACGATATTCTGAAACTATACGCAGAATACACACAGTTTTGTCACAGCTAAACACATCATCCAACAAAGGGGTTTTAACAAGTATCTGTATTACATATGTGCAAGAGTATGACCCTTCAGTTACAATGCAAAACTGCTCTTCAGTCCACCAAAGAGAAGCCACTAACTATGTACCCCGCAGGGGTATTTATAGATTCAAGAAACGCCCTTTGGGCTTTCCGACGCTTCGACTTCCCGACGGTTCAGCTGCCCTACGACCTTGGAAGAACATGCGACCTGCGACCTGCGGAAGTGATTGCAACTTGCGACTTAGGTGCAGGTGCGACTTGCGACTTGGGTGCAAGTGCGACTTGCGACCTGGGGACGGTTGCGACCTGCAACCAAAAGAACTCAGCTATGGAGGTGGTCGTGTGATTGAGAGATCTGGAGCGTCAATCTTCTTCCCCTTGAGGAAATCTTGCCAGGTCTGGTAATCCGCTGCTATAGGGGAGACTAGCGGGATTTCCTCTTTTAATTGATGCATACATTCCAAGGCATTCGGTATCAGAGTTTCCTTCTTCTGGGAGATCTGGATTGAGAGGGAGGCAAGCTTGGTATAGATTTGTACTAGAGTGACAAGCAACCGACTTAGGTTCTCTTGTGATGCCTCAAATTCTGGTGCGGCAGCATCTTGTCTCACGGGTTGTAGAAAAGACTGAATTTCCTGATCTACTTGCTCCCAGTCTTTAGTTTCGTCCAGTGCCCCTAACGACGGAATGTGATGAAGAGCGTTCATGGAGTCTATACCACTGATCAGGTGATTATATGCAGACATCACTTTGTCCAAATCTTTGGCCAGCTTGTCTTTGGACTGCATCTTCATCCGGATTTGTACTTTGGCGTCTTGTGTGTGACTCCAATCCTTCCTAGGCACATTCTCGGGAGCTTGATGGTACTGTGCTGTCTAGTTTATCATTCTGTCCAAAGCTACCAAGGCCTCCTTGAGCTGCTCATGCTTCTCTTTGGTTTCCGCTCGTGCCTCTGCCAATGGGGTCACTGTTTGTTTTAGGGTGAGAATTTCTCTATATACTTGCCTCATGGTCATTTCCAATACATCACATTCTTTCATGACTGCCAGTGGGACCTCATTGACTTGGGAAGGCTTACTTTGGAGCTGTTGCACTTCACTCTCCAGTACTGATTTCTCTTGTTCCGCTGCTTTTAGCCTGTTTTGTAGGGAAATAATCTCCCTGCTCATTCTAGTGACATTCTCCTCCATGGCCGCGGCAAAAGCGGTACCTGCTGATGCTATCATTACAGGGTTAGTCCTTGTATCTAGGACTATGTCATTTTCAGTGGCGACCGTAGATATGGCGGGATGGCTCTGCGCCAAGGATTTTCTTTTCTCTTGCCGTATTTTGAAAGAGAATTGGTCAAATGTCAATCTAGTCAGGTCGAAGACCTCTTCTTCTTGTTCCCCGGGAAAATCGTCACCAGAGAGGATACTTCTCGTGCCACTCGGAGGAATCTCCAGGGGAGATATGTCGATGTCCTCTATTAGTTCATCCTCTTCATCCCGTCTTTGTCCTTTTCCTTCCTCCTTTTGCCGGCGCTCGGCTTCCGCCTTGTCATGTTCCTCCTTCTTCCTGCGTTCTGTCTCTGCCTCTGCTTCTCTTTCGGCTTTTCTTTTACGCTCTGCCGCGGCAGCTTGGTCTGCCTTCTTTTGACGTTCGGCTTTGTCAAGTTCTTCCTTAAGTGCTTGTTCTGCCGCCGCCTGTGCTTCCTTTTCCTGTCTTTCCTTTTCCTCGGCCTGTTTCCTTTTCCGCTCTGTCTTTGCATCTCTTCTACGTTTCTCTTCCTCCTCTTTCATTTTCTTTTCCTCTTCCTTCTTGGCTTGGGCCTCTGCTCCTCTTAGCTGATCCGAGGTGTCAGGCCTTGTACTGGTCCGGATTTTCTTATCCCTGGAGGAAGAAGAGCCTCCTAGTTTATGGCTCTTGTCTTCTAAATTTTGGTGATCCTCTTCTTCTCAGTCAGAGTCAATCCCCGGAGCTAGTTGCCTGTCTACGTTGTACCAGTTTCTTTTCTCATCCTCCGCCAGGCGTTCGACATGCTGATAGCTCCATTTAAACTTGGCCCTCTTACAGTGCTCAGGAACTATCTTGACCGGGTCATATGTTCGGTAATCCAGATTTCTAAAGTGATAACCTTTTATCTCTTCCCCTTGAGCCCCTACTTCTCTGAAGTCCTTGACTGTATAAGCACCAATGGTGAGGGGCATAGTGGGCCAAGGTTTCTTCTTTCCTTTGGAAAGGACATTGGAGAAACCCGAGGTCATCTGGAAACATACCTCCTGCATAAGCACCTTGTCGGTAATAAACCTAGGCAGAGCATGTGGTGCTTTGAATGTGCCAAATACTCGAATGATTGTATATTCAGCGAATGGAAACCAGTGCGCCACCTGGCCTAGTGTCTCCATCGCTCGCCAAGACATGCAGGGGGTGTCTTGGCCAAATAGCTTCCGGTAAAGGGCGGGAATGAATATCTGAGAGATTTGCTCAATATTTGGCTTGTACCTGGATTCCCAGAAAACCTTGGTCTGCAAATGAATTGCTCGGGTCTGTGCGGAGTCCCAGTTATGTGGCCATCCCTCGAAATGCAGTTGGGCATAGAAAACATCTAACAGATATGAAGCCATATAAAATTCTGACGGCGTTCCTTCATCTGGGGCTAAAGCCGAAGCCAAATTCGTTTGCATTGAGCCCATTAATATACCAGCCCAGTTGAAATGAGTGCCATGCACCGTTACATATTCCATTATAGTTTCCCATGCGCCATTGAAGGTGGTGGTGTCCGGACGTCCGTACAATCTGCACAGCATGGCGGCCACTAGTTTATATACTTTCCTCAGACCGGCCACCGGGTACTCCTGGTCTTTCTTGACTTTAAATTTGTCCGGTTCCGCCCACCATTTTCTGATTGTATCAACCACAGGTACTTCATTGGCAGAAGCCCATCTCGGGGTAAAGTTTTCCTCTGGTTGAGGCAGCGAGTAGTAGACCTGGGCTTCTGAGCCCTCCAACGTTGCGAAAGCTTTACCTTTGCTATCTCGGATTACGAACCTCTTGGGATCCATTTTCTGTATGATCCAGTCTAATATTTCTGGGCACGGGAAGATGGCTGGATGTGCCCCTGCTAGATGTAATTTGGATCTTTTGACCTTTAGGTATACTTCCCGGTCCGGGAGATCTTCTGGAAACTCATCTTCTGGTATAGCGAACTCGTGGTATACTTCATACCATCTCAGGCTGTCCCCTTTTGCGAAGGTGCAAAGGGTATCTCTGTATATTGGTGGAGGAGATGTTTGCGCATCTGTGTCTGATTCTTCTTCCACCACCTGCTTGCCTTTCTTTCGGGACACTGGGGGTGCCATGTCGCTAGAGTCAGAGAGGATCGGTATCGTGTCTGTTCCAAATTCACCTGTTGCATTCAGGAAAGAATCCCAGGATGAGAAGGACATGATGACAATGAGCTAAATACAGTCTAAACATGCAGAATTTAATTAACTGTTCTCTTGGGGTCGCAGGGTCGTTGATTTAAAATGAAAACTCATATACGACCTCGCAACCTCGCGACCAGGTCGCAGGGTCGCAGGGTCGCTAACTTCTAAAACAGAAGACCGCGCGACTTTGCGACCTTGCGACTAGGTCGCTGGGTCACAAGTCGCGCAAGGGCCTGACGGGGTTTTCGAACGCGCGAGGCTTGGGGTTTATTTCCTTCCTAACGGGAAGCATACAAGGCTGGAAGGGGTCCAGGCTGAGGATAGGACGAAGCCATGAGGGGCTGGACAAGAAAATGTGACCTTGGGGTTTAAGGTGATAACAGGAGAACAAAACAAGATAAAAACTCAACAGAAAAACCCCACAGCCTCCCCAGCAGGTATTTAAGACAATGGGGAGGCCAGATTTGGGCAAGAAATGCTCATGAAGGAAACACAGAGAGGAAATAGCAACTTACCTGGAAGAAAACGCGCCGGCCAACCTGTCAGAGCAATTTCTAAATTTTCGCTGCAAGTGACAAATGCGACCTAGCGACCTACCCTTTTAAAAAAGGGTCGCACGTGCGAGCACTTAATGAGGTCACAAGTTGGTAGAGTGTGACCTTGTGACCTGGCGACCCTCAGGTCGCTGGGTCGCAAGGTCGCGAGGTCACTGAGTCGCAAATTTCCTTAATTACTTATCCTTGCGACCTAGCGACCTCAAGGTCGCGGGGTCGCACAGGTCGCATGAGTCGCAACTTCTTTAATTCCGAACCATGTGACCTTGCGACCTGGCGACCTTAGGGTCGCGGGGTCGCATAGGTCGCAGGGGTCGCAATTGTTTTCAAGTATGGATTCGCAACTTAGTGACTTGCCCTTCAAAACTTCACTTAGCTTTTTTCCTTTTAGTTTCAAAGGGGCTCCAAAAAAATTGAAGTGAGTGTTATTATTTCTTGTATTTTTTGGAGGGTGTTGTAGGGGCTACAACACCTTCCCACGTGCTAATAATTACTTTCTATTCACTGTTTTTGAGTTTAGGGAAGAAATTACATTACCAGTTCGAGTCTTTCTTTCACTATATTATCGCGCATTCATCTATTTTTCGTGCATGGATCAGCAGGTTTGTTTTATTAATAAGAATCAAAACTTCCAGAGAAGTTCATTAAGTCGTTCCACATCATTTTCCAATTCCTCTCCATCTCTGTGTTACTCTTATGAGCCTTGTTGTTGTGCCTCCATTTCCCTCCTTTTTCTCTTCTTATCAGCTGTCACACCCTGTTCATTCACAAAAACCATTAAAAGTTTGACCTTCGCCTTTCCTCCTCGAAATTCATGCCATCGAATTTCGCATTTGGCAATTTATATCCCATCAAATTTCGCATTTCGCAATTCATTTTCGCAATCGCATTTCACAATCTCCATGCAATCTCCGTTAACGTTTCCCCACTCAAAACCCTGATTGCAATATTACCGTACTCTACTGCCACGTCACGCATCGCATTTCGCACCTTTTCCCCTTTTCCTTCAAGACTTACCACAATCCATTTTCACAATCACATTTTACAATCTCCATCTGCTCTCCCAACCACCGATTGTGATATGATGAAAGCACTCTGCCACTTGTCCTACCGCCACGTCATCTGACTTATCACATTCCGCATTTCGCTCCACTGTCTCGTCGCATTTTGCACTTTTTTACCCATTGCATCTCATATTTCGCAATTTCGGCATTATCGCAATTCAAACTTTTCACATTTCACTCACGCTTCGTTAACGCTTACCACTCCCAACCACCGATTACGAAATTACTGTAGCACTCTGCCACGTCACCCATCACATTTCGCAATTTTGGCCATATCGTATATCGCACTTCCGGCCCATTGCAATTCCATCATCACATTTTTCAAAGCCTCCCTCTCCAAAACATTTTTTGTGATATCATAAGGTTTAATGAAGTCTAAACCCCTCTTTCCACCTATAAGCCTTGTCCCATGTGGTTAAACCCTCCATTAGCACCTTTAACCCCTTTTCTCTCCAAACTGCAAGCAACACCTCTTCAAATTAGAATTAGGTCATGAATAGTTGCATAGATAGAGCATAAGATAAGTAGGGTGTGTTTAGTCGATTGGCCAAGTTAAGCATGGGTTAAATTAGTTTCCTTTTTGCAATTTAAATTAGTTTCCTTTTTTCCATTTCTTTTCAACAAGTTAAATTAGTTTCCTTTCTGTCATTTCCTTTCAACAATTTAGTTTAATTTCCTTCCTATCATTTCTTTTTAGCAATTTAATTTAGTTTCCTTCTATCATTTCCTTTCTACAATTTATTTTAGTTTCATTTAAGTGTGACGGACTTCACCAAGAAACCCTAGATTAGCACCATTTTTGTAGAGAGGAAGAGGATGACATGAGTATAATGCAACTTATTTTTATATAGCATTGTCACCTCCAATTTTGTACGAACCCTGGGTTGATAAATTAAAGTAGGGCAGCCCCTAGGAGTTGCAGCACTCTTGGTGCAATAACAAGGCTCACCAATTTTTGGCACCATTTCCGGGGAGGTGTCTAGTAGATGTTTTGATTCTGTTTTAGCATTATTTTCTGCTTTCCTTTTTCATGATGTATTCGAAATATTAAAAAATTAAAAAAAAATTCTGATTTTCATGCCTCATAGGAGTAGGGATACCCAAGATTTTTAAAAAATACTTCTCCAATACCAACGCCCCACTTGACCACGTGGTGCAGTAAGAACCACATTACCATACACTTTTGAAGGTAGAAGAGATCGATGGATATGGTGACAATGAATAAGATCTTATTGGGTTTCCCATTCAAGATATGGACATCAGTGTACGTATGAAGAACATCCCTCCATATTTCTTTCACAACTTCCATGGTATGAGGACAGAGGATCCAAAAACATTTCTCTTTGAATTTGAGATACTTTTTAGATCTTATGGCTACTTATCGCACACACAAAAACTAAGATTGTTTCCTGCAACATTGAAGGATAGAGCTCTAAAATGGTTCATGAGTCTAGGTACTAATTCAATAAGATCATGGAAAGATATGAAAAAGATATTTGTATAAAAATATAAAGATCGTGATCTTAGAGAAGAAATTTTTAGAATGAAACAAGAAGAAGATGAGAGTCTTGAGGATCTAATAGAGAGGTTCATGTATAATGTTAAGAGGGAAAAATTTCATCATCTAGGATTTGACATGCTAAAAACCCTCTTACTTAGAACAATTAGGGATGAGTGGATTGATATCCTTAATCTCATGAGTAGAGGAGATGTATACCTATTTTCATTTGAAGAAATTTTTGAAACATGCAAGCACATATCAAGAGGAAGGGAAAGAGTAAGTAAATCAGCATCAACATTGGTAAGGCAAGAGGAACTTGGAAACTTTCTTGATAACTTAAAAAAAAAAAATATTAGCAATCTAAGTGAACAAGTTGAAATGTTAAGAATGAAAAATGAGAAAAAAGAAGATGTTGATATTTTTGTTATCCATGCAGAATCATATGCTACTAACTATTTTTCATCATTCCCTAGGTTTAAATAAGTTTACCAAGAAGACAATGGAGCAAGGCAATCACCAAAGAAGCTATGTTTTGTAGCTCCAAGGAGACCTTGGCAGCCTAGTCAACTTGATATGATGCAAGGACCTACTCAAAATTTCAATATTATTCACATCCATCTCAAACTAATTGGGACACACTCCCTCCTTGGCAACCTTTTCCATCTCAACCTCAAACCCAATCTTGGCTACATGGTAGGCAAGGAACTTATTGGGAAAATCCACAACATCCTCAATATTTCCCTCAATATCCTCCATACCCAACTCCATGCTATCCCTACCATCACCCTCCACCACAAACACAACCTAAACCATATCCATATCATATATCCACCCCCACTCAACTACCTGTACCACCATTTCCAAACCCACACCATGAAGTATCTCAACCCACTTACAATGTTGAGGTACAACACTTCCAAACATCTCCTCTTTATCTAGATGGTATTCATCTTAGTTCAAGAAAGGTATTGCAAAAAAGAGATTTTCTTAATGTCGTTAAAGGACAACGTTAAGAAGAAGAATATCCAAATGTGGAGATCAAAAGAGTTGGCATCAGAATCAGACGTTGAGAAATTTTCCTCATGTTTACCAGCATCTCCTCCATGTGTTCAAGAGAAAAATCAGAAAAAATAGGAATATTTGATTGTAATAATAGAAGTGGACATAAAAGGTGATAAAACTCAACAAGTGGACCGAGGGCATCACAACAATATTGGCATATGGTTCCAAAAAGTCATTAAGTTGCAGCAACATGCTCTTCTCCAACAGTGCTTGATACAATCCTGGTCAAAGAAATTCATCTCTCATATTCAGGTACATGTCAAAGCATGTTTCCAATTGTGCCAATGATTTTGTCTGTCATCTTGATGCATACATGGCTCCATTGGAAGTATTCCTATACTCGAAAAAGGTTTTGTTTTTTCAAGTAGAGTAGGAAAGTGACAAAAGAAAAAAGGGGAAATAAATAAATCTCAGGTGAAAACCTATTTTGAGGCATTTTAGATTGGATCACTGATTGAAAACCTCCATGAGGCGGTCATTGGGTTGAAAAAAAAGATAAAAATAAAAGATCCTAGGTGAAAAACTCCTTTGAGGCACCTAGGTAGAACTACTAGTGGAAAACCTCATTGAGGTAGCTAGTAGGCCTTAAACAAAATGCATTTCTCCATGTATTTTTCTCTGATGAATGTAGGTGTTATCCAACCTTTGCAAACAGAAAACAACAAGTTGGCACAAAAAGAAAATTTGGTCAACACCCTGGTCAAAGGTAATCAAACTTGGAATTCCTCCTCTTGTGCTCAGAAGCTCCAAAAGAACCTCAAGAAGATTATCACATGCAGCTTTAGAGTAGCTTCATAACCACCGAAGACAACTTCAACAGCCATATCAATAGCTTCAATATCACTTGAAAAAACAAATCAACGGTAAGGCTCAAGTATGAAATAATCTAACCCTTTGCTCGAATCTATTTTAGCTTAAGAAAACATTAAAAAGTGTGAGAAGGAAAGTTTTTTTATATAGCAAAAATAATTAGCAAATAATCTAACCCTTTGCTCGAATCTATTTTAGCTTAAGAAAACATTAAAAAGTGTGAGAAGGAAAGTTTTTTTATATAGCAAAAATAATTAGCCTTATCTACCGACTAGCATCACTTTTTCCACCAAGAAGAGGAATAAGAAAAAAATAAAAAGGACTTGAGAAAGTGGGTAGTAAGCAGTTCATTGTAATGGAAGACAAGGAGTGCCAAGAGGTAACCAAGGGTGAACTTAGTTAACAGAAAAATAACTCTTAGTTTATTTTGCATGCAGTAAAAAAAAGAGAAAAAAAAAGGAAAAAAGAGAACAAAATAGAAAAAAATTAAATAAAAGGTGGACCCACCATCTCTTGCCATGAAAAATACAAATTTTCTTAAGGCATCTGAGGACCTCCATGCAGCACCCACAAGAAGAAGTGCAAGAAGAATAGCATGAGGAGCACCGCATGGGCCAATAAACAGAAAACGAAATAAGCCAGCATGCAAGAAGAACCAAAAGGCAGGGACGATGGATAGGTTTCTCAGAGGATGAGCAACAGTTTCAGTAGGTGGGTGATGATGGGCCTCTAAATTAGACATAAAATAAAGCCCATCTAACCTTTCTTAGGCCCATCTACCTTCCTTATACACATGAAAATATATATTAAATCTCTCCTTATACACTTAATAATGTTTTCTTATGCTTTAATATGTTCTTAGGAAGGTTGAAAGGTAATTTCATATTTGTGCCTAATATTGGTTATTTTTGTAGAATATCGTGAGAATATTGAGCAGATTATGCAGATTTATAGAAGGAGATAATTTAGGGACTTTCTCACTGCCATTGGAAGATCAATATTCAAGAATAAATGAGCATAATTTTAAGAAATTATGGAGAAATATTGGAGAGATTTAAGGGGTTTGTTCACCCTCCTTAACTATCAAAGGTAGACAAGCAAACTGAGGACAAAGTGCACTCATTCTATGGTTTACTTGGAGTCAAAGCGGACTCAATCACTATTTTATAGCGAGATTTTTGTAGCTGGCCTTGAGGATAAATAAAGATGATCAAGAGCTAATTAGGGTCGATTCCATTTCCATTCCATTTGCATTCCATTCCATCCCATGCCATTATTTTCCATTCTATTAGGATTTTTCTGTTTAAGGCCTTCAAGATGGAATAAGATTGTGTTTTTGTAATGCAATGAGTTGTCAGATGTTATTTTACTGATCTAGTTTCAGGGAGCGAGGCTTGTGGGTTAGGGCCCAATCTATGTGCCTCAAATTATCTGTTGTTTTCATTTATTTATTTATATATTTATTTTATTTTATTTTTTATTTTATTTTTTCTGTCATTCAATTAGTTTTTCTTTTGATAGTTTCATTGTTGTTTAGTTTTTTCTTTCAGTGTGCTGATGTAGTTTTTTATTTACTTATGAGAGTAATAGAATAGAGGGAAACTCCAAAATTTGTGGATTGAGCCTTCCCCTCTAATCTCTATCCATAGAGTTCAAGGACGGTAGACCTTCACACGGGCCAAAAATTACTTTCTGTTCACTGTTTCTGAGTTTACTGAAGAAATTGCATTACCAGTCCGAGTATTTCTTTCACTATATTATCGCACATTCATCTATTTTTCATGCATGGATCAGAAGGGTTTTTTGCAGTAATAAGCATCAAAAGTTCCAGAGAAGTTCAATAAGACGTTCTGTGTCATTTTCCAATTACTCTCCATCTCTGTGTTACGCTTATGAAACTTTTTTTTGCGCATCCAGTTCCCTCCGTTTTCTCTTCTTATCAATTTCCGCACCCTTTTTATTCACAAAAAAACATTAAAATTTTGACCTCCGCCTTTCCTCCTTGAAATTCCCGCTAGCGTATTTTTCATTTCGCAATTTCTATCCCATCGTATTTTTCATTTTGAAATTCCTTTTCGCAATCGCATTTCGCAATCTCCATCCACTCTCCATTAATGTTTCCCCACTCCGAACCCTGATTTCGATATTACCGTACTCCGCTTTCACGTCACCCATTGCATTTCACAACCTTTTCCCTTTTTCCTTTAAGACTTACCGCAATCCCTTTTTGCAATCACATTTTGCAATCTCCATCCACTATCCATTAATGTTTCCCCACTCACAATGCTGATTGAAATATGATTAAAGAATTCTGCCACCTGTCCTACTGCCACGTCATCTGACTTATTGCATTTCACATTTTTCTCCATTCTCTCGTCGCATTTCACATTTCATAGTTTCTTACCCATTACATCTCGCATTTCAGAATTTCAGCATTATCGCATTTCGCAATTTGTACATTTCACTCCCTCTTCTTTAACACTTACCGCTCCCAACCGCCGACTGGGAAATTACTGTAGCACTCTGCCACGTCACACATGACATTTTTCATTTCGCAATTTCGACCATATCGCATATCGCACTTTCGTCCCATTGCAATTTTGGCATAACAATTTTCAAAGGCTCCCTCTCCAATGAATTTTTTGCGATATCATAAGGTTTAATGAAGTCTAAACCCCTCTTTCCACCTATAAGCCTTTTTCCATGTGGTTAAGCCCTCCATTAGCACCTTTACCCCCTTTCTATTCAAACTGCAAGAAACACCTCTTCAAATTAGAATTAGGTCATGAATAGCTACATCGATAGAGCATAAGATAAGTAGGGTGTGTTTAGCCAATTGGCCAAGTTAAGTGTGGGTTAATTTAGTTTCCTTTCTGCAATTTAAATTAGTTTCCTTTCTGCCATTTCTTTTCAGCAAGTTAAATTAGTTTCCTTTCTGTCATTTCCTTTCAAAAATTTAGTTTAGTGTCCTTCCTGTCATTTGTTTTTAGCAATTTAATTTAGTTTTAGTCTATCATTTCCTTTCTGTAATTTAGTTTAGTTTCATTAAAGTGTGAAAGACTTCAAAAATAAACCCTAGAAGTAGCACCATTTCATAGAGTGGAAGAGGATGACATGAGTAGAATGAATTTGCTATGTATATAACACTATCACCTCCAAGTTTGTATGAACTCTGGATTGATAAAGTAAAGTAGGGAAGCCCCAAGGAGTTGCAGCACTCTTGGTGCAATACCAGGGCTCACCAATTATGACCACCATTGTTATCATTATTATAGGAGGAGTGACAGCGGATACTTTCTGAATGAATTTAAGAAAGAAAAGAGCTATACTTTTGTGGACACTTAAAGAAACCCGAATATTGTTGAGATTCAACAAGATGATGATCCTAGTAAAAATTGAGCACCTACACTAGGATGGAGCATCAGACTAATTTTAGGTGTAAGTCTATTTTTAGAATGGATGAGAAAATTCTATTTATAGTGGAAGTATATTTATAGATGGTGAGAAAATTCTATTTATAGATGATGTTCTATTTTTAGGTGTATGTGCGAATTCTATTTATAGATGCATGTCGACTATTATTATCCCTTAATAATAGTTAGACTATGAATATTAATCTATTCTCATAGAGCACTTGGAAATAGTTAACTGAAGTGGAAAACCAGTTATTTATGGGAAATTCAAGTTCAAAGGTTGGTTGTTGGGACATGCAAGTGGAATTAGTTGTAACTGAGTGATTCAAAGTTGTAACAGAGTTGTATGTGTAGCTATGTGAGTTGTAAAGTATTTTAACTCAGTTGAGTGAGTTAAACTTAGTTGTGCTAGTTGTAACTGAACATACACTAGTGAAAGATCAATGAATTAATTATTTAATTAATTCATAAGTAGTGGTCTCACATGCAACTGAATATTTACTACTGTTAACTACATGCATGTCAGATCCAGTGGAGACCCAGTTGAGAGATAGGTGAAAGGGACAGTTTGACTATCAGTTGTGACATTAGTGGGTGCACTCATGCAACCACACACACATTGGAGATTCCAATGAGGATTGCATCGTCAAGGTAAGCAATATCTCATTCATTTAGGGATTGTGATCAGCAGGGATTGCGCAGTGGAGGCAGGCTGTCAGGAGCCAGTAAATTGGCGCATGTAGTTTCCAATTTTTGTATGACAGTGTGAGACGATTGTATATTGTACTAAGAGATCTTAGATTAGAGTTTTGTATGAGATTGTTTCATGATCCATGATATATAAATAATATATGATAGTGGGGTTTTTAGCTTTATCCTTTCCTGGAAAAAACATCGGTGTTATGTGTGATTGATCTTTCTTCATGTGTTTTCAATTAGCGATCGTGTTTTAAATTTCCACAAAGATTTTTGTAGAAGAGATTTTGTATTTAAAAGTGGAATATAATTGTTAGATTAGGAGAATCTAGAAAATACATAATTGTATTAAAATTTCTACATGGTATCAGAGCACAAAAGATTGCAATTTTGAAGCAGTAGCTGAGTTTGTTGGTGGAAACAATTCGCATTTGCTGCAAGAATTTCTTGGTGCGACAGTTGAGTAAACATCGAAATGGATTTCAATGGCTTGCGGCTAGAGTATGAAATCAAGGGAAACTCGAACTAAATTTCCTGGAAGGATAGGATGGAGGTGGTGCTTGAAGATAATGGCTTGAAGCAATTCATTGACAGTGACGTTCCTAAACCCACTTCGATGGATGCTGCATTACTTGATGCATGGCAAAAGAAAGTAGCGAAGGCGAGAAGGATTCTGTTGGAAGGAGTAAGAGACCAAACTGTCTCAAGCCTTCATGGGAAAGCCTCTCCACATGATATATGGAAGGCTTTGTGGGATATTTTCCAAAGCAGCAGCGACCATAGGAAATTGGCACTGAAGGATAAACTCAGAAAGATCAAGATGGAAAAGGGCGACAATATTCCAAAGTATCTCAAAACGTTTTTCCAATGTTAGGATGAGTTGGGGAGTGTGGAAATCACTGTTGCTGATGATGATTTGGTGAGCTTGGCTCTCTTGGGACTTCCTAAGAGTTGGCACATTTATTAAGACTCTGTCAATGGATGGGAAAACTCTCAGATTGGGAACGACTGTGGTCGGATCCAGTGTAGGTGGAGTTCAAGCAGAAGACCGAAGATGGCTCTTCATCAAAGCATGATGATGAAGAGGATTGTGCTTTGGCTGCCAAGGCAAGGAAAGGGAAGGGGAGGAAATTCCATTCAAAATCAAATTTTAAAGGAAATAAGCTGGATTTTTCCAAAGTGAAGTGTTTTCACTGTCACGAACATGGGCGTCTCGCCACTAATTGCCCACAGAATAAAAAGGACAAGAAGGTTGCTGGAGCTGCAACTAGTGAGGCCCTTGCCTCACAATTTAAACTTGATTTCTCTTTGATCACATGCTTGGTTTCAAGCGCAATGGGATCGGTGTGGTTTCTTGATAGTGGTGCGTCCTTCCACATGACAGGAGATAAGGAGATTTTTAGTGTCTTGGAGGAGAAAGATCTCCAAATTCATATAGAGATGGGTGAAAATGGACAATACAATACGACTGGAATTTGTACCATTACCTTTGACAGGGAGTCAGGTAAGCCATTTCAATTGAAAGATGTTATGCATGTTCCAATTCTGAAGAAAAACTTGGTCTCAGTCATGATGTTGGAGGACAAAGGCTATGACGTTGTTTTTAGTGATGGAAAATATTTCCTGCGACATAAAACAACGGGTCAAGCCAAGAGGATAGGGATTCAAGTTAAGAATCTCTACAAGGTGGAGGTAGATGGCTGTGCTTCCATGATAGGCTAGGTAGAAAAGTGGTGGGCTGGGATTAGGGGGAATTATGGCACTAGCAATTGGGTCATCTTCATCATGGAGCCTTGAAAGTCAGGCATCAAATATATACTGGACTTCCAATTGGAACACTTTCTCAGCTAGATCAGTGCAAGGGTTGCACCATGGGGAAGTATGTAAATTCCACCCTTCATGAAAAGGAGAACTATGCTTCGGTGATTCTGGAGAGATTTCACACAGAAGTGTGTGGACCATTCTCGGTTGCTTCAACGAAAAAACACAAGTATTATGTTATTTTTGTTGATGAATTTTCTCGTAAATGTTGGATCTTCTTCATGTAGAAGAAGGATGAAACATTCTCAACTTTCTATGAGTTTAAGCCATTGGTGGAGAAAGAGTCAGGGAAGCAAGTGAAGGCTCTAAGGAGTGATAATTGTGGAGAATACATCTCTAACGAATTCAAAGAATTTTTCAACAAAGAAATAATTTGAAGAGAACTAATAGCGCCTCATAACCCACAGCAAAATGGGATCGTGGAGAGGAAGAACAAAACAATCGTGGGTGCAGCACGAGAAATGCTGCATGATCAGGGCCTACAAATGCATTGTGGGTGGAAGCATGCAACACTGCAGTTTATGTGAAAAACCATTGTCCTCATAGAGTACTTGGCGTGAGTACACCTGAAGAAGATTTTATTGGTAAGAAACTGGATGTTTCTCACTTTAAGACTTTTGGCTCATTTGTTTATGTGCTTGTGACCAAGAACGCTAGGAAGAAGTTGGAGTTGACTGCTGAAGATGGAATATTTGTGGGGTACACAGAAACACCCCATAGTTATCATGTGTATTTTACTAACAGTGAGATGACTGTTATGCGATGGGATATAAAATTTGATGAGGGGAAAGCCATGCATTTTTCGCTTGAGAGGGAGATAGACTTGCATGCGGAGGAGGAACCACTGGTTCCAAAGTATGAGTCTCTAGATGTGGATCAGCCACAAGAGGAGGTTCATGGAGTGGAGGAGTCCACTCATACAGAGCCAAACATCAGAACTGGCAGAAGGCGTACCATAGAAGCTGATAGGATGAGACTTGATGTTGTGCAGAATGTAGGATCCCCTACTTCACAGCGCAAACAAAGATAGTCTCATGATTGATTTACTGGATACATGGCTCTCATGAGAAAATGTATTGTGACTGAGCCATCTTCCTTTCAGGAAGTAGTGTAGGAGCCCACATGGGTAGATGTAATGGTGGAGGAGTATGACTTCATTGTTAGAAACCGTGCTTGCGAAATTGTTCCAAGGCCGATTGATAAATCAGTGGTAGGTTCAAGATGGATCTACAAGGTAAAGCAAGTTGTTGATGGGAGTGTTGAGAAATACAAGTTCAGATTTGTGGTCTGGGGCTTCTCACAGATTGAGGGGATTGATTATGAAGAAACCTTTACACCTGTCACACGTTATTCTTCCATAAGGACCATACTTTCTCTCTCAGCGTAGATGGGTTGGCACATTCATCAGATGGATGTGAAGACTACGCTTCTAAATGGGATCATTGAGGAAGAGGTGTACATTGAGTAGCGTGAAGGATTTGTGATCTTTAACAGTGAGTCGCATGTGTGCGTACTCAAAAGAGCGATGTATGGGCTGAAGAAAGCACCCTGTGCTTGGTACACTCGGATCAATAGCTATTTCATCGGACTTGGCTTCACTAAGAGTGAGGCGGATGAAAACCTATACCAAATTGTGGTGGACGGTAAGATTTTAATCGTTGTTCTTTATGTTGATGTTTTAATATTGACTAGTGATGAGCAGCTAATACACTCATGCAAGGAGGACCTTGCAAAGGAGTTCAAGATGAAGGATATGGGCCTCCTTCATTATTTCCTTGGATTGGAAATATGGCAGCGAGATGGTGAAATTTTTGTGTCTCAAGGCAAGTATGCAAGGGAGATACTTGGTAAGTTTCACATGGAGGGCCACAAACCCATGTATACTCCTCTTCCAGGAAACTAGAGGAAAGAGGATGCTACATCTAGAGAGGGAGTGGATGCTACTGTCTATCGACAGTTAGTGGGTTCGCTAATGTATTTAGTGAATACAAGATCAGACATATTATATACAGTGAACTAACTTAGTCAAGCGATGGTTAAGCCTACCAAGCTATTTTGGAAGGCGGGAAAGCATGTCTTGAGATACTTGAGGGGAACATATGAGTGTGGCTTGTGGTATAGACAAATGGATGAGGCTAATTTTCATGGCTTCATGGATGCAAATTGGGCGGGCATTGCAACGAACAGAAAGAGCACATAGGGGGGTGTCTTCAGTTCAGATCTACAGTTTTTTCTTAGTACAGCAGGAAACAGAGATCCGTTACACTCAGTTCAGCAGAAGAAAAACACATGGCAACAAGTCATGCTGCATGTGAGGTTATCTAGATGAGAAAGATCCAGGTTGTTTTGTTTGGTTCTCATTTAGACCCTGCAGTGATTCATTGTGATAATAAGAGTTACATTAAACTCTCAATTAATCCTATGTTTCATGATAGATCTAAGCATATAGATATTCAGTATCATCATATCAGAGATTGTGTGCAGCGGAAGATCATGTTGCTTCAGTACATTCCTATGGAAGATCAGAAAGTAGATATTATGACGAAGGCGCTCACCAGGAGAAAATTCGAGACAGGATCAGTGTGAAGGATAATCCATTTCTTGTTGAGAGGGAGTGTTGAGATTCAACAAGATTATGATCCTAGTGAAAATTAAGCACCTACACTAGGATGGAGCCTCGGGCTATTTTTGGGTGTAAGTCTATTTTTAGAAAGGGTGAGAAAATTCTATTTATAGCGGAAGTATATTTATAGATGGTGAGAAAATTATATTTATATATGATGTTATATTTTTAGATGTATGTGTGAAGTCTATTTATAGATCACATGTCTATTTATAGATGCATGTAAACTATTAATATCCCTTAATAATAGTTGGACAATAAATATTATTCTATTCTCATGGAGCACTTGGAAATTGTTAACTGAAGTGGAAAACTAGTTAGCTATGGGAAATTCGAGTTCAAAGGTTGGTTGGTGGGACATGCAAGTGGAATTAGTTGTAACTGAGTGATTCAAAGTTGTAATAGAGTTGGATGTGTAGTTATGTGAGTTTTAAAGTAGTTTAACTCAGTTAAGTGAGTTAAACTCAATTGTGATAGTTGTAACTGAACATACACTAGTGAGAGATCAGTGAATTAATTATCCAGTTAATTCATAAGCAGTGGTCTCACATGCAACTAAATATTTACTAGTATTAACTACATGCATGTCAGATCCAGTGGAGACCCAGTTGAGAGATAGGTGAAAGGGACAATTTGACTATCGGTTGTGACATTAGTGGGTGCACTCATGCACCCACACACACATTAGAGATGCCATTGAGGATTGTGCAATCAAGGAAAGTAGGATCTTATTCATTCATGGATTGTGATCAGTAGGGATTGTGCAGTGGAGGCAGGTTGTAAGGAGGTAGTAAATTGGTGCATGTATTTGCCAATTTTTGTATGACAGTGTGATACGATTGTATATTGTACTGAGAGCTCTTGGATTAGATTTTTGTATGAGATTGTTTCATGGTCCATGACATATACATAATATATGATAGTGGGGGTTTTAGATTTATGATTTCCCGGTAAAAACATCTGTGTTATGTGTGATTGATATTTCTTCATGTGTTTCCAATTGGCGATCGTGTTTTAAATTTCCGTAAATATTTTTTTAGAAACGATTATGTATTCAACAGTGGGATGTAATTTTTAGATCAGGTGAATCCAGGAAATACATAATTGTATTAAAGTTTCTACAAAGATGTAGAGGCTTGGATAGTTGGGATCAAAAAAATATTTGAGTTGCATGAGTACACTGAAAACATTAAGGATATAATTTATATCTTTGGCTTGAAAGGTAAAGTAGACATTTTTTGGGAATATGTGAAGTGCATTAGAAGCATTAGGACAAAGGACTTGAGCTGGCATGAGTTATAGAGGCTTTTCAGGAAGAAATACTTGTCAAAAAGGTACTGCGACAGTAAGGCCAAATAATTCTATGAGCTAAAGATGGGATCAATGATAGATGAAGAGTACATGACTAAATTATGGATCTATTGAGGTATGTACCATATATTGAATATGATAAGGAGAAATTTAAACGATTTAACAATGGTTTTCCTTTAGCATTTAGAGACCAGATTGAGTATGGTGAGCCTCGGTCACTTGAGGAAGTCATTGGGAAGTTGAAGCATTGCTATGAATAGTGAAAGCGTAATAATGAATCTCAACAAGGAAGGAAATGGAAATATTAAGGTAAGGATAAATGGAAGCTGAAAAGAGGAAGGCCTTAGAATGCAGAAGAGAAATAAAATGTGGCACCGCAAAATAGTTTCAATGCAGCTCGACAGGCACATGGATCACATCAGTAGCATAGAGGTGATGGTACAGGACGGTTGGAGTATTGGACATGTGGTAAGAAGTATCTCAAGAGAGATTGTCTACATAATCAGGGTGGTAGGCCTCAGATATATAGTGCACAGGAGGTGAAGACTGTTGGGGATGTTGGGAAGATCATTCCTCATATTTATGCAGTCATGTAAAATAAGCAGGAAGATCACCAGGCATCTATCATTGAGATGGACGATAAGCTTTGTGATCAAGTTATTTATATTTTTTTTGACCCTAGATATAATCATAGCCATGTTAGTCCTCACTTGGTGGGTAAGTGTGCATTCATTAAAGAAATGCCTTCATATTCTTGGTTAGTGCAGTTGGATATAGGTATAAATAAAAGGGTTCACCATTGGGTAAGATCTTGTGCATTTGAGTTGAATGGCATGCATACAACAAAGCACTTGAACGTATTTCCATTGGGGTCATACAATATGCTATTGGGTATGGAATGGCTATACCTTCATGATACCAAGGTGGATTGTTATCAAAATTCCATTGAGTACTTCGATGAAAATGGGGAACCAAGAGTCTTACAAGGAAAGAAGAAAGCCACATCAGTTATGATGGTGACAACTATGTAGGCAAAGCGTAGTCGCAGGAAAGGGTGTGTGTTATTTGTAGTACATATTTCTAGTGACAAAGGTAAGGAATTTAAGGATGCATATGTTTTTAGTAGGTACCCAGTTCTACAACAGTTTCAGTATGTATTTTTTGTAGACATTTCATAGTTTCACCTCACAAGGAAGTCAACTTTTCTATTGAGTTGGTACCAGGGGTAGCTCCAACATCAAAAACACCTTACAGGATGAGCACACATGAGTTGGTAGAGCTAAATTTGCAACTAAATGATATTCTTGAAAAAGGTGACATTAAGCCAAGTGTATCACCATGGAGTGCACCAGTATCATTTGTGAAGAAGAAGGATCATACTCTCATATTTTCCATTGAATACATGCATTTGAACAAAGTGACCATCAAGAACAAGTATATGTTGCCGAGGATTCATGATTTTTTCGATCAGCTGAAGGGAGCATAAATTTTCTCTAAGATATACTTGAGATTAGGATACCATTAGGTACGCATCAAAGAATAGGACATCTATAATACCGCATTCAAGACTAGGTATGGTTATTACAAGTTTGTTGTAGTTCCATTCGGTTTAAGCAATGCTCCAACTACATTTATGTGCTTGATGAATAGTGTGTTGTGTCATTATTTAGATAAATTCGTTACAGTATTCATTGATGATATACTGGTGTATTATAAAAATGAGGAAGATCATGCCTAGAATTTGGCAACAGTATTGATATTGTTGAGAGAGCATCAATTGTATGCTAAGCTTAGAAAATGCAACTTATTTCAGACTGAGGTATATTACTTGGGACATATTGTCTCCAAGGAGGGCATCACAAAAGATACAAAAAATATTAGGTCCATCATGGAGTGGGTAGCTCCTAGAAATGTAGATGAGGTGAGATCCTTCATGGGTTTGGTAGGTTATTACAGGGGGTTCATCAGAAAATTCTCATAGATTTCTTATCTTATTACATCATTATAGAGGAAAGGTAAGAAGTTTGAATTGATAGAGGAGTTCAGAGACCAGTTTTGAGTAGCTTAAGCAATTTTTGACACATGCTTAGGTGTTAAAGATTGTATATTCAAACAAGGAGTTTATAGTATGTAAAGATGCATGCAAGTG
The DNA here is from genome assembly GCA_034641835.2 of Pinus albicaulis. Taxonomy (NCBI): domain Eukaryota; kingdom Viridiplantae; phylum Streptophyta; class Pinopsida; order Pinales; family Pinaceae; genus Pinus; species Pinus albicaulis. The sequence goes on along the minus strand of CM076570.1, from coordinate 158,652,535 downwards.
ATGACTTGGTGGAATCCTTATGCAAGATGGATAGGTGGTATGCTATGAGTCACAAAACTAAATGAGCACGAGAAAAAATACCGTTGATCTTGAGCTAACAACAATCATACATGAATTAAATATGTGGAGGTATTATCTTCTTGGTAGTAGATTTTTACTGATGAGTGATCACAGTGGGTTGAGGTACTTGTTTGACCAGTCGAATATGAACACCAGGAAAGCTAGATGGTTGGCCATGATCAATGAGTTTGACTTCAAGATCAGGGACATCAAAGGAAAGGATAACTGAGTCGCAGATGCTCTTAGTGGGCAAGTACAACTGAATCACATAGAAGATATGAGATCCTACGGGAAAATTTTACATGTATATGGAGATTGTGCATAGGTTGCAGCAGGGTACATGTACAGGTACAAGTGGTGGTACAGGTGTAGGTGTATAGGATGTGGATTACCATCTCACAGTAGATGGTTTGGTTAGGTTTAGAGACAAGATATATGTGTTTGACAAAAATGAGCTCAAGAAGGTGATCTTGAGTGAGTTTCATGTGAAACCATATTCAGGTCACCCAGGATATCAAAAGACACCGACTGCAATGAAGAGGTTCTATTATTGGCTGAATTTGAAGAGAGACAAAAAATTTTGTGGCTAGATGTTTGGATTGTCAAATAGTTAAGACAGAGTGTAGGAATCCAATTGGACTGCTACAACCAATTGAAATTCCATAGTGGAAGTGGGAGGTCATTTCCATAGATTTAGTCACAGGTTTTCGTAGGACAACTAGAAAACATGATTTCATCATGGTTGTTGTGGACAAGCTAACAAAGGTTGCACACTTCATTCTAGTGAAGACTACATATTCAAATAGCAATGTGGCACAGGTGTTCATCATAGATGTGGTCAGATTACATGGAGTTCCAAATAATATTTTGTTATACAGGGATGCAAAGTTCACTTCCAAGTTTTGGAAGGAGTTGTTTGCAGGCTTGGCACCTAGTTGGCCTTCAACACAACTTATCATCCACAGAAAGATGGATAAAATGAGAGGGTCAACAATATTCTGGAGGACATGTTGAGTATGTATGTGATGCATCAATAGTGAAAGTGGGAAGAGTATCTTCCACTGGTAGAGTTCGCCTACAACAATGGGTATTAAGATTCCTTGAAGATGAGTTTGTTTGAGGCAATGTATGGCTGAAGTTGCAATATTCCCATCAGTTGGAGTGATATGGATAATAGGGTGTTGATTGGAACAAAAATGTTGGCAAAGATGGAACAAGAAATCCAGGTAATCAAGAAGAATTTGAAGGAAACACATGATATGAAGAAGAGTTATGAATACCTAAATAGGTTGTTTAAGGAGTTTCGGGTTGGGGAACATGCGTACATGAAAGTCAAGCCCAATAAGAGCTCCTTAAGGATTGGATCATGTGCCAAGTTGGCACCACGATTTTGTGGACCCTTCAGTATTATTGAGAGGATCAGACCAGTAGCCTATCAACTTGAACTTCCTTCCACAATGAAGGTCCATGATTTTTTTCATATATCGTTTCTTAAGAAGTATGTTAAAGATGTTGATCATGTGATTAACTCGTATGTATTGCAGGTGGCGCCAGATGAAGAATTACAGCCAGAGCCTCAGTGTATATTGCAGAGAAAGGTGCTCATGATCTGGAATCGACGCAATAGAGGAAGTTAAAGTGCGTTGGAAGCACTTTCGGTCCAATGAAGCTACATGGGAGATGGAAGATCAGATGTGGGCTATGTATCCTTCCATGTTTTCTGTCTGAGGCAAATAAGTTTTGGTATGATGTTGGTATATGTTTTGGAGCATGTTTTAGTGTGTTGTTTTGATATATGTACATATGTATATGGATGTAAATACTGACATAAGCTATGTTATAAATATTCAATAAGTGGTATGGGTGTCATGTCATTATAATTTTCATGATTTTATGTTGTCATGCTGGTTTTCTTTTGAGTAGGGTGATAATTGTAAATATTGCATCAAGCTATGATATAAAGATCCATGGGAAGTATGTTTTATTTTCAACAGTTTTTCTCAGGTATATGTGTGATTGAATACCGAGGATGGTGTCCCCCAAGGGGGAGGGTTCTGTAACAACCCTGGTGAAAATTCCATGTAATAAAAGTTAATAAAGGAAAAAATAATAACCATGGTTGATGGGAAAATTATTCCAAGCTGAATGTTGGGAAAAACATCCTAGTGGGTGTTCATTTCAGTTAATATGGCTAAGGAAATTGGAAAAGGAAATGGCAAAGGAATTTGGAAAGGGAAAATGGCATTTTTGGCACATTTATTTATGAAAATAATGGAAATTAGGAGAAAATGGAGGTGAAAGGTCATAGGCCACATGTGAGGAGGAAAATGAAGGAAAATAATGGAAAATGAATAAAATAGAGGCCTAATTGACAAAAAGGCTTATGAGGATCAATTGGTACCTTTTTTCAGCTCAGTTTTAGAGCTCTCTCATTATTCTCCCTCTCTCTCTCTCTCACTCTTGGATAGATAGAGTTTTCTTGGAGCACTTTGCATTGGATCAAGAAAGGAAAAGAAGGAAAGTGGAAGGAAGGAGAAAGAAAGGAAGAGTGGAATCAAGCAGCTACAACATGATTCTTTGCAGGTATTGATTTGCATGTGTGATTTCCTTGCTAGATTTGGCATGCACAATATTTCATGTGGTTCTTCTATATCATGGCATGGGTTTTTCCAACCGTGACAATGTTTTCAGCCTAGCCTTGCCATTTCCAGATAGCCATGGTGTGATGGGGTTCTCATGTTTTGGTTGAGATAGATAGTCGAATGGATTCAAAGCTAAGTGAGGTGGATCTACGAAATGATATAACACATGGCCTCGTAACCCCTGAATCAGACTATTGATTGTGGTAAATCCGGATAGTTTGTTGCCTCAGTGGGCCTAGGAATCCTCTACTGGTGAATGGCAAGATATATCGTAAATCCTATAGGTGGATTTCTCTCCATCAGGCCTAGGAATCCCATGTTGGGATGTATAGTAAAACCTGGAGAGTGTGTCTCAGTTTAGAGCATAGTAATCCCTAGATAGGACTATGGATTGCGGTAAATCTTGAGAGACTAGGAGACAGGAAAATTCCTAACGGTGTAGGTGGAGAAATACAATGGCATCCATGCTTGTTTTGGCCTAGTGATCGGGTGGAGATCATCGTAAATATTGTTGTAACATGTTTATAGTTTTGGCCTAGTGATCCAGTGTGGATTACAGTAAAGCCTGATTTCTATTGACGAGGGTGAGGTGGTTTAGCCTCAATATTCCCTGTTTGGTTCTTTCAGTTTGAGTCGCACATTCATGCTTGGAATTTGGCACAGGGGTGATTGGATGGAGAGATTTGGCTTAGCCAATATATGGTCAGGTGGAACGTGGAAGTCCCATCCCAGGTTGGATTTTTCATTCATTAATAAGAGGTTCTCTCCTCAAAATTTTATGTGTAAATGTACTGACTTACATGTGGATTCTATGGCTGATGTATCCTTGATATTTCTGTTGTTATTATGTTGGTTATAAGCATGTATTATGTTAGTGATGATGTATGTCTCTCCTCATGTTTTTATTTCTAAATGAATGAACAATGTATCTATGACCTAATGGAAGATAATGTAAGGGAACAATGATTCTTAGCGATTCTTAGATAATTATGAGACCCATATGCTTATATATGTTGTTTATACATTTAGGTTACATATTTGTGACGTGTTTGATGAAATTTAGGTCATGGATAGCAGGGGTACAGTGTATGCCTTGTCATGGTTTTTGAAAATACATCATTTTTATTTTATTTTATTTCATTTATGAACTTGTCATTGAGTTCTGGGCAGTGATCTTGGCTCTGGGCCTAAAAATGTAGCTCAAATACCAGGGAAGCTGGCATAGTTCTGTGGGAAAAAATTCCCTAGACACATGCTTTCATATGCTTTGGGAACGTCCAGATCCTCCTAGATGCACCATGCCTCTACTGTGGGAGCGTTCGTGGGCTTGAAGGCCTAAAGACTAAGTGGTTGGGTTGGTTTACAGGATTCATGTTGCTGATGTGGTAGGTATGTGTTATGTGTTTCCATCGATTCCAGTTCTTTAAGGTCACCTAGGAGGTTGAATATGATCATAGTAACCCTTTGTCACATGTTTACCCCAGTTGGCCGGTTACTTGGGTAGATGTGGGATGAGAGTGTTACAAACATATTAATCACATATATGAATTTCTGAAATTTGGCTTTTGTGATCCATAATTTGTATAGAACAACTTTCGGTGATAATCACAAATGAACATATTTCGTCAAATAAAAGTGAAAATAATTTCGAACGAACGAGTGTGGTTCATCATTAGGATAAGATGAGAAATTAGATCATGGACACTAGTTTAAATAGATGAATATAGGCTCCAAATAGCCGTTGTAACATACTGAATAGTTTGACTAGGGAAGTTTTAATAAATAATTTGATAGACAACACGAAGATAAGTAAATAAAAGAGAAAATAATATTATCAATATTATTAAAAAATAATGTTATCAATGCTATTACACATACTATTAATATAATAAATATAAGAACCACATTAATAATAATTAATATTATATTGTTTTTGTTATAACAATTGATATTATATTATTATTGTTATATTAAAAGTAATAATTATTATTATTATTGTAATTATAATTATAATAATAATAATTAAAAAGATATCATAATAATAATAAAATTGATAATAAATAAAAATAATAATAACAACAATTATATTAATAATCATTTAACAAATTATATTATTAATAATTTAATAAATAATAATGAAGTAATTATGAAATAAACATTTAAAAAAAATGAAAGAAATATTTAAAATCAAAGCTATGTTTATACATTGCAATTATGATTCCTTACATCAATAAACCCAAGGCATTAATACAAAAAAACAAGGGGAAAGTTTTAAACAAATACTACAAGGAAAAGACCCTCTAGTGGATGTTTTTTAGGAACCCCTTACAAAAATAGCCTAGACATCCGTTTGTAGCGGAGGTTACTAGAGGAGGTTGGTGGGTGGAACTTTTTGTAGATGTTTTTCTTCCAGTGCGTTTATCATCCTAAACCGCACTGGTGCGTTCAACTAGAGAAAGCACCGGTGCGCATAAAACATTGGCACACCAGGACACCATGCGCTTGGTACAAACCCGCCCGGTGCATATCATAATTGTAGAGCGCCAGTGCTTTACAAATATTCCGCATCGGTGCGTCCTAAAACCCCGCACCAAACTAAAATAGCTCGGTGCAGTTTTAAGACATCGCACTGATGTGCCTATAAAACCCATGCACCATAATAGGGTTAAATAAAAGAAAAAAATATGGCTAAAAATCCACATTTTCACTTTTCAATGCTTCAGAGCTCTCAAGCACCAGTTCATATTTACCTTGTGTGAGGCACCTTGCCATTGGTGCTCCCATTGCACGCACTGCTGATGTCCATTGCCCACCATCTCCATTTCTAATTTTGCAAAACGATGGGCAAATTTAGTTTTGTAGATTATATAGCCAATATGCCTCCTTGATGGACAAATGTATAGGTATTTTACTTGTTTTTCTATATTTAAACCTTTTAGCGGATTAGTTTTCTAAAATAGCTTAAAATTCACCTTATTTAAAATAAATAAATAAATCTCGTGCGGTGCGTTCGAGCCGTTCGACTCGCACCGATTGGCGATGTTGCCTGTAAATTTACAAGCCGCACCGCGACTGGTGCTAATGGTATACGCATCGGTTTCATGGAGGTACTGAAACAACACACCGTGAAGTTTTGAAATTTAAAAAAAAGTGTGGTGCGTCGGTTACCCAGCAAAACCGTTGACCATGTCGAATTACAAGAGTGCGGGGTTTTGACGGAATTATCCGCCCTGGGGGGGTAATTTTTGCAGTGCAACCCCCCCCCCCGAACTTGACATATTCAATGGTATGGTCATGTAAACGACCACACCATTGACTATGTAGTGATGTCAAGAGGGAAGTGCGCTTCCTAAACTATATGCCCCAGGGCGTATAGTTTGGTCAATGCACTGCCCTCCTAACATCACTACATAGTCAACAGTGCAGTACATAGTTAACGGTGTGATCTATTATACCACTGCACCATTGACCTTGTAACAATGCCAGGAGGGCGGTGCACTGAAAATTTTCAAGTGCACCACCTCCGGTGCGCTTAAAACTTTTAGGTGCACCACCTTCGGTGCCTGACAAAAAAAGATGCACCGTTACCAGTGCATGCCTATTTTTTGTGGTGCATCGATTTTTTTTTTTTGTTTTTTCAAAAAATAAATTGTATGTATATTCCTAAATACATGTCTCATTTAATAAAAAAATTGCATTTAATATGTCAATCATTCAACGACGTGAAAGGAGAGAAGAGAGGGAACAACATCAACAATAGGTGGACCAGTATAACATGGTTCGCCTGTTGAAGGCACGAGAAAGGGAGAGAGATACATACCCTCGCCCTATTACAGTAGCCACCCAGGGGCTATTAAGGCAGATAGGCCTCCTCAAGTTCAATGAGGGGGATACATCCCTAAAGGGCCATGGTGTGTTTTTGTGACATCTTATCCGCATGTGGAATGCCCACCTATAGGCTTTCTGGGTTGGTCCTAACCAGTGGTACGTGCCCACTGAGGAGGACATCTATTTCATTACTAGCCTATCAAGGAGAGGGGTGGATTTTCCCTCATTCCTAGAGATCCCCATTGGCTATGCAACAAGGAGTCAGTTGGTGTACTCCTAGAGATACATTAGTGCAGATATATTGTATCCTTCAAATTTTTAGGTCTCCAGAGGTCAGTTATGTATTGCTTCATTTGGTGGAGAGGAGGTGAGATGCCTCTCACTATTGATTTCGACCATTTCACACCATACCAGAGATGGGAAATGCATTAGTTACCTGCTTCTATTTTATGTTGATTCTTTATACCAGGAGCCACGACTTATGAGGTGGTCTGCCATTATTTTGCGGCAGTTTTTTACAGCTTTAGATAAATTTCGTGCTCAAGAACAAGGGAGGGTGAACTTCCCTTTTTCTTCAGATCTATTTTGTTTATTTTTTGAGAGGTTTCTAGAGACGAGGCCTACTCTTTTTTAGCAGCCTTGTAGGTCGATGTTGCATGTACGGATGTAGATGTGGAGACAGATGATGCCCAAGAGGGGCGATTTTGAGTTTTCCGCGAGGATATAGCATGATGCACTGGAGTTGCTTTCCAGTGTTGATGAGCATCCCTTTGTTCTGGTCCCCTATCCATATGTTGGTTTGGATTGGGAAGGGTGTGCCAACATCCCCTTCACAGATGATGAGCTGCCGAATGATAGAGGTAATATTACTATTTTATTTAAATTTATTCTAACATATTCATTAACTTGTTTTTATTAAACTGTTTAATGAAATTATTGAATTATTGTTATGTACTTATATATATATATATTACGCATTGGGTCATTTGATGGCGATGAGGTGCCACCACCATCCACAAGTGATCCGGTGTGAGTCACGATGACATTAGAATGTGGCATATGCCAAGGATTGGGCAGTCAGACGGTTTCCCGATCGTCGCCAGAACCTTGGTACCACCTTTTGGCAGAACGTGAGCCTAACGATGAATTGAGGATACGGTTGCAGAGCAGCAACTCGTGCACTTTTGTGAGGTGGGAGTGGGAGCACACATGCTATGAAAGAGGGGTACACATCGTGGTGTTAGGGTGGTATAGATGTGGTAGAGCATGCCACGTGAAATTGTACAACACGATGCGGCATGTCGTAGGAGCTACGAGCTTAGTTACAAGGTTGAGGAGCGCCCGGCGCCGAGCATAGGTAGAGACACGGTGCGATGACGGGTTGAGGAGCGACGCATCATCGACAGTCACTATCGAGGAGTGATCATCATTCACCTCTGCAGATGAGCATCCTGTGACATCAATCAAGTTCATGATCATGAACGGGTTGGACCATCCACGTGGTGGTAGCACAAGCATCCAAGAGGTACTCGCGGTCCTAGCCGGAGTTGGACCATCGACCATGTCGAGTCATCATGATCGGGCGGCAGGTTGATCTTGATTAACGAAAAACCACTACCAGATCAACATGAGGCACCAGTACTAGATCGGCAGGCATGTGATGATCGGCTTGTATCTGAGCTTGTCGAGGCCGCACCATTTACTGAGTAGGCCTCGACTAGTACTACTATTGATGATGTACCACCAGCTGATATTTGACATTTATATTACAGTTGTATATTTTTGACATTATATATATATATATATATATATGGTCCATGTATTTTATGTTCATGTTGCAGTTGTACTTAATTTACATGTTGGTGATCATCATGATGTGTATATTGTTAGGTCATGTTAAATATGTTCATTTAATGTGCAGCTTGCAGATAGATGTGTATGTGATAACAGTTATTTGACATGAGATGTATATTTGATGTTTGTGTTGTGATGATGTTATACAATGCTAATTGTGTTTTGTTAGATGATCATGATCACGATGATTAGATGATGTTAGCGATTTTGAATGTGTTTTTTAGTCAAATATGATGTTTGTATGATGGTTATCATGGTCGTGATATTTATTTAGTTTAATATTAAATCATGATATTTATTAAATATTATGTCGTGATTGTAATTTAAATTAAATTTTAATTGTATATAAAATTTTAATTCTAACTGTATGTAAAATATTTGTAAAAATTTAATTGTAATTGTAATATTTAATTTATTGTGAAATGATTGTAATTGTAATTTTAATTGTAATTGTATTTATGTAAAAATGTAAAATTGTAATTGTAATTGTAATTTTATGTAAAATATTTGTAAAATTTTAATTGTAATTGTAATATTTAATTTATTGTGAAATGATTGTAATTGTAATTGTATATGTGTAAAATTGTCAAATTGTAATTGTATGTAAAATTCTAAAATTTTAATTGTAATTGTATGTGAAATTCTAAAATTGTAATTGTATGTAAAATATTTGTAAAATTTTAAATGTATTAATGTGAAATGATTGTAATTGTAAAATTGTAGTTGTAATTGTAATTGAAAATTTTATGTAAAATTCTAAAATTGTAATTGTAATTGTATGTAAAATTCTAAAATTGTAATTTTAATTGTAATCGTATGTGAAATTGTAAAATTCTAATTCTAATTCTAATTCTAATTCTAATTGAATGTAAAATATTTGTAAATTTTTAATGGTATTACTGTGAAATGATTGTAATTGTCAAAATTTTAATTGTAATTGTAATGGTATGTAAATTTCTAAAATTGTAATTGTAATTGTAATTGTATGTGAAATTGTAAAAATGTAATTGTAATTGTGATTATAATTGTATGTAAAATATTTGTAAAATTTTAATTGTATTAATGTGAAAAGATTTTATTAAAATTTTAAATTTGTAAATTTGTAAAAATAATAAATCTAGAATAATATGAATTTTTGTAACATAATAAAGTTTAGAAAATAATGCAAATAAATTAATGTACTTTAGAATTATCATTATTTTATTATAATCTTACATAAAAATAATAATAAAAAAACTGTATACAATACGCCATTGTTTTTGAGATCAACATAATTGCAAATTATCAAATGAAATATTGATTTTAACATTAACACAATGAAAATTACCAATTAATTCAAAATACATATTATAATGTTTCGAAAAAAAGAGTCTTATAAGTTATAAGGTAATTAAGTCCTCTTATTTATAAAAACCCATCTTAAAAAGTATAAATATTGATGAAATAACACATGTACCATATCACTCTCAGTTCTCATGATCACCCTCATTATCTTCCAACTCACATGGCATGATAACAATATTGTTCTCAAAAATATGTTTTGATCTAGGGTCATGTCTCAATACAAACCACCAATCCATATCCAACACATTCGGGTAAAAAAACACCTAGTTGCAGTGTTTGGAGAAAACATAGGGCTCCTTAGCTTCATCCCACATCTTTCTAGGGTTGATACATATCAGCCTACTATCACGATCTTCCTTTACATTATTCCTATCAAAGGTGTCCCACCACGTGCACCTAAAAATAACACATTGGAAAGAAGAGAAATCCACTTCAATGATCTCTTGTATATTTCTGATGTAACCTAACATCCCTCGTACTAGGTTTTGATCGCGATGGCTAGATCAACTAGATTGATCGAAATCGACTTCCACTCCATATTTTTGTGTCATGTGTCCATCATCGACATTTTATGTGTGAAAATGGTGTCCATATGCTCACATAGATGGGGACAAATGCACCTATAAAAAATTTAAAAAATCATAGTGTCATGTGTCTTATAATAACCCAACTATTAAAATATGAAATATAGATGTAAGTACATTTGAAAGGTGCATTATTAAGTTTCAAATGTACATGTAAATTAAATAGATTATTAACGAGTTGGTGCACCCAATCCCTATGTCTAGCGCATCCTCTTCAGCACACGGGTAATGACCGGTTGCATTGTATTTCTCTATGAATTTCTTAGCAACCCAACTGTTGGGGCATATTTTTGGCATATTTTCTTTTAAATGATTGGGATAAAGCACACTTCTACCATTCAACCATCTGAATTCTTTCCTATCACTATACCATTTCAACCTCTTTTGTTCGTACAATGCGACCCATGGTTGTGTCGCTTCGAAATTGTAAAGAATGAAGTTATCGATTGCTTCAATTTCTGCATTCGCTAATGAAATCAAACCGACATTATAGAGTACATAGAGATAAAAATATACATTATATTGAAGTTCAACATGAATATTTACTTTTTGTAAATTTGAAGTATTATAAGTCACTTACTCTTTATCAAGCATTTTTTTCCATTCGTTTGGAGAAACTCCCCTTCTCTTTTGTCTTCATCCCTTTCATCATTCCAAATCACTGCACCTGGTATGTTGTTAATCTACTTGATCTACTCATTGTCATAATAGAAAGACTCATATGATATGTACCCCTTTGCCATAGACCCATCTGGTTTTTCCCTTTGTCAAAAAAAACCTTTCAATTTCTTCATGTACCTCTCTAAGAAGAACATCCAATGAAAAGAAACCACCCCAACTAATTCAACCTCATCTACTAAGCAGATTAGAAGATGAACCTGCAAGTCCATGAAACTCGTCGACAATTCCTTCTCAAACATACAAAAAATCTCAACTATCTCTTGACGCCACCGTGGAATGCTAGCCACATGAATCTCCTTTGATGTGATCCAACGTACAAAAGCAGATAATTTAGATATGGCACGTCCTAGGTCTTGAGGGAATTCCTATTTCACACACCCACACATGAACAAAGGATAATGACACTACAAAGTTATAAACATGTGCAATAATATACAAAATTATTTATGTTTTATGATCCCTACATGGGATAAAATTCATTAATATAAAAAATAATAAAATCATGCTTTTGACATTATACATACTCTTAGAAGATTCAAATGGTCATGTGATTTCAACCCCGGCAAATGGTCATCCATGGTGAAGTAGCATCGTAGTGAAGACCCGTATGAAGATGGAACCCTCACACCCATTATAACTTCCTTTGCCAAATAAAGATCATATTTTTTTTGAATCCATGGGAATCACCTTCTTTGAAATACCATGAATTAGAGGGACTAGTGCTTGCCTCTGATCATGTACTTTCTAATCGTCTTGGTCAATGTTTCTTTTTAGTTTTTGAAGTAATAATATCTTTCCTAACAACCAATGTGTCACTTTGTTTCGATGATATGTGCCTCCATAAAGAAGATGAAACATTTTTAAATATATGCATGGGATTTAATAAGTGGGTAATATTAAGATGCTCCCAATATGGGAGGTTATAAAAGATAGATTTCCCTTTCATCCCAATGGGAAATTTCTCAACATAGGTGTCAAAGAATTATGGATCATAGAAAATAGGCTCCCCATTTGAATCGAACATTTCTATGAACTCCTTCTCCTTATCTATCTCATATGATATAAGCCATTTAGCAGGTGTCATTATTGGAGGCCTTTCGGTTCTCTCTTGTTTACCATTGAAAGAGGACGCTGCTCTTCTGTAAGGGTTTTCTTCTGGGAGGAATACCCTGGAGCAGTCATACATTGGCTTTCGTAGGTCCTTGGACCATCTAACTTTCAGAGAATGTCCACAACATTTACATCCAAAATACCCTTTTGTTATAAGACCTGTGAGATTATTGTATACAATTTATATGCATAGCACATTAAATAATATCATGAATATCAGAACAATTACAACAAATTAAATAACTAATATGCGAAAGAATATTTTTATGTATATAAACAAATCAATAAACATGTAATTTACCAGAGAAAACTCCTAAGCCTAGATAATCATGTGTCATGTAAGCACATATGCCATACATTGTAAAACTCCACTCTGTTGCGATGGGTCTTGATGCATTGTATACATTTATCCCATCCCACAATCCCTTCAATTCATCTATCAGTGGTTGTAAGTAGACATCCATATTCTTCACTTGTCTTCTACTAGGGACTATGATAGCCAACATAAGATGTTCATTCTTCATGGAAAACCATGGAGGGATATTTTTATTGATCACTACTACATGCCAAACATAATAGTTGGTGTTCTGGAGGGAATATAGGTTGATGCCATCCATGACTATGTTGAGTCATAGACTTTGTGATTCATCCTTGAATTTTTTGATCCATGTATCTTCTATATACTTCATGGCTATTGAATCAGTTGGGATTCACATAACTCCCAACTCACTTATGTGTGAGGAATTCCATCCCTGCAAAATAGATAATTATTTGCAACAAAAGAGCCTTTGAATACTTGGGATTATAGGCATGTGCCTCAATATCTTAAAATGGGTACCACGTGATTTACCCTTCTTTTTTATTTATCATAGCTGTCATGCCCACATTTCGGACATATCTCTTTGTCTACATATTCTCCTCTATATAGAATACAATCATTTGGACATGCATGATATGATATGTACTCAAAACCCAACATTTACAACAATTTCTTTGCCTCTTCGTAGCTACCAGGAAAGCCATTATCACTCAGAAGAACCTTATCTTTGAATAACCTGTAGTTGGTGATCATGGAAAATATTAAATGTACATTAATGCTGATATAACTATTAACGTTCATAAAATTGACAATTTGTAATGTTCATTGTGTGATTATATTTCTCAAATTTACATAAGGGATGACTTTATGGTAACTTACCTCAAAATTTATGAGAAACATGTATTCGACAAGCCAAAATTTTCTTTCAAGTTTTACAATAACATCATTTTCCCACTGGGTAGACTTTGACTGACCACTAGGTTCGAAGAGAGGGGTGGTGGAAGCAAATTTAAGGCTTTCGAAAAATGTGTCAACGATATGAGCATCATCCCCTAACTGATCATCGTTTTGGACTACATCTAACAACATTGTCTCCATGGCAGTCGTATCCCTTAAGTAATCATCCATACCAACCTCTATTTGATTACCTCCATTGCCATCTTGTGAAGAACTACTATTGTTGTATTCATTCCTAATTGGTGAATCTAGACATAGCAGAAATTGAATGGGTGGTTGATTCAACCATTCTTGGTATCGTTCCTCTTTGATTTTTTCTCTTAATTCATCCTTCTCTCGATTTGACATTTTCGTGGGGTGCAATGAAAGATGGTAGGTAGATCGCTTATCATCACTAGAATCCTAATAATTTCAAAAAATATATTTGAACATAATTAGTACAAAATATATGATATAAATTAGTAAGAATGTTGAAAATGCATGATTAATTTGTTTGACATTGAAATAATTACATTAATATACCAAACAATTATTATTACCATCATTGTCTTGGGATTGTGGCTAGAAGATGCAATATTGTTACAGTTGGCAAGGTGAAGCGCCTGTCCATTTTCATCTACCAAATGCGCCTTGTGGTATGCTGCTCTTGATAAGAGCTTCCGACGTTTTATATCTGTTTCAATATTTTGTGCATCTGAACTCGATTTTGAATCTGCATGAACCTGCAAATTTGTATACATTATAAATTTTATTATGTTAATTGACATGGATAAAAAACATAAATTCAATTAGATAATGAAAATATAAATAAAATCTGAAGTAACTATTACATCTCAATATGGATAGGGACAACTCCACGATGGACTTTGAGAAATATTATGGAATGAGTTGAATTTTGAAGAATTTTCAATTCGATATAATTATGATATTTTCTCCCTGCATTTGAGAAAAATCAACAATAAATTTTAGTGCACACACCTAAAACTAATTTTGGTGCCTTAAAAATAGATTTATTGTTATCGGTGCTTATATACATATAATCACACCGGTTCATTTTAGTTATTGCACACCAGTTCCATGTTATTAACTGACGCACTGGTGACGAAAATCCGCAAATAAAAAAATCGCAACTTTATTTTTTTAAAGTGAAAAAAAATGGTAAATTGAAAAATGGGCGGAAAAATAATTTCGAAAATCTAATTTCATAAAACAATTCTTTAAATAATAAACACTTTTCATTATTTCACTATTTTTGCAACAAATTTCAGCCAGAGATTTGCACGAGACATACATGGAGCAAGAGAGCACGAGAGTACTGTGGAGCAACGAAATACTTTCAAACAGAACTATTCAGACAATCAGAACTCCAAACCTGTGGTGATTCAAAACCTATAGCATAGAATTTCAAACGATCTCGTGATCAGATTTTATTGTTTTTTTTACATTTTCTGCAGTATTTTTTACGTGGTAAGTAAATAATTTAAATTTGTTGTTCATCTTCAAAATAATAATAATATATATATATATATATATATATATATATATATATATATAATAAAAAATAAATAAAAATAAATAAATAAATAAATAAATTAGCCTAAACACTTCATTCTTTTTGTTTCTGCCCTTGCTTCTTATGTTTTTGTGATTTCAGAATTAGGGCTTTTAATTTTAGATTTATAGGGTTTGTATTACTATATATATAGGCCTATGACATCTAACCCATGGGACGACTTGCATAGTCGGATCCCAATCCATGTCAGCCCTTGCGCGAATTTTTAAAAACTATTTTTTTTTAATCAATGCACCCTGCATAACCTAGCGCACCGGTGTGCCCTAGGATTATCACAGTGCACTGCGCACATACTGTTTGATATAATTTTTATTTTATTTTTTTTTTAATCCGTGCACCATATGTAAAATAGGGCACTAGTGCGCTATTTTATTATAGCACACCGCACACGTACTGTTTGGAATTTTTTATTTTTTATTTTGTGTTAATCAGTGCACCATGTAACATATAACGCAGCGGGTCTCCTTGTTGATAGAGAGCACCGTATGGTGGTCACCTATTTACGCAGGGCGTTTATAAGACGTTTTTTTATTATTTTTCTTGTGCTAATCAGTGTGGTGGTTAACATATAACGCACCAATGCTCCTTGTTGACATAGAGCACTGTATGGTGTTTTATACTTTTTTTGCGGTGCATTTATAAGAACACGATACACTGCCGTCAATGCGTACAACATGAAAAGCTCACTACTTTCTTGATATATTTTTTTTACCTAAAAATTTGATGATTTATTTATAAAATATATTAATGAATGATATGGTACAAGTTTCATATTGATAAAGAAATGGCTGACAAGAGATTAACTAACAAAAATACTGATAACACATCAAGAAAAGAAAAAAAGGAATTTTTTTTGTAAATTCTTTACAAAAAATATTTTTTTTGAACTATATGTATTGTTTACTGTGTATCATGCAGAGCCATAAAATGACGAATCTTGATAAGATTATTTTTTATCTAGGACCAAAAGAGCGTAAAAGCTTGATGGAAAAATTGCAAAAGGATGAATCAAGTGAATGAAAAAATACTATCGATCCAATATGAGTTTCTTTTTTTATTTTTTATTAATAATATACTTAAAATTATTAGATAAAATGTTTCAAACAATCTATTAATTCACATATGTTTAATGTTCTATAGGGACCAACAACTCAGAAAAGGAATGTTGTTCTAAGAAAAGAAAAAAAATAGAACATGCAAATGAAAATGAATCGCTCCTTAGCTCATCTGGAGTGGTGCTGGAGGTTAACAAAAGGGGGAAAACTTTTAAAAAAGTTTGAGGGATCTAGTGGAATGAATGTATAGACATTATTTCCACTTACAATACAAAAATCAATCCAATGATTCCAAGAACCAAATTTTATCTAAACTACAGAAAGAGTTTCCAGGGAATTGGTCAATGAGACATGTCAGACTTTTAATAGCAAAAACACACAACAACAAAAAAAATGGAATGAAAAAGTAATATTCCTTTAAATGTTTTTCTATAATTATTCATAAATATATCATTTATAAATATCACTTTTGTTATATTTACTTTTCATATATCAATATAAAAATTAAATAGTTTATTATCATGTTACATTTTCATGGAGATTATGAAAATCTCAAAAGATGAAGGAGATGATATCAAAAATATGCCAGTAGGAATGTCTAAAAAGGTGTACAAGGATATGGTCAAAGAAATAGACAAAATTGCATCGTAGGAGGAGCCATCTCAACAACAACGTGCTTCAAATGTTATATGTAATCATTGATTTTTTGATAATTAGGTACAATAAATAAAAAATTTAGCATTAAATATTAGTTTTCAAATATTTTCTTGTAGAAAAAAAAAAAAATGGAACCCATTCAAAACATAAAAAAAAGACGAAAAGGAATAAAATGGTTGATATCTAAGTTTGTGAGTAATTGTTACTTCCTTATAAAAACTTAACTAGATTTCATTTTTGTATATTTTAAGTTTTTTTACAACAATCATCATTAAATGTCTTGAAACAGGTGCTAACATACAAAGAAGAACCATCAAACGAATTGATTGACATTGGCTTAAATATGGGTTGTGAGTATATGTTGGCATATCAGAAATTAATTGTGGAATTTGTAAGCATCTATCGATCTTGTTTTACTTAGCTCTGTCTATAATTAATAGAACAATTTTTTTATATATATTAAATACATGATTTTTTATGGGGTATAAAACTTGCAGGAAAAAAATTATGGAACTGCGCCAATAGTTGAAATCTTTAAAGATGGCATGAAATTAGGTTTTGAAAGAATGTGTATAGTTCATGAGTCAATTTTTCCTATGGTACGTCATTTATTTTTTATTTACAATGATGTATATTATTTAATATTGCAATTTTCATTATTCTCACCAATGTATATACACTCATTACAATTTATTTTTATGTTTGTCGATGGAAGGTGAAGAAGAAGAAAAAAATCAACACCATGAACAAAACATTCCTCAAAATAGTCCAAGTCATGAAAGTAGCACAAGCAGTGACAACAGTTCAAGCGAATAATGATGATCATTATGTTTGGATATCAAAGCAAGGCATTATACTTTTTGAAATATTTGTCTTTGAAATAAGACATTTTGTTTAATGTAATGAACATAGTGTCCCAATTTAAAGACAAAGGGATACCAATAACTGTCCCATTTTGTATGACAAAGATTGTCTTATTCATATATATATATAATAAAATATGTTTTAATTTATTCTATTACGTTCTCCATTGTCGCTGTGAAATGTAGCACCACTGATTAAATTTATGGATGGTTAAATATTATAATGAAGAGATGTGAAATCTGATGATATGATATAACAAATTAATCCAAACATCACATTCAATTGCACTAATAAAAATTTAATTGATATGAATATTGTTATAAGATATTTGTCACCTTTTGATGAATAATGAATTTAAAAAATCACAATAATTATGATATGATATAAAACATTAATCTAAACATCACATTTAAATGCATTAATAAAAATTTAATTAATATGAATTTTTTTATAAGATATGTGTCAACTTTTGATGAATAATGAATTTTAAAAATCACAATAATTGCACTGTCACAGGTCGATGTTTCTAAAAAATACAAAATGAACACTGGTGCATGTCAGTTACTGTACACTGGTGCGTTTGTATGATACATCACACCAGTGCGTTTCTACGATCTATGGGTACCACACAAATACCAATACCAATTATAAATCTCGGTGATTTTATGCGATGCTGCGCACCGGTGTGTTTATGTGAGACTACTCAGCGGTGCGTTTTTATGACCTATGGGCACCGCTCAAATACCAATGTGAATTAGAAAAATCGGTGCGTTCATGCGATACTACGCATCGGTGCTTTTATGTGAGACTACTCAACGGTGTGTTTTTACAACCTATGGGCACTGGACAAATACCAATACGAATTAGAACAATCGGTGTGTTTTTGTGATACTACACAACGATGCGTTTCTATAATACTATGAACCGGTGCGTTGATACAACCTATGGGCATCGCACAATTCCCAATACCAATTAGAACAACTTGGTGCATTATATCACCTACAGTGCACCAGATGCGGTTTTAGACCTTTACGGCCTAGTGCATGCACCTTCGACCACCACAGGCCGACTGTCTAGATGACACACACCGATGCGCTGACACCTGAGTAGCGCATTGATGAAGAAAACATCTGTAATAACCTTCGGTTCCCTAGTTTTTTTATTTGTGTTGAAATTCCATTAGAAGCTCTATGAAAACCTCCGTTACCGAAAACGGATGTTGTAGAAAATGTTTTTTTGACAATTTTGGAAATTTTATAACACTAAAAACCTCCTTTATAACTTCTGCTAGAGGGTCTTTTCCTTGTAGTGAAAGAAATTTTGATACAAAATTCAATTTCAAACTCTCCAATGGAACCCAGTTATTAAACGCTACCCTCTTCCAAAACACACCTAAACTAATGACAAAAGAAGCACCAATTCAAATAAAAAAGATAATGATCACGATAAATTCACACTTTCCAATTATTCCCTTCTCGTTTTCCTTCCAGATTCTCTCTAGTGCAAATGATACAAATATTCCACATCCAATTCCATTTTGTTATCTCTAAATTGGTGCTGATGGGCTGCTCCACCAGACAACTTAGAGTAACTCTTTTAAACCAGCTTTTGACTGAGGATTAGCCTCTTCAATGTGAGAGGTCTCTCTCAAATTTGTTGGAATCACGATTTCCGTTAGACCAAAACTTTTAGGCATTAGCCTCCGCTACAATCACTAGAGTTAGGATCCACGAGAGGTATTTATTCCATGTCACGAAACACATGGGGAGTGTTGAACCCAATGTCCAGCAATCTCACCCCCAACGCAAGTCGGGTGAGTTTCAAACTCGAGACCTGTCTCTCAGATACCACTTATTAGAATCGGGATTATTGTTAGACCAAAACCAACAAGAATTATTCTCCAGTATAATTTCCATAGTTAGGATCCACGAGAGGTGGTTAGTCCATGTCGTGAAACACACGGGGAGCGTTGAACCCAATGTCCAACAAAATTAACTTATGATTTTCTCAATTATGATTCAATCATATGGATAGCTCTGTGATATGTACTTTAATGTATTTGATTGCAGGTGAAAAATGTGTAGGGTTCACTACCATTGGGCTTATGGAGTCATTGTGTGGAAGATCAATGACAATGGCTCTCCTTGTGGAAGCTGAGGATTTTAATGTTTTAATGAAAGGAAAATACACACACAGAAATATTCAATAGCTTAATTTTAAAAGGAAGTCAGAGCATGAAGAACATGAATTCTGAGTAATTCAACATCAAGATATTGCAAACAAAATATTAATATACATAAGACATAAACTCATTGAAACACACAAAGAATCTCAGGTGAAGAATAAAACACAGTCACTGTATATTACTGATGATCAAAAAATTACAATAGTGGTAGTGTCAAATTACATTCTCAAACCACTTCTCATTTGAATTTCTTCCTATTAATAGGATTTTTTTCATTACATTGTATCTGCCCATCCAGCTAGATCATTGAACCATCATCTTTGACACCTATCTTAACCATAAACTATATTCCTGGAACTGAAAAAGACACCTAATAACTTAAGACTTACAAGCCGATTAGGACTCTACCTTTCATTTATTACATTCACTTATCTGTATAATGGGATAATTACATCGATGATAACCAAGTGCTCAAGTGGCACTAACCATAACCTAGACATAAATATACCCACTAGATTTAGAAACTAATCACCCTATTTTTAAGGAGTAGATAACCATAACATTTGATCATTGTCTTTATGCTGAGCTGGAAAGGTGACATCTTTGTTGAGGAGAAAATCCTTGCTGGATTGTCCCACTGCTACCTTTTAATGCCTCCACGTGGTTGGTTTCCCTTCAATACACTTTCAAAACACCAAAATACAACTAATATCTCCTTGCTGCAAAAACATAGTGAAATAGGCAGTTTTGTAGCATAGTTTGGTAGCAAATCCATTTCAGCCAGCTAGGTCGACTTTTAGCTTCTCTTTCTGATTGGGATATGTTTGTTAGATAAAATAATCTAAATAAAACTCTTTTACTCCTTTGATTTCCAGCCAAAATGAGAGTTTTCTCAAAAAGTAACCTAAAGGGATTTCATAGCGAAATATCACCTTCAAGCCTAGGCTTCACTATGAAATTTCCTAATTGGCAGAAAAACATAGAATTTTCCCTTTTCTTCACAATTTCACCTTCCAAATTGGAAATAATTTTTATTGAATGCTGGAAAATTTTTCAAAAATATTTAGTCCAACTCTTCAAACTTTGGGCACTCCATCCTTAGCAGTAGAAGGCTGCATCTCCTCAGGCTCATTTATCACTTTGATTTTCAGCCCTCTTTTCTTCAATTCTTCCTAAATCAACTCCATTTTATCCTCTAGTTATTTAACCTATCCCTTGAGCTTCTTCATTTCAGATTATAACCACAGGTATCTCTTTCTGGTGTTTTTCATTACTCTTCTCGAAGGAAGTGTTCTTTTCAGTAACTTTTTGGCATTTTTCAGTGATTTATCATATTGGTTCAAATGATCATTTACTTTTTCTTCAAAATCTACCATAATATTTCTATCTACCTTGGCCTCCTGTAGTTCTAATTTGACTTCAATGACCTCTTCTCTGACCTCTCTTAACTGTTCCTGCAATACTTGTACTTCAAGCTTTTCCACCATCTGCTCCTTTCCTTTCCTTTACACAAAAACTTATTTTGTTGTTGGAGATAAGTCTATGATATCTTTTGTGATTGGGTGCTTTCCTTTGTCAACATCTTCTTTCTACTTGTTTTCCATGACACCCTTTGCAAGTTGTAGCCTCGTAAGTGGTTTCCTTGGCTGGAATATGAAACCTGCATCTTCTCCTGCAAAATCTAACTTTTTAACAGTCTTACCTTTATGTTTCTTCTTCTTGTCATCTTCAATGTATTCAGTTCTAAAAATTGGAGCCTATTCAATATATATTGCTTAGAGGATGTCTTCAAGATTTCCCTTTCCAATGGTTTGACTTCTAGTTATCCTCTTGCTACCATGCTTGCTAATATTTTGTTTGTTGCTTGTAGGTGATGGTTGTGGTATATTTGCCTCTAGTATAGGTTCTGTTTCAACATCCATTGACTCCAAGATAGAATTTGTATCTTCTTCATTTACACCTTCTGTCACAGTTGGAGATGAAGTAATTTTTGGCTTTGAAGTCTTCTTAGGTGTCACTCAATCAACTTCATACCCACTGAGGAAAAGGAAAAATTCCCAATCTCCGTTTAATTTCTTCAATTCTTCCAGCACCAAGAGTTTAATTAGACCATGGTGAAAAACTAATGTCTCACTACCTTCAACCCTGGCTTTAACCTTATCAGACATCTTCCCTAAACTTCTAAACAAAAATAAAGGAATATCAAGGGGTTGTTTATCGGTGATATGTAAAAGGAGCCTGAAATGGTACATGCAAACCATATGAAACCTCCCCTCATAGGTAAAGTACTTCTGGATTAAAAAAAAAAATTTAGAATAATTTTCCTTCATATAACTTCTTGGAATCCCAAATTCCATATCAACTCCAATGTGTTCGTGTTTGAAAAATTCCTCGCAGATCTGCATTTTTAATTTAGTGGCTTTGAACCACTCTTCACCTTCTCTTGGTATCTCTATAGCCTGAGAAATGGTATCGGGTGACATTATGAAATTTAAAACCCCCACCTTCGAGGTTGTGCCTGTAAATTTCACTGCAAAATCCTTTGATATCTGGGCATGAAATCCTTGAAGCTTTTGAAAAAATTGTAGACATCCAAAATTTCTGAATGCATCCATGAAACTAGGGTCTTCATTTAATAACTTGAGGTAAATGGGCTCGTATCTCACACAATATACTCCCTTGTTCAACTTCTTCTTCATAGCCATTCTTCTTTATAACCACCCTATCTCTCTAACTATGACAGCTGTAGATAAAAACGATAGACAACAAGTTTCTTACGGTGGGAGTCAGCTCTTCAAAGATGATACTAGAATGTTGCATGCAAGGATTTAAACAACAGATGAAAGAGAGATTTTTTGAGATGAATTTAAAAATGCAATTTGAAAGTTGGGAGAATGATGCCAAATGTGGGAATAAAAAGGTAATGATGAAGGTAATTACAATCTTGCATGATTGGGTGATCATGATAACTAATTGGGTGACCTCATCTTTACCCCCGACTATCAATATTTTGAAAAATCGTTGTCCTCTGTTTTTCTACAGAAAAACACGATTCCGCATTGAAGATAGTTATAAACCTGGCATATTCGCTACAAAATTGTCAGGTGATTCCGTAGCAAAATATTCCATTATGCAGTTATATTCACTACCAAATAGTGAAAAAATAGACAGGTGGCACTTGTTTGATTGGACACCATGCATGTGAAAACTAAGTGGAATTGAGTGGATTTGACTAACATGACATGACTAATGGGGGGTTTTAGACTTAGGGTAACGTTTATTTCATGGGATTTTTTCATCAATTTCTTGAACTAACCTATTAAGACAAAATGAAACCTAGGTGAGTGAGGTGAGTGACCCTATCAGAAAGTTTGAAAATTTACGTGTGATAATAGTGGCTACACTGGGGATGGTGTGCCCTTGTGGTACATCAAAGAACTTGTAGTTCTAGTGACTTCTTTTAAGGAAAACAAAAAGTTCTGAAATTGATGAAGAATTCTTCAAACTCTTATGGCCTTCTTCTCGGGCTCAAGCTCGATGATGAACTCATCTTTATTGGCAAAACATCATCACAAAAAATGAAATATATACAATGGAGTGAAATTCAGTAAAAGGAATTAGGATGAATAGTGTTTTAGAAACGTGTCATTGATAGTTCCCCCTTCACACAGCTATCCATCCATCTCTTGATGCAGAAAAGTGTTTTTTACATGATATGCAGCTATCACAAATGACCCCTTCCAAATGTTCTCAAACTTTTCATGCTTCCCCTTTTATTCAATTCTGGATTCCCATTTCAGAACTACATCTTGGATCTGGAATTTTCCTCTTTAGTTAGAAACATCCCAGACATGTCTTCATCTAAGAAATGAATAATATCTTCTTTGCACTTAGGTTGAGCTTCCTCTTCATCAAGTAAATTCTGTTGAAAGGGAGGCCTCACTTATGTGTCAGGTTGATTATGTTTTCTCTTTGTCATTGCTGATTTTGAGGCCTCCTAAATTGTGGATTTCTGATGTGTGTATATCAAACTTAACATCTGAGGATGAATGCTTTTCCTCTTCTTTCAATTTTGTTTCTCCCATCTTAGACCTCTTGGCAGCTTCCATGTTTGCCTCCACTTTTATTGCACCAGTCTGCATTTCTGCTAAAGAAGAAGACTCTCTTTCTCTTAGCAAGATGGAAAACTCATAATCAAATGCCTCTGCATAGTCTAATTGGGCAGCTCCTAGAGGAGGTTTAATATGAGTAGGTATGGAGTTATAGATCTTTTTAAACCTCTTAGAGAATTCTTGGACAGATTCATTTAAGGATCTCTTCAAATTGTTATACTCATTCAGACCTTGTACTGGATTCACCTTACTCCCCCACTTGGTCAAAAAACTATCTTCTAGTTTATCCCAATTCATCAAACTTGCTAGAGCTAAGTCCTTAAAACATTTTCTTACTTAACCAATGAAACTCTGAGGAAATAATATCATTTTTACATCCTCATGGTCTGCCTCCTCTCTGTTAATGAAATCATTAAATTTGTCTACATGTTCATCATCTGATATTTCCTCTTCACTCCCAAATTTTTTAATTCTAGTTGAGTATCCATCTGGGATGTCATGAAGGACATCAGGGAGGACAAGTGGAGCATATCTTGCAGGTCCTATAGGTGGAGGAGGAGGAACAATTCCATCCATTATGACAGGAGCTTTGTTATGTGGAATGACAATAGATGAATTTAAATTCTGACTTTTGGAAAACACAGTAGGTGAGGCTAAACTATTAGGAGATGGTTTAGATGGTATTTGAAGCCTTGATATGAATGAAATCCATTGAGGAAAAGGTGTACTAGATTTTATCCAACAAAAATTCAAATGGATCCAACTCTTTTAAATTTTCAAAAGACTCCCTCTCTAACAACAACTCTGATGTGACTATTTTCCGAAATTCTTCTTTTTCCTCCTTAGATACTATGGATGATGTGTCAATATCTAGTCTTTGTAGGTCTAGTATTATGTCAGTCAGTTCATTTCAGTCTTAGACCTAAACAATACTTCTTCAATTTTATCATCAAATTTCCTGTCTTTAGGACTTAGAATAACTTTATAGGACACATCTCTTGAATGTGATGGAATACCTGATTTTGAAGAGCTGCTTCTAATGCCCTGAGGATCATTTCTGGATTATACAAAATTGTAGGTGGGTTAGGATATGGATTTCTCCTTGTGTGTCTATTTCTCAAAGCCACCTTTAAGCATGAAGATATTTAGTGGATACACCAAGGTAGTTTCTATAGCCTCGAAATTTTATGAGCTCCTGATACCTCCAAGAGTTCGGCTTCATAGTTTGAGCACAAAATTCGGGAAATATGTATTTAGACTCATGGAAAACACACCAAAATGTTATCTCTAAATTGGTACTGATGGGCTGCTCCACCAGACAACTTAGAGTAACTCTTTCAAACCAGCTTTTGACTGAGGATTAGCCTCTTTGGCCTGACAGGGCTCTCTCAAATTAACTTATGATTTTCTCAATTAGGATTCAATCAGATGTCTAACTCTGTGATATGTACTTTGATGTATTTTATTACAGGTGAAAAATGTGTAGGGTTCACTACCATTGGGCTTATGGAGTCAATGTGAGGAAACTCAATGAAAATGGCTCTCCTTGTGGAAGCTGAGGCTTTTAATGTTTCAATGAAAGGACAATACACACATAGGAATATTCAATATCTTGATGTTGAATTACTCAGAATTCATGTTCTTCATGCTCTAAATTCCTTTTAACATTAAACTATTGAATATTCTTGTGTGTGTATTTTCCTTTCATTGAAACATTAAAAGCCTCAGCTTCTACAAGGAGAGCCATTGTCATTGAATTTCCTCACACTGACACCATAAGCCCAATGGTAGTGAACCCTACACATTTTTCACCTGCAATCAAATACATTAAAGTACATATCACAGAGTTAGCCATCTGATTGAATTCTAATTGAGAAAATCATAAGTTAATTTGAGAGAGCCCTCTCAGGTTGAAGAGGCTAATCCTCAGTTAAAATCTGGTTTGAAAGAGTTAATCTAAGTTGTTTAGTGGAGGATCCCATCAGTACCAATTCAGAGATAACAAATTTCATGAAGGAAAAAAATATGTTTATCGAAAAAAATAGGATGGAACCCATGTTTTCTATCAAGCCTATATGAAACAAAAGTTATTACTTCTCTAATATATTTTATCACTGAAATGTAATAAATGCCACCATTGTTCTCCATACCTACATTTGAATGACAAAAATATACAATTAAAATTTATATATATATATATATATATATATATATATATATATATATATATATATATATATATATATAACCCATAAAAAAATTTAATAGATACATATGAAATTAAAAATCCATAAGAAAAGTTAATTAGACATAAAAACGTGAATTTACTCAAAAGAAATTAGCGACGTGCATACAAAAAATTTCAAGAAACACCAACAATTACAAAAATGTATTCATCAAATTGTATTCAAGATAAATACCCCATAAATTTTAATGACTTAAATCATTCCTCCTCTTTCTTTCTGTGTAACATGTGCACTATCTTGCATTTTTGCATAATGTTGAAAAGAAAAAAGCAGTGAAATCTGTAAACCCTCTATTAATTTCACTCTTGATATAGCTGTAAATTTTAGACCCTGCCTCTCTCAGTCTCCAATATATAGAGTGGATCATTGAAAAATCATCCTCTATGATTTGTGTATTATCAATGGCCATGCCATTTTTAAAGGCATATGTCTCAGATTCCCCCTAACAATAGGTGCAATGGGTACAAGAATAAGACAGTCCCTATCAAATGGAACACCACAATATTTTTCAAAAATAACTGTAGAAAAATCTTGAAGTTGTGGTGGGTTAAAACTAGGAGTGAAGAAAATATTTCAATATATCCAAGTGCACCATTGACCAGACCAGCTTCAACCCTAATCCAGATTTATGCAGGAACACAACATAATACAAAAATAACCATAAACATAGAAATATAGCGGAAATAAGGCTTCATTTCATTAATATCAAATCACAGAAATATTCTTACAAACATGATGGAAATAAAATAGCTATGGTGCTAGTAGCGAATCTCTGAGAAGAGATGTGGCGGCTACAGATCTCTAAACTATGTTATAATGAGGCTCGAGGGCCTATTTATAATGGAGAAATAATGGAGAACTCTAAACGTCCAAAACCCGAACCCTAGGAGATGAAGCGCAAAAACTATGGGCCCCGTTTGGGTAAATTGGTGTTTCAACTTCCCAGGGACATAACTTCGGCATACTATCTCCGTTTAGGGCTTCAAAATGGCTCCAGAAGTTTAGGACCGAAAAACTGCTAAAAATAGTAAGTTATGAAAAAAACTGAAAGAGACAATGGTGGGGCCCCAAGTGGAATAGGCGGGTAGCCACCATTATCCACCTGGATCATTCCTCCCCCCTTAGGAAGCAATGGTCCCCAATGTGTTGAGTTCCTCCATGAGATGAGGAAACTTCTGTTGAACTTGGTCCCTGATAAACCACTTGCCTTGGTGCAGGAGTTGGCCAGCTTTGACAACTTGATATAGTTGGATCTTCTGTTGGCGAGTGTTCTTCATTTGGATGTCCATGATACAGTCTGTGGTGGCCTGTTCCATGCATTCTGGGTTTAACTCTTTTGGTGTGAGTTCATCTGCAATGTCAAAAGTGTCCAATAGAGGTGGGAATTAGGGGCGAAGGCAGTCTACATTAAATACTGGGTGCAGACCAAGGAATGGTGGAATACTGATCTCTAAATAATTTTTCCCTACAACCTTGGTGATGGTGTACGACCCATATTGGAGCAGGCGAATCTTGCAGTGGGGTCCAGTGAGGTGCTCCTTCTACAAATTTAGCCACACTTTTTTTCCCACCTAGAAGTTGTGTGGCACCCGATGTTGATCATGTCGTTGCTTGTACTTAGCATTGGCTCTGTCCAATATGTCATGAACCTGTTGGCGGATGTGCTAAATGTGCTCGATGAAGTTGTTTTCTTTGTTATATTTAGACTGGACATGAGCCGAATCAGCTTGAGTGGCTGCAAATGGCATGGTTACGTTAATTGGACATAGTGGCTGGAATCCCAGGCCCACCTGAAAGGGGCTGTGGCCGGTTGAGTTGTGGAGAGCCCGGTTATAACTGTGTTGTACATAGGGAAGGCTCTCATCCCATGTACATGGATGCTTTGAATTGTACATGCGCAGAATGTGTACAATCATCTTGTTGACGACCTCTATCTGGTCATCAATTTGGGGATGGAAAGTTGTGGACTTGGTAAGCTTGGTGTCCAACATTAACTAGAGGCTGGACCAAAATGTGCTGAGGAACATGCTGTCGTGATCTGATATGATAGGTTGTGGGATCCCAAAGTGCACCCACACTCGTTCAAAGAAGATTTTAGTAGTGGCTCCTACTGTGATATTCTTCTTGTAGGTCGCCATAATGGCCATCTTTGAGAATCTGTCAACGATCATGAAAACACAGTCGTTTCCATGCTTAGTAGAAGGAAGGCCTGGCATGTAATTCATGGAGATGGATTCCCAAGGTTGACTAGGGGTGGGTATTAGAGTATAGAGCCCTTGCTTCTTGATGGTTGGTTTGGCAATGGCGCAAGAAGTGCAGGATATGATGTACTTCCCGACATCCTGTCGAAGGTTCAGCCAATATAATTACTTCTGCAGTACTGCCACCGTTTTCTAGACCCAAAAATTCCCAGCGACTCGATTTTAGTGTGCTTCCCATATCATCTTAGCATGCTCTCTTGAAGGAACACAAAGGTGTCCCAGGTGACATAATAGTGCATCTTGGAGGTGAAATTTTGGAACTTGCATACCCCCCAAGAGTGCCTTGTATGTGTAGCTAAATTTTGGATTATTCTTGTAGAGAAGCGGCCAATTAGAAGTCTCATGCCCACAAGAGTTGAGAATGGTGGTTATGGCCACGATCATTGGTCGGCTAAGTCAGTCTACAACATTATTGGTGCTACCCTTCTTGTACTTGATGTTCAAATGAAATTGCTGCAGATATGTGGACCACTTCTGATGGCGATCGTTCTGCAACTTCCCTTGTGTCTATATGAACTGCAGGGGTCCGTGGTCTGTGTGGATGATTGTCTCCTTCCCCAAAATGCAATGCTTCCATTGTCGACAATCCTGCACAATGGAATACATTTCTTTGTCATAAGTGGGATACTTTCAAATTGTGTTGGACAATGTCTCACTATGATATGCCACTGGATGCCCCTGTTGAGTAATAAATACCCCAATAGCATAGTCAGAGGCATCTGTCTCTATCTCAAATGGTTGTTTCAAGTCTAGTAATGTGAGCACTGGGGCAGAACAGAGGCGATGTTTCAATTCTATGAACGCCTTCTGTTGATATTCTGACAAACAAAATTTTTCTTTCTCTCCTCCCTTGGTGACTTGACTTAAGGGCCAAGTGATATGAGAGAATCCCAACATGAACCTGCAGTAGAAATTAGCAAGACCCAAAAAGCTGCGAAGCTCTGTTAGGGTGGTTGGGGCTGGCTAATCCTGAATGACTTGGATCTTGGCTGGATCCACATGCACCCCCCTTTCATCAATAATGTATCCCAGATATTGAACCTCAGTCATGCCAAAAGTGCATTTCTCCAATTTGGCACACAACTTGTGTTGCCGCAGTGTTTGGAGGACTTCTCGGATGTGGTGGAGGTGCTCTTCCCAAGTCTGGCTAAAGATAAGAATGTCATCCAAGTATACCACTACAAATGAGTTGGTGAATGGACGCAAGATGTCATCCATCAACCTCATGAAGGTTGTGGGAGCATTTGTCGATCCGAAAGGCATGACGAGCCATTCTAAAAGGCCCTCCTTGTCTTTGAAGGCAGTATTCCACACATCAGAGGGTTTGATTGGTACCTGGTGATACCCAGACTTCAAGTCGATCTTGCTAAAATATTTTTCCCCTTTGAGTTGGTCCAAAAGTTCATCAATCTGTGGGATTGGGTACCTATTCCAGACAGTGATCTTGTTCAACGCCTTATAATCAATACAGAGTCTCCAAGTCCCATCCTTCTTCTGCACCAACATGATCGGGCTCCCACAGGGCGATGAACTTGGATAGATGTGACCTTTCTGCAGCAGCTCCTGAATCTACCTCTTGATTTCATCATTCTCTAGAATAGAGCGCCTATAGATCGGTCCATTGGGTAGTGGCACACCTAGGGTCAGGTCAATGGGTTGCTTTACCTGACAGTGTAGAGGCACCCCTGTGGGTGAGGTGAAGATGACCCCGTACTCCTCCACAACCTTGTCCATTTGTTGTTGTCATGCAGAGGAGCCATGTATGGAGGTCATGGCCATAGTATTCTTCTTGCTCTGGGGGTGAATCATCAGGAAAAAAAATTTCCTGGTTTGGGAAATGAGCTTACTGCATTGTTTTGCATTAACCAAAGAGATAGTGGGAGGTGGTGGTACCTCTGGTATCCTATACAATTTACTTTCCAAAGTAACAATAACAGCATGAGGCTGGAACTCATACACAGCATGTCACTTCCACAAGTATGGTTTGCCTAATCACTGCAAGGATCACTGCAAGGATCGATGACAATGGCAAAGGAATCTGAATTCTCAATTCAGAATTCGACTTGGGTATATTGAGTAAATGCGAAATAGAGATATATACAATCAAACAAAAACTTGGACTATTGAGTTTAAGTCTTATGACTTCAGGAATGATTGTGAGGGGTGATTATGGAGTAAATTAGAGATTCGAATCAATGCCAGAAAGGAGATTCAATCACAGAGAATGCAGATTAGGACTGGAATAATGCCTGTATTATGGCTTGGAGCTGGAATGAAGAAATAGAGGAGAAGTTTTGATAACCTCCTAAGGAAATTCTGCATAGAACTTAAATGAGCTGGCGTATCTAGATGAAACCAAAGTACAGTGATTAGTTTACGGAATCACGAACTTGAATGTGCAGTTAGAAGTGGAACTGTAACAGGGTGGAACTGTGCGAGGGAGTCGTGAAGCGGGTTCTTGAACCCACAAGTGGTATTCGCATTGCAAAAATATGGTAAGTTATTTTCCTAAAAAAAACTTGATAAAGCTCATTGAGTGACACATGGCATAAGGTGGTATTCAATTACCACCCATTTCACAAAATATTTTGGTATTAAAGCTCCGCAGTGGAAAAAATGCGATTGTCGTTAGATGTGGATCGATGGAGATCCAACTGTGGATGCGCATCTATTTGCTGGAGAATTAATGAATGGGTATAGTTGTTGTGGGCCTGAGTACTATATGAAATTCATATGATTTAATTCAAATTCGAGGTTTATAAGGTCCAATTTTCATAATTGAAATGTGATGTTATCGTGGGCTAAACATTAATATATGTTATTGTTGGGTTTAAATACAAGGACAAAGCCTTTCTATAATGGTGGTTGATATTTGAATATGAAATGGAAAGTGTTTATTAAACATCGGTTGTGTGGGCCCAAATGAATCCAAAATATTTGTTGGGGTATTAAAATCCAAAGTCGATACTTTATTATAATGTTTCTCAGAAATTGAATGGAGGACATAACATATGTTAATACATTATGGTTGATGTCAAACAATAAATCCAGGAGCATTAAATAGTAGAGGTGGTTTTGGTGAATCTAAACCGGCAGTATCACGTGGTCTCAAGGGTGGTAAGTGGTTTTACCTTTTGAAACGCGATATCACCCATTGCTCGACGTGTGGAAAAAGTGGTAAGAGTAAAACCACTTTTATTGCGTAATTTTAAGAGGTTAAAGAGAGTGCAGTTAAATTACGTGATATCCGTCGGATGTGCACCCAAAGTATTGTTGGAGCGCGAGAGAAAATTAACCGTGGGATTGTAAGTCAAGTTGCATGGTCGATAATGCAGAGGTAAGTTGTGCATATCGTGGGCCTCGAATGTTATTTTATGTTGGCGCTGACATTTTAATTAATTCCGTAAAGATTGTGAGTTGGGTTGATTATAAATCCAAGGATAAAGGCTTAATATAACAGTGGTCGAGTTTCGAATATGAAGTGGAATGTAATATGGTCAGTGGGATATTAAATGAGTTGAGTCCTGCTTCAATGACTTGATATGATATGGGACTATTTGTTAATACTTAGTTTTAACTAAGGGCGAAGACTTATATTTGATATAATATATGTTTCCGGAATCATAGTACAATTTGGGGTTTTAATTCAAGTCTTATTACACTCAGATTTCTATAAAGTGAGTGTGGGCCCCAATCTTTTTATATATTGAAGTCTGGGTTTTAACCAAGGTTGGGTTTGATATATGTTAATAACTATTGTGGCCATATATTCATATTTGTTGGCATTTTATTTTAATCCAAAGTCAAAGTTCGTGTGAATATGTGCATTGGTTTATCCACGTTATGATATGGCTTGCTATTCTATGGTTTCCTCAACCTTTATTTGAAGGGAAAAGAAACTACCGTGGTAAGTTATAGTGTTGGATTTTAAACCAAGGGTGGAATATTAACATGGGTAAGATGTGCAATGGATGGTGGCCGAAAGTATAATGCGTTGCACACATTTTATGAATGATAAGAAGGTAATTTGAAACCGTAAAGGTTTATGTCGTGGAGTTTATACCTATATGAGTATCCATTCCATAAAGTGGCCACTATATAATGCGTGTATTATAAAGGTCGAAATTTGATTCGAATGCTCATAAGTGTATTGAATGAGGTTTATTGTTTGGATTTAATTGTATATGCATATTTGAAATATGAATTTTATCATATGTATGGTTTCATAACCATAGATGAAATAAGCTTCCGCGTACAGTAATTTAAATTGCCAGTTCAGAAAATAAGATATTGAAATTTCCTAGATCGGAATTTGTATAGAGCACAGAAATTGGAGATGCATTTTCACATGCACAGGAATGAAAATGTTGGTCTGGTAGGGGTACATGCATATAAAGTAGGAGAGTATGCAGAACTGTTACATGACAGTAGCAGAAAAGCCAAACACACAGCGAGCCAAGAATTGAATGGGTTGAATTGAAATATTTATTGTAACTAAAAATGTAAAGTTTTATTTATTTTATATTGTTTGTGATGCATTGGCAAGTCTCTGAAGGAAAAAAAAAACTCCACTGAAATACTGAAATATGTATAGACTGCTATATTCCTCTGAATGAGCTGGACAAAGAAATGAGTTTGTGGAAGGCAAAGAGTCATGGCTGTTCATTTCGAATTCCCTGTGGAATTCTAATAGTCATGAGGTAATCTCTATAAATGATATTACAAAGATATACACAGAGAGGTTAGAGAATGGATAAATGAGGCAGAGAGGGTAAGAAGAAGGAGAATCAGATAGATAATTTGTGAAGATTCAGAGATGATATAAGGCGGATATGAAGGTTGGTGTACAACAGTGAAGAAGGAATAGAACAGAGCTGATATCCATGTAAATCAACATGTGTTTTTTATGAAAAGAGTAAGGAATTTGGTGCTTCCATATCAAGTTGTTGCTTGATAGATGTTAGTTGTAGCTGGCTGAGGTAGGGGCCTCCTATAGGTTGTAGCCGGTAGAATATAGATGGGAGTTGGAGCTTCCTTGCAATTTGTAGCTTGTAGAATTGAGGTAGTAGCCTCCTGTGGGTTGGAGCCTACAGAAAATTAGTGGTGAGAGGGAGTTGGAGCTTGCCTTTGCATCACAACAATAATAAGATGTGGTTTTCTCCCTTTTTTGGGTTTCCACTTATATCTGTTGTCTATGTGCATGATGTTTATGTGTTGATATGGTTTATCTAATCCGCTTTATATCTGATGCTCACATATTAAGATTGTTGTTACATTATGTAATAAGTTGATCATGGAATGAAGGTGTAAATAATTTTAAAGGAAAGTTTTAAAAGTCCATGAATGTGTTAAACTGATTCACCCCCCCTCTAAGTTTAACTAAGGGTTCAACAATTGGTATTAGAGTGGGTTCCTTTGGTGTAAGCCTAATATATTGAAGGAGATTTGGTTGAGTCATGGACTATCAAAATGTACCTGTGCTAAATACAACAAAATTTATGGAATGGAGAGATAAGGTTAAAACAGATTTAATGGCTTATGAACCTGAGGTATGGAAACTTGTATGTGATGGTTACTGCATAGACTCTCCCTCGTTGCAAGAACAATAGTGGAATGCCAAGGAAAAATGTGTGATATATAATAGTCTTCATAACAAGGATTTTGACTTAATAATGGATCTAACCTCTGCAAAAGAAAACTGGGACATATTTAATTTCATGCATGAAGTAGACACTAGTGAATGCATTATCAAGAAGGAGAAGATAAACCAGAAGAAGAAGAAAAATTCCTTTCAAAAGGAAAAAGGTCAATCAAATGACATACCTGCTAGGGTGAATGGATGTGAGTACCATGAAGAAATTACAGTTGAGGAAAAAGCCAAACTTGACACAACCTTGACTGAAATAGAAAGATTGAAGAGTGAAAACAAAGACCTTAAGACATTGGTGCAAATATGTGATGAGAGAGAATATGAAGATAAGGAAGAAATTGTTGGCCTGAAGGCACAACTTGAAGAAGCAAGGAAAGTAGAAGACACTCTGCTGCAACAAATGAGAGAGAAATGTCTGGAATGTGGAAGATTGGAAGAAGAAGTAGTGTGCCTAAGAAAGAAATTAGAAAAATCCCAAAGAGAATTATTAATAAATACTCCTCAAATGAAAAGCTCTGGACAGTTGGACCAAATTATAAATGCTCAAAGGTCTCCTCTCATAAAGATTGGGATAGGCTATGAAGGAGAAACAAATAAGTCCAAGGTAGAAGATAAGAGGAATGTAATTTTTGTAAAAGCTGTAAAGGATAATGAAGCAGCTCAGAAAATTCCTACAGAATTAGAAGCTGACAAGAACTGATTTGCAAAGAAACAAAAAGAAACAAGAAGCAACATGAAAAGACAAAGAATGAGAAGATGAAACAATCAACTGCTAAAGGCTCATACGCTCCTAAGGATGAATTGAACAAATTCGGAAGATGTCAAAGGAGGTTCTTTCCTCCTATGAAAAATACCACATGTTTCTTTTGTCATAAACCAGGACATATTGCAGCACATTGTAAGACAAGGCATATCAACTTAAGTAGCAAAAGATGCAACAAATGAGAAGAATACCTCAAGAAAACAAATGGAAAGGAAAATTTCTCACCAGGTACATAAATGATTTCCATGGCTACTGTTACGCATGCAATAATTTTGGACATAAACTTTTTGAATGTAAATTATGTTCAAAAGGGAGCATAAAATATTATACATGAGCTCAAATGTACCTTGGTAAAATAAGATGTTATGTATGCCTCAAGCTTGGTCACAAAGCAAAAGACTGTAAACTGCCATATACATTAAATAACTCTAGACAGATGATTGAATCTAATCAAATCAAACAAAACTATGAATAAAAAAGAAGTGTAGACATTATGAATAACCCCAATAAAGTATGGAACGAAAAGAGAAAGGGGGATCCTGTTACCTCAATAACATAATGAATCCATCATGGTCTCAAGGGGAGCTGCTCTAGGAAGCAATGCAAATATCCAACCAGTGATAGATATGAAGCAACATCCCAGGGGGAGAGCAGTTCATAAATAGTCCCCATGAAAGTAGTCTAAGAAGAGATCCTTGGAATTAGAACAACTATAAGATCAGGAAGGGAAAAGAAAACTCCTCTAACAGAGAACTATAGAGGAAGAAGATTATCTAAAGCATTCAACAGCCAACAGGTTGATGGAAGGAGAGAAGCCAACAAGAATCCATGATGGTAGAGGGAACATTAGCCATGAAAATGTAAGCTAAGAAGACATCGGCACATTAAGTGATGAATGGTTAAAATCACAAAAATTAAGTTTCGAGCTATAGAACTAAAAAGACCCATAAAGGATGATCACATTGTGCATCATACTGCTAGAATTAACAATGAATCACATTAAGAAGGATGAATAAGAGAAGTGCCTATCATATTTCATTACATAATTCATCTATGAAAAGTCTCCTTGGAGGAATACAGTTAAGTGAGTGATAAATCTCTGAGTGATCTGCCCATGAATATTCCTAGTATAGAAATTGAAGATGTCTTCCCGAAGATCATTATGTTAGAATAGTTGAATTGAATATAAAGTAGCAATGATTCTGGAGAAGTCCTAGAAAGGAAAATGCAATGACATTCTTTTAAACCAGAATGACAGAATAAGCAAAAGGTTAATGATGCCAAGATCAAATTCAGTATATATTGATGATTGTTGGTGTGAACAGTGGAAATCTCAATAGTAGAAACTATGAAGGTTGTCTTAACTATGGGTTCATGTGCGAGCTGAAGTGAAATCTCTACATGGTTTATCAAAGTAGTATCAATTGGTATTTGGTACAAGTAGCATGCCTATCAACAGAATACCAAGTGTTATCAGTGGAGCAGTGGTATGGTACAGGTCCTTAGGTTCAAAGGATTATGGAAAGAGTACATGAAGGTAGTATCCCAGCATTATCTGCATTATTAAAGCATAAAAGGGTCAATGAATGGGCAAAAGGATCATTATCTTGTTTGCACTTGAAGTAGTATATTGAGCATTGAAGCAATATCTATTTCTAGATATAATTGCATGCCTTCCTCAAGTCAGTACAGATATATCTTCAAGGCCTCTTTCTTAAGATCATTCATAAAACTATGTGAAGTCTGTTGGCTGAGATATCAATTAAACAACTTGAAGATGTTTTTGTTGAAAATCATCATGACAGAATAGCTATAGTATCTGAAGCATGAATGAATAGTTGTGATTACCATTTGAAGCTCAAAAGTCTTTAATTAATTCATCTAAATCCTACTTCAGCATAAAGGATTTGCTGGTAATTCACCTTTAAAGAGAGATTGATCATTGACATACATACCCCCTTATGTCATAAATAAAATTGCATGGTTGATAAGTGAGACTGACCAATGCATTGAATGTATCAGGCCTCAAGGGTTTGTTTTGAAAGTACATTTTACAAGAAGTAAAGTCATTTGGTCTCTTAGATTGAAAGATATCATCTAATCTCACAATAAGTTGTAAGCTCTGGGTTGATTCAATGTTCACATCAGTAACAAGGACCTTTCAGCTATTAAGTGTAATATCCTTGTCAGCATCCTAGCTCATATCACTACCAACAAGAAGGAAAGGTGAACCACAGCTACAAAATATATATTGGCATCATCATAATTGAATAGATGTTGTACTACAGATGTGTATTTCAGAAGAAGACATATTCCATCTACAATATTCCTCAATAGATATGTATAGATCATACTAGAGACTGAAGTATATTTGAAGCATTCTCAGTATTTAAGTTTTGGTCCAATGATGCATTTAAGTCTGATTATATATGGTTGTTCTATCATCACCTACACTCTATACAAGTGCAAGGAGTCTGTGCTTTGGATGGTATCAACTTACTGTGTATATACAAGTTCAATAATTCTCAAAAGTGTTCTCTCAACAACTTGTGTACACCGGTCTGGAGCAGCAAGGTATAAATTCAAAAGAAGAAGGGCCTAAACACAACTCAGAGAGAGGAAATGAAAATATAGAATCCACACTGGGAAATGTGCAACCCTTTTCCATTGATGTCAAAGGGGGAGGAACTGCAAGCAAAATAAGATAGACAAAGGAAGACAAAACACACCTTTTAGAATGAAAGGGGGAGGAAGTCCTGAAGGAAGTATTGGAGTATTGGTGGAGTATTGCCATCAATGCCAAAGGGGGAGACTATTGGAAATATTGTCATTGATGGAAAAGGAGAAGAAAGGAGTTGCACCTGAAATATCACAAAGAAGAAACAACAATAAGGCAAAGGAGACAGACAAGGAGCAGAGGTAGCATTTTATTTGAAGAATTAGACATTCTGTATATAATTGAAGAATTCGATGTTGATCAAGGATTAATGTCGATATTATGATCTAAGTTAAATACAATGGGGGATATATTTGTTTGAGAAGATTGAGTAAAGGTTGCAGTCATCGATCACTGCAAGGATCAATGACAATGGCAAAGGAATCTGAATTCTCAATTCAGAATTCGACTTGGGTATATTAAGTAAATGCGAAATAGAGATATATACAATCAAACAAAAAATTGGACTATTGAGTTGAAGTCTTATGACTTAATGAATGATTATGAGGGTTGATTCTGGAGTAAATTAGAGATTCGAATCAACACCAGAAAGGAGAGTCAATCACAGAGAATGAAATTGATGGATAGTAATACAGAGAATGTGGATTAGGACTGGAATAATGCCTATATTTTGGCTTGGAGCTGGAACGAAGAAATAGAGGAGAATTTTTTATAACCTCCTAAGGAAATTCTGCACAGCACTTAAATGAGGTGGCGTATTTGGATGAAACTAAAGTACAGTGATTATTTTGCGGAATCACGAACTTGAATGTGCATTTAGAAGCCAAACTGTGACAGGGTGGAACTGTGCGAGGGAGTCGTGAAGCAGTTTCTTGAACCCATAAGTGGTCTTCATGTTGCAAAAAGATGGTAATTTGTTTTCTTGAAAAAAAAACACGATAAATCTCATCGAGTGACACGTGGCATAAGGTGGTATTCAATTACCACCCATTTCGCAAAATATTTTGGTGTTAAAGCTCTGCGATGGAAAAAATGTGATTGTCATTACATGTGGATCGATGGAGATCCAACGGTGGTCGCACATCTATTTGCTTGAGAATTAAGGAATGGGTATAGTTGTTGTGGGCCCGAGTACTATATGAAATTCATATGATTTAATTCAAAGTTGAGGTTTATAAGGTCCAATTTGCATAATTGAAATGTGATGTTAGTGTGGGCTGGACATTAATATATGTTAGTTCTGGGTTTAAATCCAAGGACAAAGCCTTTCTATAATGGTGGTTGATATTTGAATATGAATTGGAAAGTGTTTATTAAACATCGGTTGTGTGGACCCAAATGAATCCTAAATATTTGCTGGGGTCTTCAAATCCAAATTCGAGACTTTATTATAATGTTTCTCTGCAATTGAATGAAGGACATAACATATGTTAATACATTATGGTTGATGTCAAACAATAAAGCTGGGAGCATTAAATAGTAGAGGTGGTTTTGGTGAATCTAAACTGACAGTATTGCGTGGTCTCAAGGGTGGTAAGTGGTTTTACCTTTTGAAACGCGATATCACTTGTTGCTCGACGCGTGGCAAAAGTGGTAAGAGTAAAACCACTTTTATCGCGTAATTTTGAGAGGTTAAAGAGAGTGTAGTTAAATTGCGCTATATCCGTTTGACAAAACTTGAGGTATCATGAGCGAGAAAAAATTGATCGTGGGAACAGTAATACAAGTGCAATGGTCGTATAATGCAGAGGTAAGTTGTGCATATCATGGGCCTCGAATGTTATTTTATGTTGGCGCTGACATTTTAATTAATGCCGTAAAGATTGTGAGTTGGGTTGATTATAAATCCAAGGATAAAGGCTTAATATAACGGTGGTCGAGTTTCGAATATGAAGTGGAATGTAATATGGTCAATGGGATATTAAATGAGTTGAGTCTTGGTTCAATGACTTGATATGCTATGGGACTCGTTGTTAATACTTAGTTTTAACTAAGGGTGAAGACTTATATTTGATATAATATATGTTGTCGGAATCATAGTACAATTTGGGGTTTTAATTCAAGTCTTATTACATTCATATTTCTATAAAGTGAGTGTGGGCCCCAATCTTTTTATATATTGAAGTCTGGGTTTTAACCAAGGTCGGGTTTGATATATGTTAATAGCTATTGTGGCCGGACATTCATATTTGTTGGCGTTGTATTTTAATCCAAAGTCAAAGTTCATGTGAATATGTGCGTTGGTTTATCCATGTTATGATATGGCTTGCTATTCTATGGTTTCCTCAACCTTTATATGAAGGGAAAAGAAACTTCCGTGGTAAGTTATTGTGCTGGATTTTAAACCGAGGGTGAAATATTAACATGGGTAAGATGTGTAATGGATGGTGGCTAAAAGTATAATGCATTGCACACATTTGATGAATGATAAGAAGGTAAGTTAAAATCATTAAGGTTTATGCCGTGGAGTTTATACCTATATGAGTATCCATTCCATAAAGTGGCCACTATATAATGCATTGTATTATAAAGGTTGAAAGTTGATTCGAATGCTCATAAGTGTATTGACTGAGGTTTAGAGTTTGGATTTGATTGTATATGCATATTTGAAATATGAAGTTTATCATATGTATGGTTTCATAACCATAGATGAAATAAGCTTCTACGTACAGTAATTTAAATTCCCAGTTCAGAAAATAAGATATTGAAATTGCCCAGATCGAAATTTGTATAGAACACAAAAATTGGAGATGAATTTTCACATGCACAGGAATGAAAATGTGGGTCTGGGAGGGGTACATGCATAGAAAGCATGAGAGTATGCATAACTGTTACATGACAGTAGCAGAAAAGTCAAACACACAGCGAGCCAAGAACTGAATGGGTTGAATTGAAATATTTATTGTAACTGAAAATGTAAAGTTTTATTTATTTTATATTGTTTGTGATGCATTGGAAGGTCTCCGAAGGCAAAACAAAACTCCACTAAAATACTGAAATATGTATATACTGATATATTCCTCTGAATGAGCTGGACAAAGAAATGAGAAGGTGGAAGGCAAAGAGTCATGGTTGTTCATTTCGAATTCCCTGTGGAATGCTAACAGTCATGAGGTAATCTCTATAAATGATATTACAAATATATACATAGAGAGGTTAGAGAATGAAGAAATGAGGCAGAGAGGGTAAGAAGAAGGAGGAGAAAATAGAGAAGCTGTGAAGATTCAGATATGTATAAGGCAGATATGAAGGTTGGTGGACAGCAGTGAAGAAGGAACAGAACAGAGTTGATATCTAGGTAAATCAGCATGTGTTTTTTATGAAAAGAGTAAGGAAGTTGGTGCTTCCATATCAAGTTGTAGCTTGATAGATGTCATTTGTAGCTGGCCGAGGTAGGAACCTCCTATAGGTTGTAGCCTGCAGAAAATAGATGGGAGTTGGAGCTTCCTTCCAAGTTGTAGCTTGCAGAATTGAGGTAGTAGCCTCCTATGGGTTGGAGCCTACAGAAAATCAGTGGTGAGAGGGATTTGGAGCTTTCCTTTGCATCACAACAACAATAAGATGTGGTTTTCTCCCTTTTTTGGTTTCTACTTATATCTGTTGTCTATGTGCATGATGTTTATGTGTTGATATGGTTTATCTAATCTGATTTATACATGCTGCTCACATATTAAGATTGTTGTTACATTATGTAATAAGTTGATCATGAAATGAAGGTGTAAATAAGTTTAAAGGAAAGTTTTAAAAGTCCATGAATGTGTTAAACTGATTCACCCCCCCTCTTAGTTTAACTAAGGGTTCAACAATCAGTATATAGCCCTAGGGATTCACCTTACTTCAACTAGGGCGGGGGTGCACATGTAGAGACCAGTCCCGCGGCTACGCCCCCGTTGAACCCACGTAAGGGTAAGAATTCTCCTACCCCACCTCTGCCACCACTTGTAGATGATATGGTTGCGCACATGAAGTTACTCACCTTTAAGGGTGCGGGGGACGAGGATATGAAGCGATTCTGGTTTGTAGCATAATCAATATGGAATGCACAGAATATTAATAATGATGTTGTCAAGAGAGTGCAGCTATCCATAGCCTTTGAAGGAAAGGCCCTAGATTGGTTCATGAGATAATTTTTTTAGCATGCGAATCCTTCAATACAAGACATTAAGGATTCCCTAAAGCTGAAATTCTGAAAGCCTCAGTCCTACTCTCAATGTGTGGTCGAATTAAAATATTTTAAGTAGGGACCTACAAAGTCCATCTGGGAAGCTGACCAATGGCTGAAGAAAGTCATCAATGATGGAGTCTTTTTCTATAAGGAAAAACATCACAAGGAATGTTTTATCGCCATGTTGTTACCACATCTGCACGGACCTATGGGAGAAAATAAGATTGACTCCCAGGAGGAAGCCTTGGAGATTGCATGAAGTTGGAAGCTATGCCAAGGAATGATACTTAATTTTTGGCACTACAGATCTAGAACCAACTAGAGGCGATGAACTTAGAAATTCATAATTTGAAAAAAGATCGGGGAAAAGAAGCTAGCACAGATGTCTGGTGCATACGCTACAGGGTGTCAGGCCACACTAAGGATCAATGCCCTCTGTTTTCTTATTATATGAAGGCTGGGGGACCAAGTCCTCAATGCCATAGAGATATGGCTAGACCGAGTACCCCAATGTTGTGGTGCACCATCTATCGGTAGCAGGAAGACATGATACAGATCACTGCCCGTGACTAGGTGCCTATGTCCCAGAACTGAAGCAATAGTGGTGAAGATTTTTCTCGTCAATGGGTCATGGCAAGCACAACTGCCAAAAATTTAATTTAATGGTAGATAGGGGGAACCTATACAGGGTATATGCTAACCCTTCATCGCCAGTATCTCCCTCTGGGTGAGGAGGATCCGCTGCAAGAGCACAGGGAGGAGGGAGAGGCAAAAGCGCAGGTTGAGGATGAGGGAAACTGATCTGCTACAACTGTGGTGATGTTGGACATTATGCAAGAGACTTCTAGAACCCTACACGCCAATCCTGCAGATATTGAAAATAGTTCGACCATGTGATTGAAGACTGCACGGTATTGATAGCCAAGATGAAGGAGAAATAGCAGACACCGACGCAGAACGTACAACGGGTTAAGGCGAAACCATGAGATGATGGGCCAAGTATCAATGTAATTATGCGCAATGGCATTGCCATCAGAGGAGAGGAGGAAAAAGCTGTGGCTAAGCCACTGATCAGGAAATATACTGATAAAAAGGAAAGCCTAGATCTGAAAAAAGAGAAAGAAGCCTTCATTGAAGCTCGGAAGGAGATGGCCAAGGAAGAAGTACCTACCTTGAGGACTTTGGCATATCCAAAATCAGATGAAGTGGTTAATTCGTTCCTTCAGGCATGTATGAATATACTATGAAATCAAAAGGCAGTGGAGAATCTCCAAGCATTAATAGACAGCTGCACAGAAAAGGATTCCCCACAACCAAAGGTTAAAAACATGAACAAGATTTATAATAACAAAAGAAGGATTGGTCGGGAGATGCGTATGATTGTGTAGATTGGAGATTATGAAATGGATCAAGTAATCCTTGACTTAAGATCAGATGCCAATTTCCTACCCAAGAAAACCTGGCAAAGGATGGGAGAACCCAAGCTGGAGTGGTCCACTATTGAGTTACGAATGGCTAACTACCAGAAGATCATTCCACTAGGCAGACTGCCGAAGATTGTGGTAGACATTGCAGGAGTTAAAGTCTAGGCAGATTTGAAGTAATCTAGATTGTGGATGATGCGGACCCTTATCTTGCGCTGTTAGGTCTGGATTGGGCCATGGACATGGGGGGTTTCATCAATCTGAAAATAATAACTATGGTATTTGAGAACGAGGGTATGTGGGTAATATTACCCCTGGATCCAGTAGAAGGTGAACAATATACAGAGCCAGTGTGTGAGGAGGAGGATGTTGATCACATTTACAAACTGACTGCCTGGGATGATGATTGGATCAAACCCATGGCTGATGGCATGTTGTGTTGGGAGAAAGACAACGAATGCCTCTCAGACTCAAATGTTGAGATAGAAAATTGGCAGAACCAATTGCATGACGTATCTGCGCTATGGTGCCTTAAGATCACAAAGAGCTTCCAATGCATATCCTCAAAGGTAAGATAACTGCCCTACTTTGATGGTTCTGGTAGTTTTAAGGACTTTCTTAAAGAATTGAAAGCATATTTCCCTAAATAAATGAGGTTTTGGGCACTTGACTTGGCTATGCGCGCGACCCCTACATGGTGGTTGGAAACTCATAAGGAGGCTTTCCATGACTGCCAAAAAATGATGATCCTACGATTTGAACCTCCAGTTAACCCACCCATGGAACTCTGCTCTAGTCGTGGGGACCCGTGCAAGCACCTAGCTATGTGGATGGAGGTTTGGAACGAAAAGACTTGGAATGAATGGGTCAATATGTTTATCCATGCTTTGTGACCAATCCCCGCTACCTGGTATTTAGATGCCGAGCTACATTAGCGCACTCACCACTGGGCACAATGATCGAGGATTTCATGGTTACGTTTGGGTTAGTAGGAGGGACAAAGAAACTAGATGAAGCCCTACAAATATAGATGCTCTGGTCTTTGATGAGTCCTTATCTAGGAGAGAATGTGATACACCCGCTTGGGATGCGCAAATGCAAGACATTGTCAACTGCCGAAATTTTTTAGTAGAAGACTGCGATGACGACCCCCAAAATATCACTATCCCAGAGTCAGAAGGAGAGATTACAGTTGCAAGACCTCTATTACAGGCAGTGGATGTAACCAAACCATTAAAACTGAAGGAAGTCAACATTGGCACGAAAGGGTAGCCCAAGATGGCCAAAATTGGGGATTACT
This sequence comes from Pinus albicaulis, assembly GCA_034641835.2. Taxonomy (NCBI): domain Eukaryota; kingdom Viridiplantae; phylum Streptophyta; class Pinopsida; order Pinales; family Pinaceae; genus Pinus; species Pinus albicaulis. Next base: position 158,608,224 of record CM076570.1, on the reverse strand, counting down.
GGGATGACGATACAGTTGGAAAGATTGTGAAGCTGTTGACTGAATATCATGACCTGTTCCCTATAAAGTTCTTTGAGATAAAAGGGTCTTCGGGGATATGGGTGTTATGAAGATCACCTTGAAGCCAGATGCACGCCCTGTCAAACAGCGGCCCTATCGGTTGAACCCTAAATATAAATAGAAATTCAAGGAGGAAATAAATAAGATGGTGGCCGTAGGTATCATTGAGCTAGTAGAACAGCCGGATTTGGTAAGCCATATGGTGGTCTAGGAGAAGAAGACTAAAGGAGAGATAAGGATCTTTGTAGACCTACGCAAGTTGAATGATGCCTGCGTACATGATCCTTTCAATACATTGTTCTCTGATGAAATTTTGGATAATGTGGGAGGTCATGAGGCATACTCATTCACTGATGGGTTTTCAGGGTACCATCATATCAGAATATAACCTGAAGACCGCAGCAAGATAACCTTCGTGACTGAGTGGAGATATTTCTAGTACATTGTCATTCCTTTTGGGCTGAATAATTCCCCTACCATTTTCTTGTGCGTAGTCATAGCCATATTCAAAAAGTTCATTCACAAGTTTCTAAAGGTCTATTTTGATGATTGGACAGTTTTTGGATTACTCAAAAAGCATGTGTCGATCCTGCGCATGATGTTGGATGCTTGTAGGAAACAACAGATTTCACTAAACATCAAGAAATGCATATTCTGCGTGCCATTTGGGATTTTTTTGGGGCACATTGTATGTCAGCATGGATTTATGGTTGACCCAACCAAGATTGTAGTTATCATCAATTTAGCAGTCCCCACCACTGAGAAACAGCTACGCTCCATCTTGGGACACACCGGCTACTATAGAAATTTTATTCAAGGGTACGCCCTGATCACTGCGCCAATGGAGAAGCTGCTGAAGAAGGATGTATCCTTTTTCTGGGATGAGGAGTGTCAAAAGAGCTTTGAGCTACTAAAGGAAAAGATGGTCAATGTGCCTCTTCTCATATTTCCAGACTGGGCGAAGGTCGTTCATGTACATGTGCATGCATCAGGGATAGCCTTAGGAGTTGTCTTAGCACATCTTGGAGAAGGAGAGATTGGTCACCCAGTTGTGTTTGCTAGCAAGAAACTTTCTAGCACAGATCGTAACTATTCTACTACTAAGCGAGAAGTCTTGGAAATGGTGTATGCCCTACAGAAATATAGGCACTATTTATTGGGAGGACACTTCAAGATGTTCATTGATCATTCAACTTTAAAATACCTGGTTAATAAGCCTGTGTTGGGGGGGAAGATTTTTATATGGTTATTGCTATTCTAGGAGTATGATTTTGAAATAATTGTGAAGCCCGAGAGGCTGAATGTTGGACCTGACCACTTGTCTCAGATTGAGAGTGGAGAAGAGCCAAATAATATGGAATAATGGCTACCTGATGCACAACTTTTTGTTATCAAGGTGGTTGATGAGAAATTTGCAGACATTATTCATTTCTTAACCACTGGGATGGCACCTACACACTATGCAGTACAATAGAAAAAGGAGTTGGTAACCCACACAACTGATTTTACCATAATTGTAGGTCAATTATATAAGCTGGGAGTAGATGAGGTGTTGCGGAGGTATGTATTAGAACATGAAAGAAAAGCTATCTTGGCTGAAGCCCATGGAGGGGCAGCAAGAGGTCACTATTTAGGAAAGGAAACTGCACAGAAGATGTTGAGGGCTAGGTTTTGGTGGCCCACATTACATAGCGACACCCACACATATTGCTAAGCCTGCGATGCATGCCAATAGACAGGGAAACCTTCGCACAGAGATGAGATGCCCCTGCAACCACAGATGGATTTTCAAGCATTTGAAAAATGGGCCATAGAATTTGTAGGACCCATCAATCCCCCATGAAAGAAGATGGGTGCACAATACATCATTACTGCAACTTTTTATGTAACCAAATGGGCAGAAGATAAGGTTGTGATGGATTGTAATGCAGATATTGTTATGCACTTCATCTTTGAGAATATTCTGACTAGGTTTGGCTACCCAAAGATCTTAATGAGCGATATAGGTACACATTTTGTTAATGAAACTATTAAAGCTTTAACAGAAGAATTTCAAATCCACCATGCAAAGAGTACCCCATATCACCCACCTGTGAATGGGGTCATAGAGGAATTCAACAAAAAATTTGAACATGTGCTAACTAAGGTTTGTATTGCTGATCGAAGTGATTAAGACATGCACATCCCCTCAATGCTCTGGGCTTATAGGATCATATGCAAGAAACTGACTAGAAGAACGCCTTTCAGGATGGTCTATGGGAAGGAGGCCATCATGCCCATGGAATACATCATTCCCAACCTGTGCATTTAAACTTTTACAAACATGGTAGAACCTGACATCATGGAGGAACGTTTGGCACAGCTGGTTGCCTTGGAAGAAGATCGGTTCATTGCTAATTTTCACCAGCAGGTTCAGAAGGCTCGAGAATTTTTTTGGCATGATCGACATATCTGACAGAAGGTATTCAAGGAAGATGAATTGGTGTTGCTTTATGACATCCAGTTTGCATGCCACCCAGGGAAATTTCGTAAGCACTGGTTGGGCCCATATATAGTGAAAGATATTACAGATGGTGGTGCGGTCAGGTTAGCTACGATGCACAGAGACTACCTGCCTAGGTAGGTTAATGGAAGTCATCTAAAACCTTATAAGGATAACCCGACACCTAAAAAATGACTATAATGCCAAAGTATCTGTATAAGGAAGGCTGTGAGTACAGGGAAGGTGAAGCAAAGGGAGTTAATACGGGCACTAAGCAGTAGTGCGCAGGTAATGAGGCCCGGAAGGATGTGACAGATGCGCAGGGATAGTGCACAGCTAGAAGAACTAATCGTTGGAATAGTAAAACTAGGTGAAAAAGCAATTTTACCGTTGAATGGAGCGGGCATTTGGAAATCAATGCAGCGATTTGGGAGGAGTTTTTACCTTTTCCTTTATTGTAAGTTTCATTTAAGATTAATCCGACCATTTTTACTCATCGGAGGCTACAAAAAGAAGGGTGCAGGTCATAATCGATTCCTTTGCTTTCTGAAATTCTTGCACCTTGCGATTTACTGTGAACTCTTTGTATTGTGTGCATTTTCCATCTGTATGTTTAGGCGAGCTACCCCCTCTGATAACAACAACCCTAAATTTATCTTTCGAGCAAGAATGACTGCTTCTAACCCCACTAAGTCATCGCATGTTATGACCTCCATTGAATTTGGGTCCAAATATGTGTTTAAGGTAACCCCCAATGTGGATGAGGTCATGTCTACGCTGGCTAAGGGAAAGGGCAACGGAAAGGAGAAGGGAAAGGAGAAGGGGAAGGAGAAAGGAAAGAAGAAAGCCACGAAGTGGGCTGTAGTAAAACTGTGCACATCCCCTCAGATTGTGCATTTCCCTCGGCATGTGCCTAAGGCACGCTCACCCAATCCATCAAAGCGACCCATGACAACTCAGGAGGAAGCTCTACTGGTGGCCCCGCTTTCTTGACTGCCAGCATATGTTAAGCCGAGAAAACCAACGGTGCACACTGTTGGGTCTCAGAAATTTCCTTAAAAAGACATCCACTTTCACCATCATATCCATTATATCACCTCCCTTTCACTACCATGTCACTAAATTCATCTCACTTTCATCATTATTTCGGTTACCCTTGTGTTTTCAAAACATCATTAATTTCTAGTGTTTTTAAGTGCATTTGTGATCAAAAGTTAGGAAATAATAAACATACTCTTATACCTTAAAAGTGGAAAGAGTTTTATGACATGTGTAGGTTCATTGGAAGCTTCCAGGGCCCTCTTATGTTGCTCCCAAAGAACAAATTCGAATTTATCTTCATGATATAAAGGAGATTTGAAGGAGGGATATGTGGCCTATGGTTAGAAAATTGGTTGAGAATATATAGAAGGAAGGATCCTCATTAATGAGGAGGTTGCTTATGAATTTGTATAAATAGGAGAGCCTTCTCCTTTTAAAGGCATGTGTAAAGTTGGAGTTATGTTCATGCTTTGAATGAAGAATTAAATTGTGGCACTTTACCCACGAGTGTTCTTTCACTTTGACTTGGTTTTGCTTACATATGGAGCCTCTCAACTTACCATACCTCATACTTTTGGATTGGCCATCTACAATGTGTGAGATTTATTTGCTTTCATAGATTAAGATTTATTTTATTTCATAGATTAAGTTTCCAATTATTATGAAATCTTATGCTTGTTAAATCATCTCAAGAAGATGACTTTGTCATTTTCCAAAATTGAATAATTTGAGGATTTGGTCATACAGTAGTTTAGTTTCCTTTTTACATGCTTTGTAATTGCTTTCTTAGATTAAGTTTACAATTAAATGTATAATCAGATTCTTATTAAATCATCTCAAGAAAATGACTTTGTCATTTTCCAAAATTGGATTGTATTTGAATATTTGGTCATACGGTAGTTTAGTTTCCTTTTTACATGCTTTGTAATTGCTTTCTTAGATTAAGTTTACAATTAAATGTATAATCAAATGCTTGTTAAATCATCTCAAGAAGATGACTTTTTCCTTTTCTAAAATTGGATTGTATTTGAGTATTTGGTCATACAGTAGTCTTAGTTTCCTTTTACATGCTTTGTAATGTTATCCTAGATTAAGTTTCCAATCAGCTGTGTAATATTGTGCTTGTTAAATCATATCAAGAAGGTGACTTTGTTACTTTCCAATTGAATGATATTTGAGTATTCGGTCATACAGCACTTGTAGATTAGAATTCAATTATGAAAGTAGATTAAATTTTAATTCCTGAAGGTAGAATAGATTTCCAATTTAATATAGGAATGGCGTGATTAGATTAATTTTTAGTTTCCATAAACTGATCCATAGCATATATTGTGCAAATATGTATCACAAGTCCTACAAATCTCGGATTGATAATTTATGTTAGTAATCTAATGAAAATTATTTTACTCAACATTTTGGCATCGTTGTAGGGAGGCGTACATAGGGATCAGCCTTAGAATTTCTTTTTTTTTCTTGTTTCCAATTTTTGTTTTACTTCAAATTTTTAAATTAGAATTCCATTTTGTTTTCCAATTTCATTTTTTTTTTAAATCATGCAATTTTTCAAATCAAGTTTTTGTGCAATTTCATTTTTATTTTAATTTTATTTTTATGCATTTTCATTCAAGTTCATTTTCATTTGCATTTAGAAATAAAACAAAACATCCACAAATCAAAAACCCCTATTCACAAAAAAATAAAAAATAAATAAAAATCCAATTACAACAACAAATCTTCATGATCATATCCATATGAGTTTACTCATGATTTTGTTGCGTAAATGGATGCATTGGAAATTCTCTTATACTTAAGAGAATGTTCCATTTATTTAGTAGAATAGGTGTAACAAATAAAAATAATTTTTTGTAATTTTTAGGATAAATTTGCAATTTTGTGGTGCATATAGAGCCACACAAGAATATTTTCAATAAAATATATATGTATATATATATCGATTATAAAAATTTGGATTATGCTCTCCTCCTATGCTTTGTGTGACCTGGAGGATCAAAAAAATAATTACATAAAATAAAACAAACTCACAGAGCATTAAATTGGAAATGTGTAACAACTTAAAGACATCAATTTTGAAACACATTTTCTCATCGACTGAGGGCAAATCTGAAAAAAAATTAAAACATGGGTTTTTCTCAGAACGGGGTGACTTAAATAAATTAGAAATGGTTTCCTCAATTTCGCAACCGTTTGGGAGAAATTTATGGTTATTTGGAGCCTTAATTTTCATACTGTGTGAGAAAAAATAGATTTTCAATGCACAAATAGTTGCGGCCATGATGGAAGGAGAAAATTCAATTTTTTATCTACATGAGGTAGATCCGCCACATCCTAGCCATGAAGTCTCACACAAGCCTTCAAGGAAGCATCTCCATGCCCTTGTTCCTGCACGATAAATAAATAAAAACTAAAAAAAAATTATTGCAAAAGTTTTGAATTCTCTCCATGCTTGCAACATGAAAAAAAAATATAAATAAATCACGAACAATTTTAGAACTTTTATAGTACAAAAATTGGTTATGAGATCCACTATTTGGGAAAAAATGATGAATTCAAAAGATATGAGAAATGATTTGGCAAATGTTTTGGAATCTCAATTTCCTAAAAATCTTGGATTTAGAGGGAAAAAAGGATGAGTTCAAAAGATATGAAAAATGATTTGGAAAATATTTTGGAATTTCATTTTCCTAAAAATCTTGGATTTAATTTGGCCACTTGTCAAGTTTTGTTTTTTTAATAATTAAAATGAAAAAAATTCCATTAAATTCATAAATATTTCTTGTGATCTATTGATAAGTCATTCAAACTACATAATAGAGGTCATGAGTTCAAATCTTGTGGAGATTGGAATTTGTTAATTCACCTAAAATTTTGACAGAAAGCATCAACAGCTAAAAAAAAAAATTGTGAAATTCATGATTGAAGTAAATAGAGAAAAGTTGTTCTGACGGCTTATTTAAAAACACGATATCTACACAATGAGAAAGCTATCATCAGACTTTGAAACAATAAAGAATGAAGAAATTGCTGAAAAGACACAACATGTAACTTGAGGCACTAGTTTCGACACAGGTATAAATTCTTTTGATTTTTATTCGTGAACTTGTTTTATTAGTACCAATTCTCAGTTTTTTGTGTAAATGTCATAACAAAAAAGATTGATCACCTCTCCCTTTTGATAATCTTACATTTCATTGCAGAATAAGTACTAGTTTTTTTTGCAGGTTCCAAGAGGAAGGACATGAAATGACTACAAGCGAACAGTGTCTCTCTTAGAGACCACATTTCTTTTACAAGAAGTTGATCAGCAAAAAAAATCAACGCATGAGCACATGCTAATTGATGCGGGAGCATCCGAGCATCAACCGACATCAACCAGCATCGCATCTAGAAGCCACATCATTTTCTAGATTTAAGGAGAGCGAGCCTTGTGGAAGACAAAACTGGAGCACAACTATACAAAGACGTGATCGTTGCATTGAGATAAGCATGAATCGAGATCCTTACGAGGTCTTAGGGATTCATTGAATCAATTCTAGGGAGTCGTTGATTACATGTAGGAGGAGATTTCGGATTTGTCGTGATCCACGCTATTTCAATTATTATATATTGTAATCTGCAATTTGAAGTGGGCGGCCATTTGGAAATGTGTAGGCCCAATAGGACGTCATGGGCATCATAGTTTGTAGTCAATATGAAATGATTGTGTATTGATTTGATTGTAGATCTCTATGTATTTGAACATTCACCTATGTGCCATCTATGAAGGAACTGTTTTCTGTTGTTGTTCGTTGTTTGTAGTTGTGCGTCACTATTGAAAATCAATGCTATTTTCTGCTCATTTAAAAATTGTTAGAGCAAGTTGTGTGTGAGTCCAATGAAATCATTTAGAAGTTTGAGTGAGTTTTGATCTGCAATAAATCCGAGCAAGAGGAGCCCATGCATTTAAAAACATAAAGGAAGACGCTCCTTAAGTTTGGCAAAATCGTGGTTGAGAATCGGGAACCAATTGCATGACGTATCTGCGCTATGGTGCCTTAAGATCACAAAGAGCTTCCAATGCATATCCTCAAAGGTAAGATAACTGCCCTACTTTGATGGTTCTGGTAGTTTTAAGGACTTTCTTAAAGAATTGAAAGCATATTTCCCTAAATAAATGAGGTTTTGGGCACTTGACTTGGCTATGCGCGCGACCCCTACATGGTGGTTGGAAACTCATAAGGAGGCTTTCCATGACTGCCAAAAAATGATGATCCTACGATTTGAACCTCCAGTTAACCCACCCATGGAACTCTGCTCTAGTCGTGGGGACCCGTGCAAGCACCTAGCTATGTGGATGGAGGTTTGGAACGAAAAGACTTGGAATGAATGGGTCAATATGTTTATCCATGCTTTGTGACCAATCCCCGCTACCTGGTATTTAGATGCCGAGCTACATTAGCGCACTCACCACTGGGCACAATGATCGAGGATTTCATGGTTACGTTTGGGTTAGTAGGAGGGACAAAGAAACTAGATGAAGCCCTACAAATATAGATGCTCTGGTCTTTGATGAGTCCTTATCTAGGAGAGAATGTGATACACCCGCTTGGGATGCGCAAATGCAAGACATTGTCAACTGCCGAAATTTTTTAGTAGAAGACTGCGATGACGACCCCCAAAATATCACTATCCCAGAGTCAGAAGGAGAGATTACAGTTGCAAGACCTCTATTACAGGCAGTGGATGTAACCAAACCATTAAAACTGAAGGAAGTCAACATTGGCACGAAAGGGTAGCCCAAGATGGCCAAAATTGGGGATTACTGGGATGACGATACAGTTGGAAAGATTGTGAAGCTGTTGACTGAATATCATGACCTGTTCCCTATAAAGTTCTTTGAGATAAAAGGGTCTTCGGGGATATGGGTGTTATGAAGATCACCTTGAAGCCAGATGCACGCCCTGTCAAACAGCGGCCCTATCGGTTGAACCCTAAATATAAATAGAAATTCAAGGAGGAAATAAATAAGATGGTGGCCGTAGGTATCATTGAGCTAGTAGAACAGCCGGATTTGGTAAGCCATATGGTGGTCTAGGAGAAGAAGACTAAAGGAGAGATAAGGATCTTTGTAGACCTACGCAAGTTGAATGATGCCTGCGTACATGATCCTTTCAATACATTGTTCTCTGATGAAATTTTGGATAATGTGGGAGGTCATGAGGCATACTCATTCACTGATGGGTTTTCAGGGTACCATCATATCAGAATATAACCTGAAGACCGCAGCAAGATAACCTTCGTGACTGAGTGGAGATATTTCTAGTACATTGTCATTCCTTTTGGGCTGAATAATTCCCCTACCATTTTCTTGTGCGTAGTCATAGCCATATTCAAAAAGTTCATTCACAAGTTTCTAAAGGTCTATTTTGATGATTGGACAGTTTTTGGATTACTCAAAAAGCATGTGTCGATCCTGCGCATGATGTTGGATGCTTGTAGGAAACAACAGATTTCACTAAACATCAAGAAATGCATATTCTGCGTGCCATTTGGGATTTTTTTGGGGCACATTGTATGTCAGCATGGATTTATGGTTGACCCAACCAAGATTGTAGTTATCATCAATTTAGCAGTCCCCACCACTGAGAAACAGCTACGCTCCATCTTGGGACACACCGGCTACTATAGAAATTTTATTCAAGGGTACGCCCTGATCACTGCGCCAATGGAGAAGCTGCTGAAGAAGGATGTATCCTTTTTCTGGGATGAGGAGTGTCAAAAGAGCTTTGAGCTACTAAAGGAAAAGATGGTCAATGTGCCTCTTCTCATATTTCCAGACTGGGCGAAGGTCGTTCATGTACATGTGCATGCATCAGGGATAGCCTTAGGAGTTGTCTTAGCACATCTTGGAGAAGGAGAGATTGGTCACCCAGTTGTGTTTGCTAGCAAGAAACTTTCTAGCACAGATCGTAACTATTCTACTACTAAGCGAGAAGTCTTGGAAATGGTGTATGCCCTACAGAAATATTGGCACTACCTATTGGGAGGACACTTCAAGATGTTCACTGACTATCTACCAAAATACCCACATACATAAGCCCCCAAGTAAAAGATTGTGATGGTTATTGCCATTCTGTGAGCACATTCAAGCAATTGTGAAGCTACCCATGCTACCCAGAGGCTGAAATGTGGAATGTTGGACCCCACCACTTGGCTAGCATTGAGAGGAGAAGAGCCAAATAATATGGAAAGGAATAATGGTTACCATGCATAAATTTTCTTCTATCAAGGTCTTTGACGAGAACTTTGTAGACATTATTCATTTCTTAACGATCGGGATGGTACCCACACACTATTCAAGACAAATATAAAAAGGAGTTGCAACCCGCGCACAACCGATTTCACTGCATAATTTTAGGTCAATTATACAAGCTTAGAGTAGTTTAAGTAAGTTATGAGGTAGCAGTAACACACAGAGCATGAAAGACAAGCTATCTTGGCTGAAGCCCGTGGAGGCAGGAGGTCACCATTCAGGCGAAACCTAAGACATAAATGTTGAGGGCTAGGTTTTAGTACCATATTACATAGCGACACCTACACATATCGTTGCTTCCGTGATGCATACGAATAGATAGAAACCTTCGGGGCAGTGATGAGAGCGTTCCCTACAACCACAACATGGATTTTCAAGCGCTGGCAACAAATGGAATTCCAGAATTCATCAATCCCCCATATATTAAATATTGTGCACGTTACATAATCTTCATTTCGCAACTTTTACGTAACCACCAGGAAGATAAGGTTGTGATGGATTGTAATGCAGATATTGTTATGCACTTCATCTTTGAGAATATTCTGACTAGGTTTGGCTACCCAAAGATCTTAATGAGCGATATAGGTACACATTTTGTTAATGAAACTATTAAAGCTTTAACAGAAGAATTTCAAATCCACCATGCAAAGAGTACCCCATATCACCCACCTGTGAATGGGGTCATAGAGGAATTCAACAAAAAATTTGAACATGTGCTAACTAAGGTTTGTATTGCTGATCGAAGTGATTAAGACATGCACATCCCCTCAATGCTCTGGGCTTATAGGATCATATGCAAGAAACTGACTAGAAGAACGCCTTTCAGGATGGTCTATGGGAAGGAGGCCATCATGCCCATGGAATACATCATTCCCAACCTGTGCATTTAAACTTTTACAAACATGGTAGAACCTGACATCATGGAGGAACGTTTGGCACAGCTGGTTGCCTTGGAAGAAGATCGGTTCATTGCTAATTTTCACCAGCAGGTTCAGAAGGCTCGAGAATTTTTTTGGCATGATCGACATATCTGACAGAAGGTATTCAAGGAAGATGAATTGGTGTTGCTTTATGACATCCAGTTTGCATGCCACCCAGGGAAATTTCGTAAGCACTGGTTGGGCCCATATATAGTGAAAGATATTACAGATGGTGGTGCGGTCAGGTTAGCTACGATGCACAGAGACTACCTGCCTAGGTAGGTTAATGGAAGTCATCTAAAACCTTATAAGGATAACCCGACACCTAAAAAATGACTATAATGCCAAAGTATCTGTATAAGGAAGGCTGTGAGTACAGGGAAGGTGAAGCAAAGGGAGTTAATACGGGCACTAAGCAGTAGTGCGCAGGTAATGAGGCCCGGAAGGATGTGACAGATGCGCAGGGATAGTGCACAGCTAGAAGAACTAATCGTTGGAATAGTAAAACTAGGTGAAAAAGCAATTTTACCGTTGAATGGAGCGGGCATTTGGAAATCAATGCAGCGATTTGGGAGGAGTTTTTACCTTTTCCTTTATTGTAAGTTTCATTTAAGATTAATCCGACCATTTTTACTCATCGGAGGCTACAAAAAGAAGGGTGCAGGTCATAATCGATTCCTTTGCTTTCTGAAATTCTTGCACCTTGCGATTTACTGTGAACTCTTTGTATTGTGTGCATTTTCCATCTGTATGTTTAGGCGAGCTACCCCCTCTGATAACAACAACCCTAAATTTATCTTTCGAGCAAGAATGACTGCTTCTAACCCCACTAAGTCATCGCATGTTATGACCTCCATTGAATTTGGGTCCAAATATGTGTTTAAGGTAACCCCCAATGTGGATGAGGTCATGTCTACGCTGGCTAAGGGAAAGGGCAACGGAAAGGAGAAGGGAAAGGAGAAGGGGAAGGAGAAAGGAAAGAAGAAAGCCACGAAGTGGGCTGTAGTAAAACTGTGCACATCCCCTCAGATTGTGCATTTCCCTCGGCATGTGCCTAAGGCACGCTCACCCAATCCATCAAAGCGACCCATGACAACTCAGGAGGAAGCTCTACTGGTGGCCCCGCTTTCTTGACTGCCAGCATATGTTAAGCCGAGAAAACCAACGGTGCACACTGTTGGGTCTCAGAAATTTCCTTAAAAAGACATCCACTTTCACCATCATATCCATTATATCACCTCCCTTTCACTACCATGTCACTAAATTCATCTCACTTTCATCATTATTTCGGTTACCCTTGTGTTTTCAAAACATCATTAATTTCTAGTGTTTTTAAGTGCATTTGTGATCAAAAGTTAGGAAATAATAAACATACTCTTATACCTTAAAAGTGGAAAGAGTTTTATGACATGTGTAGGTTCATTGGAAGCTTCCAGGGCCCTCTTATGTTGCTCCCAAAGAACAAATTCGAATTTATCTTCATGATATAAAGGAGATTTGAAGGAGGGATATGTGGCCTATGGTTAGAAAATTGGTTGAGAATATATAGAAGGAAGGATCCTCATTAATGAGGAGGTTGCTTATGAATTTGTATAAATAGGAGAGCCTTCTCCTTTTAAAGGCATGTGTAAAGTTGGAGTTATGTTCATGCTTTGAATGAAGAATTAAATTGTGGCACTTTACCCACGAGTGTTCTTTCACTTTGACTTGGTTTTGCTTACATATGGAGCCTCTCAACTTACCATACCTCATACTTTTGGATTGGCCATCTACAATGTGTGAGATTTATTTGCTTTCATAGATTAAGATTTATTTTATTTCATAGATTAAGTTTCCAATTATTATGAAATCTTATGCTTGTTAAATCATCTCAAGAAGATGACTTTGTCATTTTCCAAAATTGAATAATTTGAGGATTTGGTCATACAGTAGTTTAGTTTCCTTTTTACATGCTTTGTAATTGCTTTCTTAGATTAAGTTTACAATTAAATGTATAATCAGATTCTTATTAAATCATCTCAAGAAAATGACTTTGTCATTTTCCAAAATTGGATTGTATTTGAATATTTGGTCATACGGTAGTTTAGTTTCCTTTTTACATGCTTTGTAATTGCTTTCTTAGATTAAGTTTACAATTAAATGTATAATCAAATGCTTGTTAAATCATCTCAAGAAGATGACTTTTTCCTTTTCTAAAATTGGATTGTATTTGAGTATTTGGTCATACAGTAGTCTTAGTTTCCTTTTACATGCTTTTTCATGCTTTCTTAGATTAAATTTCCAATTAGTTGTGTAATCTTGTACTTGTTAAATCATATCAAGAAGGTGACTTTGTTACTTTCCAATTGAATGATTTGAGTATTCGGTCATACAACAGTCATAGATTAGAATTCAATTATGCAAGTAGGTTAAATTTTAATTCCTAGAGGTAGAATAGATTTTCAAGTTAATATAGGAATTGTGTGATTAGATTAATTTTTAGTTTTTGATAAACTGAACCCTAGCATATATTGTGCACTTATGTCTCACAAGTCCTACGGATACCGGATTGATAATTTATGATAGTAATCTAATGAAAATTATTTTACTCAACATTTTTCCGTCGTTGTTGGGGAGGCATACATAGGAATCACCATTAGAATTTTTTTTTTTCGGTTTGTTTCCATTTTTTTTGTTTTTTACTTCAAATTTTTAAATTAGAATTCCATTTCTTTTTTCAATTTCATTTTTTTTTAAATCTTGCAATTTTTCAAATTAAGTTTTTGTGCAAATTCATCTTTATTTTCTTTTATTTTTAGGCATTTTCATTCAAGTTTATTTGCATTTGCATTTAGAAAAAAAAAAAAAAAAAAAAAACATTCACGAATCAAAAACCCCTATTCACAAAAAATTAAAAAACAAAAACACAATAAAAATCCAATTACAACAACAAGTCCTCATGATCATGTCCATATGAGTTTACTCATGATTTTGATGCATAATTGGATGCATTGGAAATTCTCTTATACTTAAGTAAATGTTCCATTTTTTTAGTAGAATAGGATTAACAAATAAAAATAAGTTTTTGTAATTTTTAGGATAAATTTGCAATTTTGTGGTGCATTTAGAGCCACACAAGAATATCTTCAGTATATATATATATATATATATATATATATATATATATATAAATCTCGAGTATGCTCTCCTCCTGCACTTTGTGTGATCTCAAGGATCAGAAAAAGAATTACATAAAATAAAACAAACTCACAAAGCATTAAATTGGAAATGTGTAACAACTTGAAAACATCAATTTTGAAATGCATTTTCTGATCAACTATGAGTGAATATGAAAAAAAAAACCATGGGTTTTTCTCAAAATGTGGTGAATTAAACAACCTTGAAATTTTTTTCTTAATTTCACAACCGTTTGGGAGAAATTCGTGGTTATTTGGAGCCTTAATTTTCAGACTACGTGAGAAAAAACATATTTTCAATGCACAAACAGTTGCGGCTATGATGGAAGGAGAAAATTCGATTTTCTTTTACCTACAGGAGGTAGATCCACCACGACCCATCCATGAAGTCTCACGCGAGGCTTTAAGGCAGCATCTCCATGCCCTGTGTGCCTGCAAAATAAATAAATAAATTAATTAAACATTACAATTTTTTTTTTTAAATAAAAAAATAAATAAAAATAAAATAAAATTACTGCAAAAGTTCTGAATTCTCTCCATGCTTGCAACCTGCAACAAAAATAATAAATAAATCATGAACAATTTCAAAACTTTTATAGTATAAAAATTGGTTATGAGATCCACTATTTGGGCAAAATGGACGAGTTCAAAAGATATGAGAAATGATTTGGAAAATATTTTGGAATCTCATTTTCCAAAAAATCTAGGATTTAGAGAGAAAAAATGATGACTTCAAAAGATATGAAAAATGATTTGGCAAATATTTTGGAATCTCATTTTCCTAAAAATATTGGATTTAATTTGGCCACTTGTCAAGTTTTGTTTTTTTTTAATAATTAAAATGAACAAAATTCCATTAAATTCATGAATATTGCTTGTGATATATTGGTAAGTCATTCAAATTTTATAATAGATGTCATGAGTTCAAATCTTGTGGAGATTAGAATTTGATAATTCACCTAAAATTTTGACACAAAGCATCAACAACTAAAAAAAAAATTGTAAAATTCATGATTGAAGTAAATAGAAAAAAAGTTGTTGTGATGGCTTATTTAAAAACACGAGATATACACAATGAAAAAAAATTTGGTTTTTCTTCGTTAACTTGTTGTACTAGTACCAATTCTCAATTTTTTGTGTAAATGTCATAACC
This sequence comes from Pinus albicaulis, assembly GCA_034641835.2. Classification (NCBI taxonomy): domain Eukaryota; kingdom Viridiplantae; phylum Streptophyta; class Pinopsida; order Pinales; family Pinaceae; genus Pinus; species Pinus albicaulis. The sequence continues at coordinate 158,593,082 of CM076570.1, read as the reverse complement.
AAAGATATTGATCACCTCTCTCTTTTGATAATCTTACATTCCATTGCAGAAGAAGTACTAGTTTTTTTTTTAAGGTTCCAGGAGGAAGGAAAAATGACTACAATCGAACAGTGTCTCTCTCAGAGACCACATTTATTTTACAAGAAGATGATCAGTAACAACACATCAATGCATAAGCACATGGTAATTGATGCAGTAGCATCCAAGCATTAACCGAAATCAACCAACATTGCATTTAGAAGCCACATCATTTCTATATCTAAGGAGAGGGAGCCTTCTGGAAGGCAAAATTGGAGCACAACTATACAAAGACATGATCGTTTCATTGAGATAAGCATGAATCGAGATCCTTACGAGGTCTTATGGATTCATTGAATCAATTCTAGGGAGTCATTTATTACGTGTAGGAGGATATTTCGAATCTATCATGATCTACGCTAATTCAATTTTTATATATTGTAATATGCAATTTGAAGTGTGCGGCCATTTAGAAATGTGTAGGCCCAATAGGACGTCATGGGCGGCATAGTTTGTAGTCAATATGAAATGACCGTGTATTGGTTTGATTGTAGATCTCTGTGTATTTTAACATTCACCTGTGTGCCATCTATGAAGGAACTATTTTCTGTTGTTGTTCATTGTTTGTAGTTGTGCGTCACCATTGAAAATCAATGCTATTTTCTGCTCATTTAAAAAGTGTTAGAGCAGACTGTGTGTGAGTCAAATGAAATCATTTAGAAGTTTGAGTGAATTTTGATCTGCAATAAATCCGAGCAAGAGGAGCCCATGCATTTAAAAACATAAAGGAAGACGCTCCTTAAGCCTGGAAAAATCGTGGTTGAGAATAATTTTTGTTCAAGTGTGATCTGTGTTGCGAGGACCTTGTATTGATTGGTTGTGGAGTATGTTGTTTGAACCTCTTAAAACGATTTTATTGCTGCGTAGTGAAATTTTTAGTTCAGATCATGGGCCCATAACCCATAGATCTACAAGTTTGGAAAATATGTAGTTTTGCTGCATCAAAGTGGTATGAGAGCGGGAAAATATTTCTTGCAAGAAAGAGTTCACCTGCAAAGGAAGGAGAGGTACAATTTTTTTGAAGATTTGCAAGCTTGTAGTTTTTTTTATTTTGTGAAGGTAGCAGTAGAGGAAGGTGAGAATATTATAGCAGCCCAGAGCAGGAGTGCTCGAATGGTTCCAGAGGAAAGAACCAGAGAGATGCCGAAAGACTAAGCTCAGAGCAGAGAAGCTTGGTGAGGTATCTAGTAGCAGGGAGGACTTTCTATTGCAAAGTTTCTGTTGCCGCTCACAAAGGACAATTCCACAGAGGATGTGGGTAGAATTGTTCAAGAATGTTATTACGGGAAGATCACAAAGGGAAATTCCACAGAAGATATGGGTAGAATTGCTGACAGATGTAGAAGACATATCACCAGGAGGTCATAAAATTTTTGTACCTCGGAATTCTGATGCGGGAGCATCCGAGCATCAACTGACATCAACCAGCATCACATCTAGAAGCCACATCATTTCCAGATTTAAGGAGAGCGAGCCTTGTGGAAAGAAAAACTAGATTACAACTATACAAAGACGTTATCGTTGCATTGAGATAAGCATGAATCGAGATCCTTACGAGGTCTTATGGATTCATTGAATCAATTCTAGGGAGTCATTGATTACGTGTAGGAGGAGATTTCAGATCTGTCATGATCCACGCTAATTCAATTTTTATATATTGTAATCTACAATTTGAAGTGAGCAGCCATTTGGAAATGTGCAGGCCCAATAGGACTTCATGGGTGCCATAGTTTGTAGTCAATATGAAAAGACCGTGTATTGGTTTGATTGTATATCTCTATGTATTTTAACATTCACTTGTGTGCCATCTATAAAGGAACTATTTTATGTTGTTGTTCGTAGTTTGTAGTTGTGCATCACTATTGAAAATCAATGTTATTTTATGCTCATTTAAAAATTGTTAGAGCAAGCTATGTGTGAGTCCAATGAAATCATTTAGAAGTTTGAGTGATTTTTGATCTGCAATAAATCCAAGCAAGAGGAGCCCATCCGTTTAAAAACATAAAGGAAGACGTTCCTTAAGCCTGGAAAAATCATGGTTGAGAATAATTGTTGTTCAAGTGTGATCTATGTTGTGCAGAGCTCATATTGATTGGTTGTGGAGTATATGGTTTTAACCTCTTAAAACGATCTTATTACTGTGTAGTGAACTTTTTAGTTCAAATCATGGGCCCATAACCCACATATCTACGAGTTTGGAAAGTGTGCAGTTTTACTGCATCACTAATGCAGATCAGATCCATCACTTGCAAGAATTTTAGATGGCATCATCTCCATTACATCTACGTACTTTAAAAAAAAAAAAGTTCACCTCATTTTCCTTCATATTTTCCATTCACATTCATTCTTCATTCACATTTACCATCCATTCACATTCATTCACTTCCATCCACCCCTGAATAAAAGCAATCAGCTCACTTACATGCTAATTATCTTCATTATCTTTTTCCTTTTCATGTTCATTTTTCTTTCCCAAATAAATCATGTTTCAAATAAAATTGTATATCTATAGTCATGTTTGAGTTTTAAAAATATTTTCAAAAAGTACCCTAAGGCTTGCATGCCTTAATGGAAAGTTCTGTTGCTAAAAAACAATGGGAATACATTAATGTCACTTGTTTGACAGATCTTCTAGGTGACTCGACATCAAAAAATTTATTCGTACCTAGAAAAATATGCTTATGCATCTTAATTCTCATTTTCATCAATGGTGAGAGGTCTTGTGTTCATTAGGGTCATACATTAATGGCCATTAATTCAACAATTTCTTACTATGTTTGACATCGACAAATTCATTCACATAGATGAAAATTATGCCAATGTGTGATAACGACATGAATACTATCAGATACATCATTATTCAACATGTGTAGCAGATGTAGCAAATTTAGCAAATTCGATAGCATCAATAAAGACTCACTTTCACAACTTCATCCACCATTTGCATGGCCAATAGAAGAAGCATCAGATCAAATTTTTGCAGTAGCTACATATGCACAACTTATCCATTTCATAGGTAAGTGAAGGTATGTTCTTTTCTAACTTTTTATCATGCAATTCCTTAAAATGCTAAAGTGATAATTTTTGGAAAAGCACTCCACAATATTCCTTTTCTCACTTCATAAAATTACCAAAACCATCAGTTGGGGGGAGACGGATATCACTCTATATATTTACTTATTATTCCACATCACTTTCATATAACCAACATACAACTAATATTGCATTAAGATTTAGAAATACATGTTTTGTAAATCATCAAATTGATGAGCTTATGGCTAATTGAAAAAATATATATTCACAGTGTTTTCAAGATATTTGGATGCACCAAATAATAAACAAAGTATTGTAACACAAGAACCAATACTCATTCATTTTGGTTGTCACATAAGAACCAACCATAAAAAAAAACAATTTTGGTTGCCACACAAGAACCAACCATAAAAAAATCAATTTTGGTTATCACGGAAGAACCAACCATAAAAAAAAAAAAATCAATTTTGGTTGTCACAGAAGAACCAACCATAAAGATGAATGTTGCAATCCAATGTATTTCAAATAAAACTTTGCAAAAATAATGAAGTTATCAAATGCTATGATAATGCAAAGTTAAAAGGAGAATTGATACAGCCAAAGCTCATTCAAAAGCAAGAAAATTCGAAGATCAAATGAATCAATGTAATAGGTTGCATGAAGACATGCAACAACTTTAGTTGGGGGGTATGTTGGGTCTCAGAAATGTCCTTAAAAAGACATCCACTTTCACCATCATATCCATTATATCACTCCATTTCACCTCCATTTTACTACATTCATCTCACTTTCATCATTATTTGGGTTGCCCCTATGTTTTCCAAACATTATTAATTTCTAGTGTTTTAAAGTGAATTTGTTATCAAAAGTTAGGAAATAATATGCATATGCTTATGCCTTAAAATTGAAAAGAGTTTTGTGACATGTTTAGGTTTATTGGAAGCTTCCAAGGCCCTCTTATGTGGCTCCCAAAGATCAAATTCTAATTTATCTTCATGATATGAATGAGATTTGAAGGAGGGATGTGTGGCCTATGGTTAGCAAATTGGTTGAGAATATTATGGATCAAAGGAGAGAAAGAAGGATCCTCATTAATTAAGAAGTTTCTTAGGAATTTGTATAAATAGGAGAGCCTTCTCCTTTCAAAGGCATGTGTAAAGTTGGAGTTATGCTCAAGATTTGAATAAAGAATTAGATTGTGGCACCTTACTCATGAGTGTTCTTTCACTTTGACTTGGTTTTGCTTACACATGGAGCCTATCGACTTACCATCTCTCGTACTTTTGGATTGGCTACCTACAATGTGTGAGGTTTATTTTCTTTCATTTATTAAGATTTATTTGATTTCATATATTAAGTTTCCAATTATTGTGTAATCTTATGCTTGTTAAATCATCTCAAGAAGATGACTTTGTCATTTTCCAAAATTGAATGATTTGAGTATTTGGTCATACAGTAGTTTAGTTTCCTTTTTACATGCTTTGGAATTTCTTTCTTAGATTAAGTTTACGATTAAATGTATAATCAGATGCTTGTTAAATCATCTCAAGAAGATGACTTTGTCATTTTCCAAAATTGGATTGTATTTGAGTATTTGGTCATACAGTAGTTTAGTTTCCTTTTTACATGCTTTGTAATTACTTTCTTAGATTAAGTTTACAATTAAATGTATAATCGGATGCTTGTTAAATCATCTCAACAAGATGACTTTGTCATTTTCCAAAATTGAATTGTATTTGAGTATTTGGTCATACAATAGTCTTAGTTTCCTTTTACATGCTTTGTCATGCTTTCTTAGATTAAATTTCCAATTAGTTGTGTAATCATGTGCTTGTTCATATCAAGAAGGTGAATTTGTTACTTTCCAATCAAATGATTTTAGTATTCAGTCATACATCAGTCGTATATTAGAATTCGATTATGCAAGTAGATTAAATTTTAATTCCTGAAGGTAGAATAGATTTTTAAGTTAATATAGGAATGGTGTGATTAGATTAGTTTTTAGTTCTTGATAAACTGATCCCTAGCACATATTGTGCACGTATGTCTCACAAGTTCTACTGGTATTGGATTGATAGTTTATGTTAGTAATATAATGCAAATTATTTTACTCAACACGCACCCCCAATAATATCGATGTTGTCTGAGAATATTTGCAGATGTTATTGGTTCTGGAGGAGGTCCCCTTGATTGGTGATATGTTCAGGAGCCTCCCCTCCATTAAATTTGATGATCACGACTTAGCAAATGCGGACACCTTCACCGACCTAGCCCCAAAATTATATCTTGAGAGGGTGATGTATGATAATATGTTGAAGGTGGAGCTGATGTCATGCGCATGTGGATTAGAAGCCTTGGTGATATTGAACTTGTTCTGCATCCCCCACTTTGGCTGATATGCCATCACCAGCCTGGTTATGCGCCAATTTTTGGCGCTGATCCATGATGGCTGCTTGTGGATCCAAGGTCGCATCCCGATCGACGCTGCGTTAATTCACTGAATCACCGACCTACCCATGCAAGGGCCCCATACCATGAAGGGCAGCAAGAAATATGAGTAGAAGGTCACCGACGAAGTGCGGGAGAAATATAAAATTGATCGCGATATGAGGGGGTTCCTTATAGAAACTATAGGTGACCCAGGTGTGTGCATGGGTACTCTGCTGCTACCTTGTAAAATGATGTGCAAGTGTCATGCATCGGTTTTCCCTACCTATGTAATTTAGCTAGCAGACGGTGCAAAAAGGGGGTCTTCTACAACTGGTCACAGTACCTCTGTGAAGAATTTTTAGACAATGTGTGTGAGGCGCAGGACCAAGGAAAGAAATTCTACTATTCCTATATTTTGATGTTGATTGGCTTGCTTGCGTGGGAGACACCTCACGATGCGGTGCTCTCTGAGCTCGAGCCAGATGTTTTTGAACGTGCGTGATATGTGAACCTTTGGGATTCGAAGGATACAAAGTGCATGGAGGGGAACAAGGTGTTCTGGGTGTTGTTCGACCGTGCGCTAGTAGCAGCAATCCATTCCAGGTCTCACTTGTCACCCGCAATCTATGAAAAACGTAAAGGCATTGCTAAATTCCATGTCACGATGCATAATGTGAAAATTTGGAACCGAAAAGATCAAGCATGGTATAACCTTCCATATATGGCCATGGAAGCAGAGATTGATCAACTTGCCGCAACTTGGCCATCGGCATGGAAGCTTGGCTTCAAATCATCCACCCTGGTTACAACAAACACCTATGGCAAGGACGTAGCCCTGAAAGATATTTTCCTACCAAGTACATCGAAGGAAACTGAGGTGCACTCCACGGAGAAAACCACGACCAAGGAGACCCCCAAGGATGCCGCCAAGGGGGCAAAGCGGGAGTCTCAGTGGGACAAGGGAGTTGAAGGGCTTGGTGGGGAGGACGCGATGTCCCCATGAGGGAAAAGGCACACAGGTGAGCCTCCCAAAGGGCAGAGGAAGAAGTGCAAAGCCACTAATACCGACGGGGAGGCGGAGGTCACCTTGATAGAAAAAGACTTAGAGGATATTTCAAACACTGTCACTATTTCTTCCGAAGACTGATGGGCTACCCTGGATGATTAGCAAAAGGCCGAAATGGAAGCCTTGCAGTCTGGGCTACACGCACCTTCAATTAAAAGAATATACGCTTTAGGCGAGCGTGAATAAGGTGAGTCAGAATCAAGCGAGCCAGCCAGCCATAGTTACAAGTTTGGCCATCATGACAGAGAGTCAAATCTACCCGCTCTCGGGCGAGGCATTCACTGTAGTACCTCTGATCTTGTGCGAGCAAGTCCGCACTTATTCTGTGGTCGACTCGATGTTGCGAGAATAATATGTGAGCAGCTTCAAGCCCTCTATGTCTTCATCTACGACCAAATCTAGCACAGAGAAATGTGGGCGCAACAGCAGCTAAATGAGGCCGAGCAAACCATTGAGACCAAAGCTGCCGAAGCCACTGAAGCTCAGGCAGCACACATTGCAGCAATTACACAGCAGGCTGAATTAGAGCATCCGATAAACCGGCTCTGTGAGGATATGTCAGAAGTGATTCTTGCCTTTGCTGCACCGTAGGACAAATTTGAAGGCTTGGTAGCTGCCTTGAAGGCATCCAGGACTGAAGTGCAGGTTGTTAAAGTAGACTTGGAGCAACAAATCGCTACACTACAAGCTAAACTACATCCTAAGACACCTCTTGATATGCGCGCCCAGCGCGCCGCGTTGGTCAAAGAAGCCACCAACAACATTACAGCACAGATCACTAAGGGTGCATAATTGTTACAAACTGCTATGGGGTTGTGGTCCATGGTGCAACACGATCCCCTCCTTCACCAATTCAATCAGGAGTTGCGCCAGATGGAACAAGATTTTGAACAAATGGAAGCTACCATGCTCACCCTTGTTGCCGCACAATGCTTAGCACATCTTCAAACCAGCCACATGCTTAGAGATGAAATTGAGGGGCTCTGCCACAAGAATCAAGTCCTCAGCGACCACCTAAAGCCATGGGCCGATGAATCTCTGAAGATTTTGCAGGATTTAGATGTGGCAGTCAAGTAGTTGAACCATAACCTGGAGAGTTCACCACAACTACTGAAGGACTAACTTCACAAAAGTTGGTCAATATCGCACACAATGCAGTTGTGTAGAGTGAAGGCGTCCTGCCCCCTTTTTCTGCTACTGTCGAGTAGCTCCATGAAAATATGAAGACCCCACTACTGCTGTGACTTGGGACAAGTCATAAGATTGTGTTGGGGGTCCGTTGGAGCAGGGTCCCCTAGCAGCAATTTTGGAACAATTTTGTAATAATTTGTAATAATTAAGTCTAGTATAGGGGATTTGGGGTGGTTCAAAGCCCCCAATGAATTGTAATGAGTCAAAGGGTAAACCAAGAGTTCGCAAGCCATGGTTTTCAGACCATAGAAGAGCACAGGATAATATGATATAAATAGATGGATAGATCGAGTCTAGAGGTAAGCTAAGTTTTGGATAAAACTTGGATACAAATATGTGGAGATTTTGTGTCGATTGTATGAGTAAGGGCTCCTACTAGTTGTGTGCGCAGAGACCCTGAGTCTTGCTATGTGTGAACCCCACTGGCTGTGTGTGCAGGCTGGTAAATAGAGTATGTAAGTTGGATCTGATATGAATGAATGAGGAATATTGTTTTGTGATATCTAAGTGCTTCCGTGTTACAATTATTGTTTGCGCTTTATGTTATTTCTGTGATTATATATGTTCATTGAATAATACTAATTTATGAATGCACACGTGGATGCAATACTATAAGAAGGAATGAATGAATAGATATGGTTATAATTGGTCACCTTATTTCTGTTAACTTGTTATCTGATGATTGATGAGCTTCGCTTAAGTCACTCCACCTATACTATTAAGGGTTCTTGTGTTAGGGCTTCTCCAACGCAGGTCTGTTAGGGCTAGAGGGATCCACTCTAATTAACTTTCTCTCTCTCAGGGTGCGGAAACCTAGTTCCAGCACCCTCCCATTCTACTTCAGGTGAGACCTTGACCTGCGCAAGCAAGCCATTACCGAAAGGGCCAGTAGTATAGGTGTTTGTTGGTAAACCTTAAAACTGAACCTAGGTCAAGGCCCCTCAAACCAACAGTTAGAAAATACTAGGTCCAACATTTCCAACAGACCGTCCCAAATTATCAACCATTCTAGCAAAAATATTACTATCAGGAAAAAATCATACACAACAACTTGTTTAATCGAATCAGATTCCCTATCTTCCATTATAACATATCTTCCACCATTCTCATGGGAACCAATGTTCTCACTTCTATCAAGCCTCCCTATGTCAAAAAAATGTTCCAAAACATACAACATCTGAAAATATATATGGAACAACAACAAAATTTCGAGATAGGAAACAATTGAGAAAAGAAACATCCCAACGAAATGTTCTCTTACCTAAAGTGAAGTTTATAAACTTATGGTTTGGAAGACCATACGTTTCGTTATTTCCAAAACTTTGAGAATATCATCGTCGAGCCTCACATTTAGTAACAAATAAGTTTTCACCGATTCTTAATATATTTGATGGTCAATAATTATTTCGACAGTGTTCTAAAAAAGCAATAGGGAAAAAATATAACAATAAAAACTTCGCATAAAAAAAAACAATGGAAAAGAAAATAACTTGAATCGCATGCGTTGTTGCAACAAATACATTACATGCACATTCAGGAGTTCTAAATATATTAATTATATAGTTTATATAAGGAAAGCCCAACCTTTTTCACCAACACAATATCCCAAATTTTCAACCATCTCAGGAAATTGTTCGCATGGATCTTTCTCGTAATGTCTGAAAATTGCATTTCTTTCATTTTTTTTCATACAAAAGACCATCATTGTTCATATGAACACTCTCTTTCAAACCAAAATGTTCCCAAAGAAGCTGAAGTTATTAAATCTTACAAAAAGAAAAGTTCCTTTACATCATAAACATCCATGAAAACAACCATTGAATTTTTTTTTTGTGTTGCTTTAAACCACTCTTGTTTTCATACTTACGATTTACAATTCCTCCTCCTTCATTTTCTAAAGTTATTTTTTTTCGTTGGTACGCAACTCTTCTCCACGCTTTAATGACATCATTATTCTATTGATACCACTATCATTGGCATTAATTTGATCATTTCCTTGTACCAATAGAGCTAGGTATTTTCGCACCACTCTCAATTTTTCGTTCGCTCAACATTTTAAACTCAATTCAAAATTCCTTTTTCAATTGCATTGGAGGCTAATACCTATTGTTTAATATTCAAAAATTTGTAACGCATAACCTTCAAAAATTGTAAAGAGGAAGTAAATAGTAACAAATAGGCCTTCAAATTTCAAGAATATACACACAACAAATACTTCGAAAATTATATTTGTCAGCGCAAACTTTGAAACATCGAATGATCATGCCCTTACAAATAAATGAAGATGTCACACAAATAAATTATATACCAATATGTAAAAAACCAAATAGTTCCAAGTTATTTAGCCTATACAATAAGAAGTTTCTCTAATTATGGATTCCTTCCAACAAAACCTTCCTTTGGAATAATTAGGAAAACCTTTCCATTTCTATAATTTTCAAAAAACAAAGAAATGCGAACCACATTCCAATTTTTTGAAAATATGGAAACAAATACTAATATCTAACTAACATATCCAAATTTAGCATACCTATGTCCTCAATATAACCTCAAAATGTGAATTACAATGATCTTAAAAAAATGTTTAAAAACATTTAACATATATAGCATTTTCAACAATATCAAAAAATAAACATGTTGAAGCTTGAAAGGCTAATTCAATATATCCATAGGTAGTGGCAGTATTTCAACAATAGAATTTGTATTTGGAATAAGCGAAAAAAATTTCCATTTTCAATCAAATCATCAAAATATTCAACCATTTCTACATATAAGTGTGAGGCTCCAACCATGGATAGTCCATCAACAATTGTTGTTTCGCACAATCTAGTCACCAAATCATACACCTTTAACTGCAATTCAAACCAACCCAATATAAGGATTTTTTCTTCAATTGTGTGTATATGAATGTAACCTGAACATTTAATATTTATATCCATGGATATTGATTCAAGAAACGACCATCTGTACCCCCAATCATCTTCAAAATATTCCAGACTTCACTCTTTTGAGACTCCACCAAATTCAAAGTTCTCTATCTCTTCAAATGAAAAAATAGAGGTTAAACCATTGTTAACAACACAACAAGTTGATTCCTGTATAACCCTAATGACATACATTGTATGTCAACAATAGGAACAAATGAATAACCCCATTCGATTCTATTCAAACCAAACCAGTAGATAGTGTAACCATAAGTAGGGTAATCTTCATAATCTTGATCTATATATACCTAATAAAACTTTTCTTTAAAGAGGATAAACTACTTTGGTGGTGTAACATCAATGTATGGAAGCTCTGACCTCTTCAAAACCTTTTTAACACTACAGAAAATGAGAAAATGTGAATCCATGTCTTTAGAAACATGTTTCAAAAACACCCATCCATATTTTTGCGGGCTGCATTTTTTCAACAAACAGAAGAATCCTGGCTCCCCAAGAGTAAGAACTCCAACATTTCTAAATGTTTTCGTAAAAGGGTTAACATTGAATATTTTTTTGTATGCCAATTACTTCCAAGCGTGCTGAACAAAATTATTGATCCCAATATACATTCAATTGTGTATAGAGAATGAAGAAAAGGAAAAACCATGATAGACAAGAAACCTCTATTTTTAAGGTATGATGCTATGAATCAATCATGGGAGAAAGGAATCGAGAAAGAAATAAATCCTAACTCTTTCTGACTGCATCGATTGCAACTCACGAGGAATAACAAGTTTTCCAAAAGAGGACACCATTCTTTACTAGGAAACGTCAATTTCATCAAGACCGATAAAGGAATCCAATGAAATAGAAGCTCAATAATCTCAAATGGGAGAAATTTCCAAATAGAGGGATCCATATGAAAACCAATAACTTTTTTTGGGAACAAAGGAAAACTTCCCTTCTTGACTGCAAATAAAAACAAAAAACATATCAATCACAATTGCCACAACATTCATTCACTATTTTAATGTCAAAATCGATTGCGAAAACAATCCATATTCACATATTTTTCATTACTTGGTTGCTATAGACTTCAATATTACAATAAAAAATAAAATAATGTAACTTTAAACTTCATAATTGGAAAAAACACATTCTAGTAAAAAATTGAAATTTGTCTAATAACCACTAAAATTTAAAATTTAAAATTTTAACACAATTAATCACTCAAATTTGAAATTCATAAGACTTAAAATTGAGAATTTATAAAAATTTAAATTCTTATGACAATTAAGCACTAAAATAGATACAAATGATTATTAACTATTGTAAGATGGCTTACTTTATTTATGTTTTAGACATGGATATTATATAATGTCTAAATGGTCTTGTTTGGACAATGTGTCTCACAATTGGAAATGGTCGAATACATACTAAAATGGAATATAGGGAATCTAATTCGATTGAATAAGTTGTCACGTATGATTTTTTTACTGATAGTAATATTCTTGCTAGAATGGTGGCTAATACAAACTTATTTTGAAAGGTTTTGTGCTTCTCAATGTCAAATTTATATTGTTTTACGCATCTCTTATTTTGTGTTTTTTGGAGACTGCATCTCAAAATTTTCACTAATCCAGAGCCTTTTCAGGTTAGTAGGTCATATTGCGCATTGTAAATTATTATATGTCATATGTGCTTTCAAGCACAGGTATTGCATACTTATGATTTTTTTTCAAATTAAATCATATTTTTTTACTTCATTTGTATCTACCACAGAAGCCATTGATAAATATATAATAATAAAAATATTAAATTTTTTAGTAATTAATAACAATAATAATAATAATAACAATATTGAATAATTGATTTTCATATTGAGACAACCTTTGTCAGAATGTGACATTGGGCAATGCTTGACCATCGTTGACCATGGTTGATCTCCATATTGAGACAATCTTTGTCATAATGTGACCATGGTTATTGACCATGACTAAACAGGGTTATTGACCATGATTGACCATGATTTACCATGATTAACCATTCTTGAGCATGGTTGAGACAACTTTTTTCACAATGCAACGTTGGAACATGGTTGACCATACTTGATTTTCATATTGAGACAATCCTTTTCAGAATGCAAGATTGGTTTATTTTCATATTGAGAAAATACTTGTCCATGGTTGAACATGATTATAAACCTAATGAATTTATATTAAAACCAAATTTTAATATTATAAACCCTATGAATAATATTATACTTTAGAAATATGAGTCATTAGATTAATAAAACCATGGGATTGATATTATATACCTAAGGGAATAATAAACCCAAGGGATTAATACTAAAAACCCAAGAGATTATAAACCCCAAGGGAATAATAGCAAATCCAAGGGATAGATATTATAAACCAAAGGTATAAAAACCCTACGATAAATATTATAGACCCTAAAATAAACAAGATTTACTATTATTGACAATGACTAATTTTCATATTCATAAAATATTTGTCACAATGCGACATTGGATTATGGTTGACAATGATTGATTTTTGTATTGAGACAATGTTTGTCACAATGCGACATTGGACAATGGTTGACCATTGTTGACCATGGTTGATCTCCATTATAGACTTTATGAAACATAGTTGATCATGGTTGATGATGATTGACCATGAACACTTAAACCCTAGGAATAATTAATAAAATATCTAATAATAAATATTAATTAATAATTTATTAAGTAATAATTAATAATTAATTAAAAAATATATTATTATGAATGATTTATTTTGTTAAAATTATATATAATAAATTCATTATTTAATTTATATTTTTTTTTAAGATTATTTTGAATTTTAAAAATCAAAATTTTGATTAACTTATTATTTAGAAATAATTATAACCCTTAAAACATAGGTTCACTAGTATCGAAAAGCACCCCTACATTGCATTACTTTCATTCATCCAAAACATTTTGACACTCTACAATGTGCATAATGAGTATTCAGTCAAAATTAGCATAAGTAACAACACACATGGCATCCAACTTAAGTGTGGATATATTTGGTAATTAAAACACTTTAATTTATTATTATCATTTTTATATGGTTTCTAATTTACTAAGTCATAATTAATAATTAATTAAAAATTATATTAATATGAATTATTTATTTTGTTAAAATTATATATAATAAATTCATGATTTTATTTATATTTATTTAAAATATTATTTTGAATTTTAAAAATCATTTCTAAATAATTATAACCCTTAAAACATAGGTTCATTGGTATCAAAAAACACCCCTACATTGCATTACTTTCATTCATCCAAAACATTTTAACATCCTCCAATGTGCATAATGTATATTTATTCAAGATTAACATAAGTAACATCACACATGGCATCCAACTTAAGGTGGATATATTTGGTAATTAAAATGCTTTCATTTATTATTATCATTTTTATATGGTTTTTGTTAGAAATTTATTTTCTGGATTTTTAAGTTTTTAAGATCCCTAAATCGACTGAGCTCTATCACGGAAGTGTAAATGTGTCCAAGGAAATGATGACTCAACTTCTAATTTAACAAATCCCAACTTGATTACTCTTAAACATTCAAATGAATGCATATTATAAATTCCACACAACCCCTTGGATTTATATAAAAAATATACACCTACAACCTCACTTTCATCTGTGACCCCAACTCTAATCTGATCAATGAAAAAGTTGATACACTGGTCACCGTGCATTAAAATGAATAGTTTTAAATCTTGTTTATTTGAGCATAGACTTTATTGAGAAGAGGTTTCTCTATTTTTTACCTACAACTGTCCGAGGGGACGGGTTTTCACCAGAATCATACCATGACAAGTGGATGTTTCATTTTCATTGATGCCCAGGACTTCGATCCAACGATCCTTGTCTCGTAAGGAGTTGTTAGGGTAACCGCACCCTACCCACACCGTTGAATCATTTGGTCATTTTCTCTTCTATTACTACATGGGAGACTCTGCAACCTTAGGAATATTATAATTTTTTTTTTCCTCATATTACCCGAGAGACTATAGTGGCCAAGTCTAGGTTTTCCCTCTTCTTTTACAATTGAGGTGGTTGAAATTTTATTACCATATTCATACATTTACCTGGGTTGATAGCCGACCCACCTTAATTTATTTTGATAGAGTTTCAAATTCTTGGAAGGTGGAAATGCACCAGCTCAAGCCCTTCACCGGCGGGCTTGCATGGACTTTATAAGTAAGGGTTCGGTTCCCTCTTAGTATTTACATCGTATAACTTTTATTATTCTCCTTCACGATTTTTTTGAAGATAACTACTCTAAAAATTGTGGGTTATAGGTACAAGACCTTAATGGCTCTAGTAAACTTTGGAACCTTGGTCAACCAACTCCCTCGCAGCCATAACAGGTTTTTAAATGTCTCCTTCTTCCACCGCTGACTGAATATGTGATAGATCTTAGGCATTCATCACAAATATTTTTCCTTTAAAATAGAACAAAATTTGTTTATACCCTTCGTGAGGATTATCGGTCCATGTATAGTCAATACTATATATTTGGTTGTATATTTGATAACAAATTTTAGTTAACAGTATTAATGGATGTGGGAGTTTCCTTAACTCCTTCCAACCCTAATATTTTCTTCCTAATTTTTTGGGCCTCCTCAGCCGTGAATTTTTAAGGAAATACACTCGTTATTTTATGAAAGTTGGCGGTTGTCATTACTTTTGTAATTATCCATGGAATAAACTATTGGGTGCCGCATTTGGGTTCTTCATAATGTAATTGTTCTGGTCAATTTTTGGTTCAAAAGAATAGTTTTTTAAGAAATATATGTATTATACATGTTAGTCTCTATGGAAATATGCTCAAATTATTTCCTATAGGTACACTTTTATTTTCAATCGATTTTCTTTAAATAGTACATTTTGTCCCAATTCCTAACAGGTTAGAAACCTTATGTATGTAGGGTTTCTTTCTGCCCATGCAGTGCTAGCTACCTCTCCACAATTGAACTCGGACTATTTTTCTTCCTTGACTATGAATTTTTAAGGAAATACACTAGTTATTTTATGAAATTCATATTTTTCCATTCCTTTTGTAATTATCCATGAAGTAAAATACTAGGTGCCACATTTTGGTTCTTATTATACATGCCAACCTCTCTCATAATTTGCTCAACTTGTCTCCTGTATGTACACTTTCCTTTTCAATTGATTTTATTTAAATAATACATTTTGTTCAAGTGCCCAACATGGGAGTGACCTTATGTCTGTAGGGTTTCTATCTACCCATGCGGCGCTAACCACCTCTCCACAACTGAACTCAGACTATCCTTAGACAATTCTTCGAATTTTCCCTCATGGAATTAATCTTGAGTTCGCTTATAGTGGCTAAGTCTAGGTTCACCCTCTTCTTTTATGATTAAGGTGCATGAAATTTTATTACCATATTCATACATTTACCTAGGTTGATAGCTGACCCACCTTACTTTATTTTGACAGTACACAAACACATGCACACACACACACACATATATATTACCTTAGCCGAAAGAAACAGTCTTTACCACGTCACCCATATCCGAACACATTTTAACAGAAGCTCTTGATAATGGTAAGTGTGTGGTTATATAGTTTTTGTGAATTTAATTTTTAGCATCATAGCTTGTCTTGGTTGTTCTTAATTATTGATTTTACTTTACCTATCCTTACATATTGTTTATTTGAGCACATACTTTAACGAGAAGAGGTTTCTCTAAGGTTTACCTATATTTTTCCAAGGGGCTAGGCTGTCATTAGAAGCATACCATGACAATTGGATGTTTCATTGTCATTAATTCCCATGACTTTAATTTGATGCTCCTTGTCTTGCAAGGAGGTGTTAGGGTAATTAAACCCTACCCAGACCGTTGAATCATTTGGTCATTCGCTCCTTCATTGCTCCAAGGGAGAATCTGAAACCCTAAGAATATTACAAGTTTTTTTTACCTCATATTACCTTTGTCTCTACAGTGGCTAAGTATATGTTTTCCCTCTTCTTTTACAATTAAGGTGGCTGAAATTTTATTACCATATTCATACATTTACATGGGTTGATGGTTGACCCACCTTACTTTATTTTGGCACAGTTTCAAATTCTCGGAAGGTAGGAATGCAACGGCTCAAGCCCTTCACCAGTGGCATTGCATGGACTTTACAAGTAATATTTTGGGTTCCCTCTTAGTATTTACATTGTATAAATTTTCGTATTCTCCTTCTTAATGATTATTCTGGAGATAAATACTCTAAAAATTGTGGGTTATAGGTACGGGCTCTTAATGGATCTGGTCAACTTTAGAACCTTGGTCAGCCAACTCCCTCTTATCCATACCAGGATTTTAAATGTCTCCTTATTCCACCATCGACTGAATATGTGATAACTCTTAGGTGTTAATCAAAAAAATTTCCTTTAAAATAGAACGATATTTTTTTATACCCTTCGTGAGGGTTACCAGTCCATGTACAATCAATACTATATATATGGTTGTATATCTGATAAAAAAATTTATTTAACAATATTAATGGATGTGGGAGTTCCCTTAACTCCTTCCAACCCTAATATTTTCTTCCTAATTTTGTGGGCTTACTTGGTCGTGAAGTTTTAAAGAGATACAATCGTTATTTTATGAAATTCATCTTTTATCGTTACTTTGTAATTATCCGTGAAGTCAAATACTGGGTGTCTCACTTGGGTTCTTCATAATGTAATTGTTCTGGTTAATTTTTGGTTGAAAAGAATGTTTTTTTAAGAAATGCATATATTATACATGTCAGTCTCTTTGTTAATGTGTTCAACTTGTTTTTTGTATGTACACTTTTCTTTTCAATCGATTTTATTTAAATAGTATGTTTTTTCAAGTGCCCGACAACGTAGCGACCTTATGTCTGTACAGTTTCTCTCTCCCCATGCGGCGCTAGCTACCTCTCCACAATTGAACTCAGACTATTTGTGTAGAATTCTCTGAATTTTTCCTCATGGAATTAACCAGAGTTCACCTACAGTTTCGTTATGAAGTATAAAATGAACGTTAATATGTCTGATTTCATTTGCATACATACTTTGTTTCTCTTCATCAGTCACTTACTTCCCAACCCATGAGATAATAATTCTCTCTTTTTTATGTACATGCGTGCGGTCATGGGACTGCGACAGCGTGGTTGGCTATGTTTGACCTAGTGATGGGCCTCTAAATTAGACATAAAATAAGGCCCATCTAACCTTTCTTAGGCTCATGTAACCTTCGTTATGCATATAAAAGATATATTGAATCTCTCCTTATACACTTAATAATTTTTTCTTATGCTTAATATTTTATTAGGAAGGTTTAAAGGTAATTGCATATTTGTGCTTAATATTGGTTATTTTTGTAGAATATTGGGAAAATATTTGGTAGATTATGCATATTTCGAGAAGGAGATAATTTAGGGACTTGCTCCCTGCCAATGGAAGATCAATATTAAAGAATAAATGAGCACAATATCAGGAAATTATTGAGAAATATTGGAGATATTCAAGGGGTTTTTCCACCCTCCTTAACTATTGAAGGTAGCCAAGAAAACTGAAGACGATGTGCACTCAATCTATGGTTTACTTGGAGTCAAATTGGACTCAATCAATATTTTCTAGGGAGTTGTCGGTAGCTTCCCTTGAGGATAAATAAAGTTGACCAAGAGCTAATTGGGGTCGATTCTGGTCAATTTTCTGATCCATTCGATGTTAGTCGATTCCATTTCCATTAAATTTGCATTCCATTCCATCCCATGTAATTCTTTTCCATTCTACTAGGATTTTGTTGTTTAAGACCTTCGAGATGTAATAAGACTGTAGTTTTTGTAATGCAATGAGTAGGAAAATTTTGTTTTACTCATCTAGTTTCAAGGAGCAAGTCTCGTGGGTTAGGTCCCAATCCATGTGCCTCAGCTTCTCTGATGTTTCATTCTTTCCTTTCTATCATTTAGATAGTTATGTTTCTGTTATTTAGTTAGTTCTGCTTTTGATAGTTTCATTGCTATTTAGTTTTGCTTTCATTGTGCTTTTGTAGGTTTCATTTGCTTGTGAGTAATATAATAGAGTAGAAAAACCAAAAAATTTGTGGATCTAGACCCCCTTCTCATCTTTGTCAATAGAGCTCGAGGAGGGTGAACTTTCCCATAGACCTAAAAACTTATTTTTGTTCATTGTTTCTGATATTAAAGGTAGAGTTGCATTACCATTTTCAGTCTTCCTTTGCACTATTTTTTTACGCATTTGTATGTTTATTTGTGCATAAGTTAACAGGTTGATTGCAGGAATTATTGTTAAAACCCCAAAGCAGCTCTGTGGTGAATCCCCACTTCATTCTCCATCTCTGTCTTCACAATCTGCGCACTTCTGTTACGACCTCCATTTCTGCTTTTTCCCACTTATTCTCATTGCCGCACCCACCTTTTTATTCATAAAAACACTTAAACCATTCAACCTGCCTTATTCATTTGTTTTTATTAGTCACGGTTTCCTTACCCTTGTTAACGCAAAATGCTTGAAAAGCATTGGAATTCGACCTCTACCTTTGCTCCTCGAATCTCCCACTACTGTACTTCACAAATTTCAAATCACATTTTTCTTTGGTTTCCATTAACACTTACTGCTCCAAACACCGATTGTGATAATCTTTCGTACTCCACCACATCGCAAATCACAAATCACATATTTCATTTGGCTATCGTTAACACTTACTGCTCCAAACATTGATTGCAATATCATTGTTGTACTCTGCCACTGGCCCTACCACCACGTCATCCCATCACAATTGCATTTCACAACCTTTTCCTTTTTCTTCCTTTAAAAGGCTTACCACAATTCCATTCATATCTCATTTCGCACCTCGAAACCTTTTACTTTTTTTTTTTTTCCTTTAAAATACTTACCGCAATTCCATTGATATCGCATTTCGCACTTCACAACCTTTTCCTGAACAACACTTCAGCTACCCCTCCAACTGTACGATATTGCAAATTTTGATATCACATTTCGCAGTTTTTATCCCATTGCATTTCTCATTTCGCAATCTTTATCCCATCGCATTTCGCAATCTTTTCCATTTTTCCTTTTAAGACTTACTGCGATTGCAAATCGCATTTTCATGTGGTTCTAGTTAATACTTACCATTCTGACACTGATTGCAATATTTTCATTGCACTCCACCACCGGTCCTACCACCACGTCACCCATCACATTTTTCATTTTGCAAATTTCAACCTTATCGCAATCACATTTCGCAATATCCATTTTCTCTCCATTAACGTTTCCCCACTCCCAATGCTTATTTCGATATGATTAAAGCACTTTTCCACCTGTCCTACTGCCACGTCATTTGACTTATCACATTTCACATTTGGAAATTTCTATCCCATTGCATTTTGCATTTCTCTCTCGCTCCCAAACATCACTTCCGCTACTCCTCCAACTTTGCGATATTGCAAATTGTGATATCGTATATTGTACATCACACTTTCGTCCCTCCATCGCAATTTTTCCATCACAGTTTTCATTTACTATATTATGCATTTTAATAACTTCTAACCCCCCTTTCACTTCTCTAAACCTTGTCCCATGTGTTCAAGCCCTCCATTAGCATATTTAGCCCTTTTTCCCTCAAAATGAAAGCAAAAATTTTTCAAGTTTAGTTAGATCATGAATAGTTGCATGGTTAGAAGCATGATAGCATGGTAGATAGATCATAGGATAAGTAGAGTTCATTTAGCCGTTTGGCCAAGTTAAGTGTGGTTTATAATTCGTTTCCTTTCTTCCATTCCTTTTCAGTAAGTTAAATTATTTTCCTTTCTTGTCATTTCTTTTCAGCAATTTAGTTTAGTTTCCTTTCTGTCATTTCCTTTCTGCAATTTATTTTAGGTCCATTGAAGTGTGATAGACTTCATTGAGAACCCATATACGTAGCACCCTTTCGTAGAGCGGAAGAGGATGACATGAGTAGAATGCATCTGCTATGTATATAGCACTGTCACCTCCAAGTTTGTATGAACCCCAGTTGCTAAAGTAAAGTAGGGCATCCCCTAAGAGTTGCAGCACTCTTGGTGCAATATGAGGGCTCACCACTTTTTGGCACCGTTGTCGAGGAGGTGTCTAGTAGATGCTTTGATTCTGTTTTAGTATTCTTTTCTACTTTCCTTTTTCATTTTGTTTCAAAAATATTGAAAAGTACAAAAAATATGATTTTCATGCCTCATAGGAGTAGGGATACTCAGAAATCTTTTAAAAATACTTCTCCAATACCAACCCCCCCCACTTGACCACATAGTGCAGTAAGGACCACGTCACCATACACTTTTGAAGGTAGAAGATATGAATGGATATGATGAAAATGAAGAAGATCTTATTGGGTTTCCCATTCAATATATGGACATCAATGTACATATGAAGAACATCCCTCCATCTTTCCTTCCCAACTTCCATGGTATGAGGACAGAGGATCTAGAAACATTTCTCTTTGAATTTGAGATACTTTGTAGATTTTATGGCTACTTATCACACACTCAAAAATTGAGATTTTTTTCTGCAACATTGAAGGATAAAGCTCTTAAATTGTTCATGATTCTTGGTACTAATTCAATAAGATCATGGAATGATATGAAAAAGATATTTCTAGAAAAACATAAAGATCATGATCTTAGAGAAGAAATTTTTAGAATGAACCAAGAAGAAGATGAGAGCCTTGAGGATCTAATAGAGAGGTTCATGTATAATGTTAAGAGGGTAAAATTTCATCATCTACGATTTGACACACTAAAAAAACTCTTACTTAGAACAATTAGGGATGAGTGGATTGATCTCCTTAATATCATGAGTAGATGAGATGTATACAAATTGTCATTATAACATAATATGATTTATGCTGAATTCCGCTTGCGAAGATCGCATCGGGGATTTTTAAATGGAATGGATTATTAAAGAGTTTCTCCGACAATCTGATTGGTGGGGTCCACCACGTCGGAATCTTTCAATCAAGTGAATGTAACGTTTAATTCTCTGAAATGTGATTGTGATGAATCGCATCGCATCGGAAGTATGCAAAACAAATATAACACTTTAAAGCTTATCCGATTTGCGATTGCGATTAAGTTCCATCGCATCAGAGTTTTACAAAGTGAATATAGAACTTAAATATCTCTTCGATTTCTGATATGCAATTAATGTACACATCAAATATTGTTAGATATAAAAACTTTATATAATATTTTGATATGATAAAATCTTTGTATCTCATTGGATTGGAAATTTTTTTTTAAGGTTGTATTTGTTTATACACACTTGTAAATAAAAATATGCAATATGTCCTTTTATCAATGAAACTTTTATTCCTAATAAAAATAATCGGATTGTTTCTAAATCTTTTATTTCTATCTTAAAAGAAAGATAAAAGGAGACCTATTTCTAAATGAAATTTATTTTAAAAATATAGAAATGGGGAGGGTTGTTGTACAATACAACAATTGGTGATTCACTGGAAGAAACAGTTATCTCTGAAAAAATAAAATGAACACTATATTTCTAGTAAGTAAAAATTTATAAAGATAATGAAAACTATCTCAGGATAATTCAAATAAAATCTAAATATGAAAAAGAATAAATATCACTTACAATTTCTTTCTAATTCTTCAAAGATAAAAACATTTTTGGGTTATCTCAAGCTTTGATTGGTTGATAATAATAAAGTAAGTGGATTTCTTCAAGTTTAGCTTTTGTAATATACTCTATTGTCATAGGCATTGCCTCTGCTGCCAGCAAACGTTCATAGTCTCGACAGGGTTACCTTTTAACCATCAACCATTCATTATCCCATCTAACTAAGATTATGACTCTTCAAAAAATAAATTCATAAGACATATTATCTCATGTTTTTTTTCTTTTATTTTATTTTATTTTTTAATTTAAGAGCCATTGTTCTGGTTTGGTAGTCAGTTAGTAACAATTCCATTCACTAGTTGTAATTAAACTGAACAAGCTAGCTCGTGATGAGACCCCTTGTCTTACTTTTATAAGCCATTACCCTATTTTGTTATGCAGTATTGGTAATGTCAGTTTTTATTACTTCTTATGATCATGGTAAGTAGGCTCGTGATGAGACCTCTTATCTCCTAAATTTTTTCATATAATTTCTTAGAATTACATTCTAAAAAATCACAACCAAAATGGATTGGGTGAAATAGTTGTATCCTTAAGAATAAATGGATGACAATTTTCAGAGTTTTTTGTTTGCTAAATCTTGAAAAAGTCTTTACTTTTTAAGATAACCTTTTTCTGCTTAATAAACTTATAATGATTTACATTTTCCTCAAAGTTTCAAAATATCATGCAAATGTTTTGAACAAATTTTCAAAGTTTAACATTTTATTTTAAACTATCCAAAATTGTAATCATTTCCCTAAAGATTCTTATTTACAGAAAATAAGTATTTATAACATTCTTTCCAAGACAATTTTCTAATAGTAAAAAGTCAATCGAAGACTATTAACAACCTTTATTTACAAAAACAAATAAAAATTGCAGAAAGGAATATGTACAAGTAAGAAGGGGTTACCTCCTCATGAAAAGAATTTCTTTAAGACAAGCCCATTTACAGGAAGAGGTTCTATCTTTCCTGTTAAATCTCGGAGTATGAATGTATATGAGCCTATCTTTTCAGCGATCTGAAATGGCCCAAGCCACATTTTCTGAAATTTGGTATGCTTACCTTTTTCTTCATGTGCTTTATCCCATTTCAGAACAAGATCACCAATTGACAAATTTTTTGAGCTGGTGGAACTTGAATCAAAAGAAGATTTTACAAGTTGTTGATGTTTTTCATGAATATCTTTTGATTTCTCTCTATCTTCTTCTAATTTAAGGATTTGATCAAATCTCAACTGAATGGATGAAGAAGGATTTTCTTCAATGAATTGCACTAGGGCTAACGATGGAATAGCTAGATTTGATGGTATCACAACTTCTTTACCGTAAACTAAATTGAAAGGTTAAGTTCCTATAGAAGATTTAAGAGTAATACGATCATCCCATAATGCAAATATTAAAGACTTGTGCCAATTATTTTGATCTTGATTAGTGGTCCTTTTAATGATTTTGATGAGATTTTTGTTAGTGGATTCAGCTAAACCATTACCTTGTGGATAATAATTCGCTGAATATTTCAATTTTAAAACCTCTTTTAATTTCAAATTCCACTATACTATTACCAGAAAAATAAGATGCGTTGTCAAAGACCATAGTGTTAGGTACACCAAACCTGGTAATGATGAATTGATTGATGAAATCAATAATTGCATCAGAGTTGGCTACCTTTAGAGGGATTGCTTCTACCCACTTTGTGAAGTAATTTGTTGCTATGGGGATGTATTTGTGCTGTTTGGAAGAGTGAGGTACTATCTCACCAATGATGTCAAGCCCCCATTGTTCAAATGGTTTCTCAATGTTTACTGGCTGCAAAGGAAAAACTAGCTTCCTTTGTCTTCCACTAGCAGTTTGACAAACTTTTCACTTCCTCACATAATCATGTGTATCTTTGAAAAGGGTAGGCAAATAATATCCAGCATGGATTACTTTGTGAGCTGTGGTATCACCTCCAAAATGATCGCTTGCTGGCCCATCATGTAATTCCTGCAATACCTTTTTTGCTTCAGTCTTTTCAAGACATATTAATAGGATTGAATCATAATTCTTTCTGAATAACACATCATCAATGATTTCATATTTAGTAGCCTTCAATCTTAAAACATGTTTATTCTTATAGCTGAGATTAGAAGGAGCATACCCATTTTTAAAGTAAAATATCAGATCAGCATACTGAGATTCATAATATGTAACACTTATCTGACTTACTTGAACAACATTTTATGGATCTTGATTTCTTGGTATGTTATGAGCTCCTGCTAATAATCTGCAAAAACCTTGACCTCTAACAATATTTGCTGGTTTAATATCAATATCATATTATTGCAAAGATGTCACCCAATTAGCCCTTTTTTCTCCTACTTCTCTTTGAATTAGTAATTGTCTCACTGCAGAGAATGGGACAATAAATTTTGTGTGTGTTTTTAAGAGAAAAGGCCTAAAATGTTTGATTGACTTAAATACAACAAAGGCTTGTTTTTCTACATCGGAATAATTCAACTCAGCTCCTTGCAGATTTGAGTTGAAGAAAGAAATCAGTGCTTCAATTTGTTGATCATTGAGCTGTGTTAAAACAACAGCATAGGATGTTTCGGTTGCCAAAGTATACAGAATAAAATCTTTAGAAAAATTGGGAGTATTTAATGCAGGTGCATCAATAATTTCCTTCTTTATCGCATCAAAGGCTTCTTTTTCTTTATATCTCCATTTGAATACTGAATTTTTCTTAATCATATTCTGCATAGGTAAAACAATTTGAGAAAAATCTTGAATGAATATTTTTACAAAATTAATCTGTCCTAAAAGTGATTGCATGGAATTTTTATTATGAAGTAAAGAAATATCAGAAATTTCTTTAACTCTGTCAGGATCAATGTATATACCATCTTTTGACACAACAAACCCTAAGAGTTTTCCTTCATCGAGAGAAAAGAAGGATTTCTTTGGGTTTAAGAAAATACCAAACCTTATACATCTTTCAAATATTTGTTTCAGATCATGTAGATGATTGGATCTCTTCTTTGAATAAACTATTATGTCATCAAGATAAATAAAAACTGATCTATTAATCAGACCCTTAAATGCTATGTCCATGACTCTCTGGAAAGTAGCTCCTACATTTACTAAACCAAAAGGCATTTTTTGATAAGCATAGGTTCCCCATTTGGTTCTGAAAGTGGTTTTCAACCTATCATCTAGATGTACTAAAATTTGATTATAGCCTGAAAATCCATCAAGGAAGGACATGAGTTCAGAACCAGCTACCTTTTGGAGTATTTGCTCCATGGTTGGCAATGGGAAGTTGTCCTTTTGACATGCCTTATTTAAATTTCTGAAATCAATACAGATTCTAACATCGCCATTTTTCTTCCTGACATGTACCATGTTGGAAACCCAATTGGAATGCCTTACAAGAAAAATGATTTTTGCTTTCAAAATTTTGTTAAGTTCTGTTTTGATTTGATCCTCAAGATTTGGATGAATCTTTCTTAACTTTTGTTGAACAGGCTTAACATCAGATAGCATTGGAATTGTGTGTTGAATTACAGAAGTGTCATAAGTCTTTAAGTCCTCATAACTCCAAGCGAAGACATTTTTATATTTACTCAGAAGTTCAATAAAAGCAGATCTTTATTCTGGAGTTAAATTGAGTCCTAGATTAACATTGTGAGGTTTAGAATTAGAGCCAAGATTCACTAATTTAGCATTAGTAACTTTCTTGAATCTGTCTTTAATATTATACAGATCCTCAAGTTTAACAACAGATTTAGGAATCGGACTTTCATTACTTCTTGAAGTAATTTGCAGATCATGATCGTCTTCATAAATAATTTGTTCATCATATGATTTCTCAGAAGTTAAGAAATTAAAAATATCTTGATCATGGTAGAATACTCTCCAGTTAGTAATATTATCTGGGACAGATGGGCGAAAAATCAATTCTACTGAAAATCTATCAGGACTGCAATCTTCAGTAGGGAGGAGTTTGGATGCAACATTAGCTAACAGGTCAGCTGATGTGTTTTGATTTCTAGGAAGAGAAGAGATATTAAATGCTAGAAATTGAGTGGTAAGGTCATGTACTATGTTTTGATAATGTTTGAGATGTCCTGAAAGACAATGGATGATATTCCTTACTTGTCTTATGACAATTTCGAAATCTCCATATACTTTCAAGTATTTTACATTTAACCCTATGGCCTTATAAAGCCCTTGAATCAAGGCTTCATATTCAACGGTATTATTAGTGCACTCAAATTCTAATCTACATGATAGCACGGTTTTTTCTCCATTTGGATCTATTAAAATGCATCCTGCTCCTTCTCCATCGCTAGATTTTGATCCATCAAAATATAATGACCAAAATAAAGTTTTATCTACAGGTTTATCTACAAATGAATAAGAAATATTAACGATTCTAGAAGAATCAGATTGCGAAAAATTTTCAATTTGAGAAACAAAAGTATTTACAGAAAAAGGTGATTGTGGTGCAGTAAATTTCCCAAGAAATGACTCAGCAAAATAACCTCCAAGAATATTGTTGTTGAAAGCTACAGGTTCGTTTGGTTTTTCAAATTCAGTTATAGTATGCGTCATATGTTTTTCTCGCTCAACTTTGATTTGATTTGGTTTCCCTTTGTAGGGAAGCCACATATGTGAAAAATTGGTTGCGATATAGCCATTAAGTTTCGCAGACCAGTCTTTGCTTAAGACTAACCCATAGAATTCAGGAATATCTGCAATTAGAATATCAATTCTTTGGATAATCCTAGGATTGGAAGCTAATCTAATGGTAACTGAATTGATTTCTCCTACAACTTGAACCTTAGAGAGATCCAATTGTATAATGTGAATAGTAGACTTCTGTGGTTCGATATTAAATTTAGCACAAACTGAAGTAGGCATTATATTAGAGGATGCTCCATAATCAATTAAAAAATTATGCAAATTCTTATTGTAGATTTCATAAGTAAAAAAAAATGGAGGTGTCTCAGAATTTGATCTTTCTCCAATAAGAACAATGTTTGTTGCATGTACTTTGTCTGGTGGCTTACCAGTCCCTTTAGCTGCTTTGGCAACTACTCCGCTTGGTAGAGGAGCAATAGGTGTAACATTTAACTATTTTAATAGCAGCTTTTGTTGATGTTTAAGTTTGCTGAGTTCATGTAATGAGATGTTAGCTCTAGTCTTTTTCATGTCCTCAACAATATTATAATCCATCGGATCTGATACCACTAGAGTCTTCGATGATGTTGTGGGAGGATTGGGAGATGATGGATGATTCTGAGTGGGTAAGGGAGAAGCTCTGTTTGCAGGAGTTTTGTCTTTGGTATTCGGAGTAGTATTTTTCTTCTTTGGAACAGATTGAACAGGTTCCAATGTAGATTTTATCCTTGTACTCACAGGCATATCTTCTTGTTCCATTTCACTATCTGAATTAGGGAGAATGAAATCCCACATTCCATTTAGTTCAGCTATTTCTTTCCTTTCATCTTCTTCAATCGACACTGGAAGAGTATCTTCCTCTTCTTCATCCTCTGATTCTACATTAGAGAATGCATTGGGAGGTTTTGATACAGCTTGATTTCTCTTGAAATTTCTGAGTGTTCTCTTTGTAGAAGTCTCTGCTACTTAATTTTTGATCTCAACCATCTCATTAGACATGGTTTTAAGGACTTTCTGTAAACCCTCCATGTCATATGGATCTCTTGGTGTCTTTTTCTTGGAATCATCTTTAAAAGTGACTTTCTTTGATTTTCTTTCCTCGATGGCATTTTTCTTATCTAGAGCAATCATTCATTTTTCAACTGAAATAGCTTCTTTCATATTCTCATCTAAAGCTGGTTTTGCAGCTCTATCCACAAAAATTTGCTATGTTTGAGGGTAAAGCATTAATGTACCGTTCACTTCTAACCTGTTCACTAGGTTTAGATGTTGTAGGGATATTATTCAAGAGTTTATTGAATCGAGAGTTAAAATATTTAATGGGTTCCTTGGGTTGAGTCTTTAAATTGGAGAGATCGTTGATTAGGGTAGCAATTGATCGATCATCTCCATATTTAGTTAAAAATTTCTCTTCAAACATATCCCAACTTGTGATCGAATCTGAAGGTAAAGAAAAGTACCAGGATCCTGCTGTCCCTTGCAAAGTATAAGGAAATAACATGACTACAAAATCTTCATGCACTACTACATTCAGATTTATAGCAAGCATAAAGTTATTGATGTGTTCTTCTGCTTGTATACCAGTATCTAGACTAAAATTTTGGAGCCATTTTTCAAGATGATCAGGTAGATCATTCAAAGGTGTAGCCATATTTACAGCTCTCGGTCTAGTCCATGGTCTCTGTGACATTGTTGTGATGATGGTAGAAGAACTAGAAGTGACAATTGGTGTATGAGTAGTAACAGTTGAAGTCCTGTAAGAAACAATTGATGTTTGAACAGATGTAGTTTGAGCAGATGATGATGAGACTACTGCACTTTTCTGATTTGGAGCTTGGGAAACAGATGATTGAATATGTGATGAAGAACTAGTACCACTTTCTATTTTCGATGGAGTTTTTCTTGTTTTGACTCTACTAGGTATAGGAAATTATTTTGGGGAAATTCCAAGTTTTTCACTCTGTGACCTACTGAGAGGTCTGGAAGAAACAAACTACGAGGTGACACTACCTTCAAATAATTCCGATTCTTCTAATGATAA
This sequence comes from Pinus albicaulis, assembly GCA_034641835.2. Taxonomy (NCBI): domain Eukaryota; kingdom Viridiplantae; phylum Streptophyta; class Pinopsida; order Pinales; family Pinaceae; genus Pinus; species Pinus albicaulis. The sequence continues at coordinate 158,563,922 of CM076570.1, read as the reverse complement.
CGAGAATCCTTGACGTTTATGAACTAAAGCTTCGACTTCAGGGGATTCAGAGGTGGATTATCTGATTGATTTGAGACTTTGGTAGTGGGTGTTTGAATACTTTTATCAATTTCTTCTCTAGTGATTTGAGATGTGGAAGAAATTGAAAGTGATGAGGGTGCTGTGCTCTTATAATGGCTTTCAGATTTTGATTTATTTGCCATTCATAGCTTTGGCCCTCCTTCTAGTGCAAAAAATGTTGAAGCCTCGAAAATCGCTGCTTCAAACATTGGGGAATAACCACCTGGTCGGGACCTTAGGACAACTCCTTTTCCATTTGGTGTGGTGGCTCCGACTGGATTGATAGGACCAGTTTCCTAGTAATTAAAATGGGTTGGTAATGAATGATTGGATGAAGGGAAAATGGGACTAAATGACTGAAATAAAACTATCTAATCTAATTTAAAACTGATAAAATAATTCTAAAACTAACCCGGGCATCAAATGTGAATACACTTTAAATTGTTTCAATTAACCAATAACCATGAAAATGTATTATAGCTTAATTGAAATATACAGTAACAAAAAAAGATAACTTTTTTTAATAATTTAAACAGAGTTATAATAAAATATTGCATTGATCATTATATATCATTTGCATATATTGTAAAAGATAAATATTTCTACACACTCAAAAATCATATGTATAAAGAAATATTATAAAGCAAGTATACATAAACGATAGCAATTTAAAAGAGAATATCACATAACATAAGAAAACTAATAGTGAATAGATAGAAATACCATATCCATCTTGATACTTTCCAATGCAATCCGATATCCAAATCTAGCAACTTCAATGTAAAACAGACTCCAAGATACAGAAATGAAATTCTTAAAGGCAATTTTGCATAGAATCACCAAATGTGATCCTTTATAAAAATATAAGAGTCAATGGAGTACAAAAATGTAATCTCCAAGTCAAAATATTACAAACTCAAGACCCCTTTCTAAATTTATGAAAGGGGTTTAAATAGCTACTTAATAAAACAAAATAACTAAAACTATTCCTACAATCTATCTAAATCAAAAAATCTAGAAACAAAAATGCGATCTTGAGGCGATCTGATTCATTGATTAGTTGTTGCATTTGATGTGCCCAGATGGAAAATTTTGAGCATTTCCTTCACTTATTCTAGATGACTAAGCTTTGAGTGCAACTGCCCTATATATGTGGCATCAGATAATTCAGGAATTATGAAATCGATGCCATTTGAAAGAAATTTTATTGCTATTTGCTGACTATGAGGCTTGATAAGGTAGGTCCACATCGTATCCCACGATATGTTGACAATAGGTTTCTTGAATCCTACTATATTTAATTGGTTTTCCTTGATGGAAACTCTCTGGCAAAGGATGCAGCTAATGACTGTATGAAGAATCTCAGAAATCCATCAGCAGTTCTATACAAGTAGATTGACTTTTTCCATATAGAACAATGTATACGCAGGTTTGTAAAAGCCAAGTCGTGTATGTATGAAGATAAGTACGACCCAAGCCGCATATGCCTATTTGCGCTCTAAATTTATAAAACCAGGGGATATGACCATGGTATTGGCCCATAGTATTGAGCACTGGATTTTCAATTTGATCCCGTCCAGGAATACCATCAGCGGTTGAGTGGTTTTGAATCATGGTATTGACAAAGGATAAATCTATATAAGGAGAAGAAGATCATAGTACAACAGTGTGCATGTGTAAGGGTTGTAAATGAATAAATCTCTCTAAGGAATATCTGCATGGATGAAATCTGGTCTTAATTGTTAGATCTGAATCTATGATTCACCCATGGATATGATGAAGGTTCAAGATCTCTAGATCTAGAAATGATGAATCTCTAGGATGATCTGCAAAATAAGTGATGAAGACCTGGCACAATTCTGATGAAGAAATTGAAGAAATTTGGGTAATTTTATAGATCTGGTCTGTTTTGCAAAGTTTATCTTTTTCAGATCTATACGCTAGTTTGTCTCAGTAAAAGCGCGTATATACACGGATTCACTTCATGAAAGGCGCGTATGGCAGTTAGGGTTTTTGAAGAATAAAATACACAGAAGTATACGCGGGTTGATGTGCAGGAAATCGCGTATGTACGTGGATTCAGTAAAGCAAAGTAGCGTATGCTATTTGAATCAATGTCTGTTCAGGGTTGAGTTTGTATCTGCATATCTATTCTGAAGTCTGGGTTTTAATGAATAATTCAATCTAAAGTATTTATGCATGAAATGGGTAACAGTTTATTGATTAATCTGAATTAATAATGTACCTATGAAGAAAATGATGAAGAGGGATCACTAGATCTAAAATGACTATGTATTATGGAATTTTTAGATCTGTGATCTAGTGAATCTTTGCTGAAGTAGAGGGTGAAATCTGAGTTATCTGTTCTGAAGAGCTGCATAGTTACAGATCTATACGCATGTTCATCTCAGCAAAAGCGCGTATATATGCACGTTCGTTTCAGAAAAAGCGCGTATACGCAAGTTTGTCTTTGTTAAAGCGCGTATATACGTAGGTTCAGTGAAGTAAAGGCGCGTATGGAATCTAGGGTTTTGCTGAAGTGTGTGGAATGAAATGTCTGATCTGTTTTGATGTTTTACTGCTATTTGTCAATGATGTATTCATACAGTTCTGGGTTGCTTGAATTCTGAATATGCTACTGGTTATGTTGATTGAAGATCAAGTTGTTGGTTGATTGGTTGATGGAGTTATAAGTTTCAGCTTGATGTATGGAGTGGGTCCAGTCTGAAAATCTGATGAAAAGTGGCCTACAAGGTATGTTGTGTGGAAGCTGTTGGATCCAGTATGAAAATTAATGAAACGTGGTCCATGGTGGTGCTGAGGGTCGAAGCCTTCAGTGAGGGGGTTGGAGCTCCCTTCCAGTAGTGGCTGGAGAACGAGAGAAGGTTGCAGCCTTTTGCAGGTGGGTGCCTGCGTGATGGTATGAGTCTGCACCAGTAAAAAATTGTAAGAAGTTTTCTTTATAATAAATATTGAAGACAGAGACGACAACAGCAGTGATTTTCTCTCGAATTGGGTTTCCACCTTAAATACTGGTGTTCATGTGTGTTGCTGATGTGTGATGATTTATTCTGTTATTACTACACATGTTTACTGCTTACTAAACATCTGATGAATGAATGATTCACTGATCTAAGTAAATAATTAAATGCATAATAAGATCTCTGGACATACGCAAGTTTTATTAAGGATATCCGCGTGTATACGCGAGTTTGGTTTAGTAAAGTAGCGTATGGTTTTAAGAGAAAGAAAAAGTAAAAAGTTTTCAGTCAGCTCTAAATACTGATTCACCCCCCCTCTCAGTATTTTTCCCAACAATTTGTATCAGAGCAGGTCCTTCTGAAAAGGCTTAGCCGCTAGAAGGAAGATCAAACAAGATGAGAAATCAAGATGGAATAGCATCTATCAGGCCTCCGCTCTTCAACGAAAACAATTTAATATTCTGGAAAACAAGGATAAGATCCTATCTTCAGTCTCTGGGAGCAGATGTATGGGCTATTGTTGAAGGAGGATATCAATATCCAGTCGCAACACCAACAAATCCAACGAAAAGAAAGAATTATGAAACTAATGCAAAGGCGGTTAATGCTCTATTGGGAAGTCTAAATGAATCAGAATTTTTCAAAGTCATGCAGCTAGATACATCAAAGGCAATATGGGACAAAATCATTCTAAATTATGAAGGTGATGCAAAGGTAAAAAGTGCTAAAATCCAAACTCTCAGAATTCAATATGAGAATCTAAAAATGCATAATGAGGAGAGCATTGCCAATTTCTTTTTACGTCTTGATGATATTGTAAATCGTATGAGAAATCTGGGAGAAACAATAACCAAATCTACTTTGGTTGAGAAAGTCTTAAGATCACTAACGACAAAATTTGAGTCAAAAGTTTCTGCTCTTGAAGAAAAGTAGGATCTTCAAAATCTTACTGTGGTGCAACTTCATGGCATACTAACTGCATATGAAATGAGAAGAGGAGGACCATCAGAAGTCAAAGAAGCAGTCTTTAGAACTTCTACAAAAGGGAAGGAAGTACAAAAAACAGAAGGATCGGGATATATCTCAGAAGAAGATGAGATAAACTTTGTAAAGAAACTTCAACTTGGCACAGGACGGTTCAGAGGTAAGCTTCCTTTCAAATGTTTTGATTGTGGAAGAGTTGGTCATTATGCTGCTAAGTGTCCTCATAAAGAAACACATGAAAAAGGGAAGGAAGTAGCAAGAAGGAATAAAAATCGGTTTAGCACTAGAAAAAGTTACTATACTCATGAAGACAGTGATGGGTTATCTGATAGTGAGGAAGAATGTGAACAAGATCTTAGACTTCTCATGGCATTTGAACAAGAATATAGAGAAGAAAAAGATAATTATATGGATTCTTTAGTTTCCAATGATTTTCTTGATGAAAACAATCAACTCAAAATAATGCTTAGAAAGAAAGTAAAATAACTACCATAGAAACTACGAAAAATCGGCTTAGAAGAAAGGGGAGAAACACAATGAGAAATTAAGAATGTGAAATAGTAAGTCTAAGAAAAATAAATTGAGAAAGTAGAGAACTTTTGAATCTTAGATTTTCTAAAGGATCTGAAACCTTAGATGAGATTATCAAGGTACAACGTTCTCCTTTTATAAAGACAGGTTTTGGATATATCAGAGAATCTTCTCAGACTTTAGCACCAAATTATCTAAAAGCAGCTACAACCAGTATACAACATTCTACCACTCAGCAAGCGAATAAAGAATCTTCACAGGTAAAGCATGACCATCTCAATTCAAAGAACACTAACAAGAATACCTTTCAAAGAAACACCAACCAACAGGTAAATTCAAGTAGAACATTTCATGATCGCAGAAATTTCTTCTTCAATGGACAATTTTTCTCATGTCACAATTTTGGTCATAAAGCTGTTCATTGTGTTGCATATAAAACCATCATGACAAGAGAAGCAAGAAAGAAAATGATTGATATTGGAACAAAAAAGAATACCTATAACAACTTTTCTCCTCTTCAAAATGAAGTTGAATGTGCTTATTGCAATAACTTTGGCCATGAAGAATCTGAATGCAGGAGAAAAGTCCAGCCTAAAGAGCATTTTCTTTCAAGCTCCAAAGTGTGGAAAAAGAAGGAATTACAGGTTGAAAATTGTGGCATAGATTTATTTGCAGAAGGTGAATAAAATCAATGTTACATTGATAGTGGATGTTCAAAACACATGACGGGTGACAAAAACAAACTTCTTGCATATAGTGCTCTAGAAAAAGAAAAGAATGTTACATTTGGAAATGATACTCCTACTGTCATTAAGGGAAAAGGGTCTATTTTTCTAAAAGAAAAGGTGAAAGCTAATAATTTCAAGTATGTGGATGGATTAAAGCATAACCTATTAAGTGTAAGTGAAATGTGTGATCAGGCCAGAGGTTAATCTTTAGTTAAATAATGTGTGGTACATGATCTTGATACAGGTAAAACAATTATAAAAGGAAAAAGAACTCCAAGAAACCTGTATGTATTGAAGAACTGCAAAGAACAATGTTACTTGAGTAAATCTTTAGAAAACTGGCTATGGCATAGAAGGTTGGGGCATCTGCGCTTCTCTCAAATCAACAAATCAAACAAACTTAAAGTTGTTCGTGATCTTCCCAATATTACTCACAAAGTTTGTATACATATCTATTGAAATGCAGGTTTTAATGAATACTTCACTTTGAAGTATATCTGCATGGAATGGGTAACAATTTATTGATTGATCTGAATTAATAATGCACCTATGAAGAAAATTATGAAGAGGGATCTCTAGATCTGAAATGATTATGTATTTTCTAGATCTATTTATGGAATGTTTAGATTTGTGATCTGGCGAATCTTTGCTGAAGTAAAGGGTGAAATCTGAGTTATCTGTTTTGAAGAGTTAAAGATCTATACGCATGTTCATCTCAGCGAAATCACGTATATGCGTAGGTTCGTTTCAGCAAAAGCTCATATACGCAGGTTTGTCTTTGTTAAAGCGCGTATATACGCAGGTTCAGTGAAGTAAAGGCGCGTATGGAATCTAGGGTTTTGCTGAAGTGTGTGGAATGAAATGTCTAATCTGTTTTGCTGTTTTACTGCTATCTGTCAATGATGTATTCATACGGTTCTGGGGTGTTTGAATGCTGAGTATGCTGCTGGTTATGTTGATTGAAGATCAAGTTGTTGGTTGATTGGTTGATGGAGTTATAAGTTTCAGCTTGATGTGTGGAGTGGGTCCAGTCTGAAAATGATGAAAACCCACCTACAAAGAAGGTATGTTGAATGGAAGGCTGTTGAATCCGGTATGAAAATTAAGAAACGTGGTCCATGGGTGGTGTTGAGGGTGAAGCCGGTGAGAGGTTGGAGCTCCCTTCCAGTAGTGGCTGGAGAATGAGAGAAGGTAGTAGCCTTCTGCAGGTGGGTACCTGCGTGCTGGTATGAGTCTGCACTAGTACAAAATTGTAAAAAGTTTTCTTTATAATAATATTGAAGACAGAGACAACAACAGCGGTGGTTTTCTCCCGAATTGGGTTTCCACCTTAAATACTGGTGTTCATGTGTGTTGCTTATGTGTGATGGTTTATTCTGTTATTACTGCACATGCTTACTGCTTACTAAACATCTGATGAATGAATGATGCAATGATCTAAGTAAATAATTAAATTCATAATAAGATCTCTGGACATACGCAAGTTTTCTTAAGGATATCCGCGTGTATACGCGAGTTGGGTTCAGTAAAGTAGCATATGGTTTTAAGAGAAAGAAAAAGTAAAAAGTTTTCAGTCAGCTCTAAATACTGATTCACCCCCCCTCTCAGTATTTTTCCCAACAATTGGTATCAGAGCAGGTCCTTCTGAAAAAGCTTAGCCGCTAGAAGGAAGATCAATCAAGATGAGCAATCAAGATGGAACAACATCTATCAGGCCTCCGCTCTTCAACGAAAACAATTTAATCTTCTGGAAAACAAGGATGAGATCCTATCTTCAGTCTCTGGGAGTAGATGTATGGGCTATTGTTGAAGGAGGATATCAATATCCCGGCGATGACAGAAGTGGATCCGACGGAAGAAGAATTAATAAACTAATTCAAAAGGCGATCATTGCTACATTGGGAAGTCTAACTGAATCAGAATTTGTCAAAGTCATGCAGCTGGATACAGCAAAGGAAATATGGGACAAAATCATTCTAAGTTATGAAGGTGATGAAAAGGTAAAAAGTGCTAAACTCCAAACTCTCAGAATTCAATATGAGAATCTAAAAATGCATAATGAGGAGAGCATTGCCAATTTATTTTTATGTCTTGATGATATTGTAAATTGTATGAGAAATCTTGGAAAAGCAATAACCGAATCTACTTTGGTTGAGAAAGTTTTAAGATCACTAACGGAAAAATTTGAGCCAAAAGTTTCTGCCCTTGAAGAAAAGCAGGATCTTCAAAATCTTACTGTGGTGCAACTTCATGGCATACTAACTACATGTGAAATGAAGGACATCCATTTTGTCAGCGTCTTTGTGCTTCTAAAAATAAATCTGAAACAAAAGGATCGGGATATCTCGAAGAAGGTAGAGGTAAATTTTGTAAAGAAACTCCAACTTGGCACGGGACGGTTCGGAGGTAAGGTAGCTTCCTTTCTAAATGTTTTCTTGTGGAAGAGTTGAGTCATTATCTTGCTAAGTGTCCTCATAAAGAAACACATGAAAAAGGAAGGAAGTAGCAGAAGAAATAGAGTGGTTTTGCTACTAGAAAGGTTACTATACTCATGAAAGTAGGTGATAGATTTATCGATAGTGAGGAAGAATGTGAACAAGATCTTAGACTCTCCTGCTTTAGGATTTTAAAAAGAATCTAAGAAGAAAAAGATATTAATTTTATGGATGCTTTAGAGGACAATGATTTTCTTGATGAAAACAAATAAACTCAAAATATGCTTAGAAGAAAGTAAAATAACCATAGAAACGCTGAAAAATCAGCTTGAAGAAAAGGAGAAACACAATGAGAAATTAGAATGTGAAATAGTAAGTCTAAGAAAAGATATGGAGAAAGTGAAGACTTTGAATCTTAGATTTGCTAAAGGATCTGAAACTTTAGATGAGATTATCAAAGTACAACGTTCTCCTCTTATAAAGACAGGTCTTGGATATATCGGAGAATCTTCTCAAGCTTCAGCACCAAATTATCTAAAAGCAGCTACAGCCAGTATACAACATTTTGCCACTCAGCAAGGGAATAAAGAATCTTTACAGGTGAAGCATAACCATCTCAATTCAAAGAACACTAACAGGAATACCTTTCAAAGAAACACCAATCAACAGGTAAATTCAAATAGAAGATTTCATGATCGCGGAAATTTCTACTTCAATGGACAATGTTTCTCATGTCACAATTTTGGTCATAAAGTTGTTCAATGTGTTGCATATAAAACCATCATGACAAGAGAAGCAAGAAAGAAAAGGATGGATATTAAACCAAAGAAGAACACCTATAACAACTTTTCTCCTCTTCAAAATGAAGTTGAATGTGCTTATTGCAATAAATTTGGCCATGAAGAATTTGAATGCAGGAGCAAAGTCCAGCCAAAAGAGTAGTTTCCTTCAAGCTCCAAAGTATGGAAAAAGAAGGAATTATAGGTTGAAAATTGTGGCATAACTTTATTTGCAGAAGGTGAAGAAAATCAATGGTACATTGATAGTGGATGCTCAAAACATATGACAGGTGACAAAAACAAACTTCTTGCATATAGTGCGCTAGAAAAAGAAAAGAATGTTACATTTGGAAATGATACTCCTGCTGTCATTAAGGGAAAAGGGTCTGTTTTTCTAAAATAAAAGGTGAAAGCTAATAATGTCATGTATGTGGATGGATTAAAGCATAACCTGTTAAGTGTAAGTCAAATGTGTGATCAAGGAACTAAAGTTGTCTTTAGTTCAAAAGAATGTGTGGTACATGATCTTGATACAGGTAAAACAATTATAAAAGGAAACAGAACTCCAAGCAACCTGTATGTATTGAAGAACTGCAAAGATCAATGTTACTTGAGTAAATATTCAGAAAACTAGCTATGGCATAGAAGGTTGGGACATCTGAGCTTCTCTCAAATCAACAAATCAAGCAGACTTAAAGTTGTTCGTGATCTTCCCAATATTACTCTACCTGAAAGTATCATATGCAAATCTTTCCAATTCGGTAAGCAAACCAGAGTGCAATTTAATGCCAAGGAAGGATCATCAAGTAAACCTCTTGAACTCATTCATACTGACATATGTGGACCTGTGAGGAAAAATTCACCACGTGGTGAACAATACTATATCTTATTTATTGATGATTTCTCTAGAATGTGTTGGATTGGGTTGATTAAACACAAAGATGAAGCATTTGAGAAATTTCATATCTTCAAAGCCTTTGGTTGAAAATGATTGAATCTAAAAATCAATTGTATTAGATCTGATCGAGGAGGAGAATATACATCGAGATGAATTCCTTTAATTTTGTGAACAACATGGCATAAAAAAGATAGTTTCTTATTACAGTTTTTAGAACTCCTCAACACAATGGCGTGTCCAAAAGAATGAATAGAGCAGTTCAACAAATGGCTCGTGCTATGCTTGATGAGTTTGGAACTCCTGACACCTTTTGGGGTGAAGTTGCACAAACCGTAGTAAATATTCTCAATAAGGCCCATGTTCATGTGAATAGTGATAAAAATCCTTATGGACTTTGGTATGGTAAGCCTCCCACTTTGAAGCATTTTCAAGTTTTTGGAAGCAAATGTTTTATTAAAAATAATGATGAAAAACTTGGCAAGTTTGAACCCGGAAGCGGGGATGAAGGAATACTTCTTGGTTACTCCTCTTGAGTGAGCATATAAATGTTAAAATAAAAGACTTCGGATTCGTGTTGAATGTATTAGTCTTGTTGTATTGAGTCTCATGCAGCTCCAAAATAAGTAAAACAAACAACAGAGATGAAGACGATGGTGACATATATCCTTCTACATCAAATAGAAATGATATAGATAGTGAACCCAATGAAGAACCTAAATATGATTTATTTGGAAAAGCTCCATCCAAATATGTTCAAAAGAATCATCCAGAATCTCAAATTTTGGGAGAAAAGGGATTGGGTGTACAAACAAGAAGGATTCTTGTGGGATCTTCTAGCTATCTAGCATTTCTATCCACTATTGAACCACACAATGTCAATCAAGCTAGCAAAGATTAATGTTGGATTCAAGCCATGAATGAAGAGCTTGATCAAACTGAAAAGAATCACACTTGGGAATTAGTACCAAGACCTCATGACAAAAATGTCATTGGAAGTAAATGGATATTCAAAAACAAGTTAAATGATAATGGGGATGTTATAAGAAATAAAGCTAGACTTTTTTGCAAGGGGTATGCTCAACAAGAAGGTATAGACTTTGAAGAAACTTTTGCTCCTGTAGCTATACTTGAAGCCGTAAGAATGTTTCTTGCTTTTTCAAGCTTCCAACAAATCAAAGTTTATCAAATGGATGTTAAATCGGCTTTTCTCAATGGTGACCTAGAAGAAAAGTTTATATAGAAAAACTGAAGGATTCATTTTGGGAAACAATGAAAAAGCATTTGTAGACTTAACAGCTCTCTATAGTCTCAACAAAGCTCGAGGAGCATGGTATGGAAATCTTGACAAATATCTTCATCGAGGATTTTCAAGGGTGCTGGCATTATACAATTTATACACAAAAACTGAAAATGATAAAATATTGATTGTGGTTGTATATGTTGACGATATCATTGCCAGAGTAATGAAGAGTCTATGGAGTGAGGAAATTTTTCTTGTTATACGGCCAAAATTTGCAATGTGGGAACTAACATTCTTTCTTGGCTTGTGGTGTCAAGCGATAGATGGCATATTCTTATCACAAGCAAAATATCTTAAGAAAAGTGCGAAAGAAGTATGGCATGGAAAAGTGCAAACACAGCAAGTACACCAATGATAACCGGATGTAATCTACGTTCTCATGATTGATTCTCCCCACGGTGAATCCAACCGAGAATCGAGATCGTGATAGGAACTTTACTTTATCTCACTGGGACTAGACCAGACATTATGCATGTAGTTGGGATTGTTGGACGATTCCAAGCTAATCCAAAATATTCTCACCTTTAGGCTATCAAAAGAATATTCAAATATCTACAAGGAACTCAAGACTTTGGACTATGGTATCCAAAAATTGCTGATCTCACTCTTCATGCTTACACTGATGCAGATTGGGTTGGAAATGTTGATGATCGGAAAAGCACTAGTGGTGGTGCATTCTATATGGGGCCCCGGTTAGTATCTTGGTTCAGCAAGAAGCAAAGCTCTATTGCCTTATCTACAGTAGAAGCAGAATATGTGGCTGCCGCATCATGTTGCACTCAACTTATTTGGATGATGCAAACCTTACAAGACATTCAAATCAAATGTTCACCTCCTATCTCCATTATGTGTGATAATACAAGTGCCATCAGTATCTCAAAGAATCCTGTTATGCATTCCAAGACCAAGCGCATTCCCATCAAGTATCACTTCTTACGTGAACAAGTGCTTGAAAAAAAGGTGAAGTTGGAGTATGTTCCCTCCAAAGAACAAGTTGCTGATATATTTACCAAACCTTTACCCAGGGAAGCATTCGAATACCTCAGACAGAAGCTGGGAGTAGTCTCTGCCATGTAGAAGATCAAATCTACTTAAATGCAGAAGATTAAATTGGATACGCAGATTTCATAAAGGATAGTCACGTATATACGCGAGTTTATACACAGAAAACCGCGTATGGGTGTTTGCTGACAAAATTTTTCTGGGTCAGCATTCTTTAGCACAGCTGCGGTGTTGTTTAGTATCTCTGGTGGTGTTCTAGTTCTCATAACTCTGTTTCATTCTCTGATGTTTTTTATGAAGATGCCCTGATGATTTGCTGTTGAAAGTGTTCAGCATGCACAGGCTAAGGGGGAGCATTGGTCATGTGGAAAGGATGCATTGTTGGCATTCTCATTATTTGTTGTGATCTGATCTCATGTTTGAGATTCTTTGGTCTTGATTGAATAAGTCATTTCTGTAATTTGATGCAAAGGTCATGTTAAGACCCATGATGTAAAATTGTAATATTCAGTCATGTAAGGACTCGTTCAAACATTGTAAACCCACTTGGTTGGTTAGTTGAGTCAATTCTGTAAATCCACTTGGTTGGATCATTGATGTAAGTATGAGTCTTTTGTGATAGGTTGAGTTATAGAGACATGGAATTCATTGAATATTATTTTAAGAAGTTGCAGCTTGATCTCAGGGGGAGTATGGTATTGTCAGTATAAAGGATCTTGATTTACCCTTTGCCCTTGATGTCAAAGGGGGAGAATGTTGTTGTTGAATATACTCCTGTATGGTTGCCATCAAGTCCAAAGGGGGAGATTGTTGGCAATAGGTTTCTTGTATCCTACTATATTGAATTGGTTGTCCTTGATGGCAAATCTCTGGCAAAGGATGCAGCTAATGACTGTTTGAAGAATCTCAGAAATCCATCAGCAGTTCTATACAAGCAGATTGACTTTTTCGATATAGAACAATGTATACTCGGGTTTGTAAAAGCCAAGTCGCGTATGTACGCGAATAAGTACGACCCAAGTCGCGTATGCCTATTTGCGCTCTAAATTTATAAAACCAGGGGATATGACCATGGTATTGGCCCATAGTATTGAGCACTAGATTATCTATTTGATCCCGTCCAGGAATACCATTAGTGGTTGAGTGGTTTTGACTCATGGTATTGACAAAGGCTAAATCTATATAAGGAGAAGAAGATCATAGTGCAACAGTGTGCATGTGTAAGGGTTGTTAATGGATAAATCTCTCTAAGGAATATATGCATGGATGAACTCTGGTCTTAATTGTTAGATCTGAATCTATGATGCACCCATGGATATGATGAAGGTTCAAGATCTCTAGATCTAGAAATGATGAATCTCTAGGATGATCTACAAAAGAAGTGATGAAGACATGGCGCAAGTCTGATGAAGAAATTGAAGAAATCTGGGTAAGTTTATAGACCTGGTCTGTTTTGAAAAGTTTAGCTTTTTCAGATCTATACGCTAGTTTGTCTCGGTAAAAGCGCGTATATACACGAGTTCGTTTCATGAAAGGCGCATATGGCAGTTAGGGTTTTTGAAGAATAAAATACACAAAATTATATGCGTGTTGATGTGCAGGAAAGCGTGTATGTACGCAGCTTCAGTAAAGAAAAGTAGCGTATTCTATTTGAATCAATGTCTGTTCAGGGTTGAGTTTGTATCTGCATATCTATTCTGAAGTCTGGGTTTTAATGAATACTTCACTCTGAAGTATTTATGCATGGAATGGATAACAGTTTATTGATTAATATGAATTAATAATGTACCTATGAAGAAAATGATGAAGAGGGATCACTAGATCTGAAATGAATATGTATTATGGAATGTTTAGATCTGTGATCTGGTGAATCTTTGCTGAAGTAAAGGGTGAAATCTGAGTTATCTGTTCTGAAGAGTTGCATAGTTACAGATCTATACACATGTTCATCTCAGCAAAAGCGCGTATATACGCAGGTTCATTTCAGCAAAAGCGAGTATACGCAGGTTTGTCTCTGTTAAAGCGAGTATATACACAGGTTCAGTGAAGTAAAGGCGCGTATGGAATCTAGGGTTTTGCTGAAGTGTGTGGAATGAAATGTCTGATCTATTTTGTTGTTTTACTGCTATCTGTCAATGATGTATTCATATAGTTCTGGGTTGTTTGAATGGTGAATATGCTACTGTTTATGTTGATTGAAGATCAAGTTGTTGGTTGATTGGTTGATGGAGTTATAAGTTTCAGCTTGATGTATGGAGTGGGTCCAGTCTGAAAATCTGATGAAAAGTGGCCTACAAGGTATGTTGTGTGGAAGTTGTTGGATCCAGTATGAAAATTAATGAAACGGGGTCCATGGTGGTGCTAAGGGTCGAAGCCTTCAGTGAGGGGGTTGGAGCTCCCTTCCAGTAGTGATTGGAGAACGAGAGAAGGTTGCAGCCTTCTACAGGTGGGTGCCTGCATGCTGGTATGAGTCTGCACCAGTACAAAATTGTAAGAAGTTTTCTTTATAATAAATATTGAAGACAGAGACGACAGCAGCGGTGGTTTTCTCCCGAATTGGGTTTCCACCTTAAATACTGGTGTTCACGTGTGTTGCTGATGTGTGATGATTTATTCTGTTATTACTGCACATGTTTACTGCTTACTAAACATCTGATGAATGAATGATACACTGATCTAAGTAAATAATTAAATGCATAATAAGATCTCTGGACATACGTAAGTTTTATTAAGGATATCCGCGTGTATACGCGAGTTTGGTTTAGTAAAGTGGCATATGGTTTTAAGAGAAATAAAAAGTAAAAAGTTTTCAGTCAGCTCTAAATACTGATTCACCCCCCCTCTCAGTATTTTTCCCAACACAATATTCCTTACAGTTGGCCAATTTGCTGATTTTTATTGATTATTTCTTGTTTCCATCTGTAATCAGTCTCTTTTACCCTAGGTAACTTGTTAGGGGTATAATCTGAAATCAAATTGATTGCATACAGGCTATTATTCACCAGTTGTGTCACATTGTTCATCATACTTTTAGCTCTGGATGTAGCTCCTTCCACTTTGATTAAACACTGTTCCCATTCTGCAAAAATAATTTCCTTATGTCTCTCCATAATCCTGGGAAGGTTTGCTTTACTTCCTGACTCCGAGTCTTGCCAGAAAAGAAATTCAGAAATATTTTCATCAGCTTCATCAAATTCAATTTTAAGACTGACTACTTTATCTACTAAGGAAGATGTAATTTCACACAAGGATTCTGCTTTTGCAATCTTTAGACAAAATTCATTTAATTGTTGAGACAATAACTCGTTTGTCTCCAGGGCTTCATTTTTGAATTGATCCAAATTAGGATAATTCTTGAACTTTTCCAATTTGGATTGAAACATCTTCTCTTTCTCAATCTTTGAAGTCTTCTCATCTTGCAGAAGAGTTTGTAATTTTGCTATCTCTTGATTTAGCTGTTGTTTCTTTTCTAAATTCTGTTGATCGATCTTTTTCTTTTCAACAACAAGTTGCTCTTCTAATTGTTTGGATTTGAGTTCTCCATCCTGCAATTGCTGTTCTAACTGCATAATTTACTGCTGGTTTTCTGTAACCTATTCTTTCAACATAGTGATTTGCAAATCCTTTTGTTTCATTAATTGTGTGACTTCAGAGGCCTTGCCTATAGTTGCAGCACTATAGGCACCTGCGTATTGGGATAATTTGGTGAGATCCTCAGATGGATTCACCTCAAATTTATAAATAATATTCATAAACTCCATCTGTGATGTCGAAAGTGAATCCTGATCAGTTCTCCTCATTTTTCTTTGTTTTCTCACAACAGCCCTATGCTTAGGACTGTAAAATACATCCAGAGGAGGGATTTCTTCTATCTTCAACATAATTTCACCTGTGGGGTTTTCAGGAATAACTTCTATATCCTTGTCTTCCAGAACATTAACTTGGGGATTATTCTTTTGTCCTATTTGTTGGGAAAATTGTTCATATTGGCTCAGCAAATGAGGAGAAACTATAAGTTTAGTAGATTCAACTACCTTTTTAGCAGCTTCCTCTCTTCGAAGTTGAGAATCTGGATTATTTTTTATATCTCCTTTTGGTGTCTGTTCAGTAGCCTTACTGTTTGTGCCTCCCTTTTCAGTATGCACGTTGGCATCAGTACCTGTGCTTTCTTTTTCTGTCTGGGCTGAAGACTGCTGATCAATATGTACATCAAGTTTAGCATCTCTTTCTTCCTTTTCAGTATCAACTTTGCTGCTCATATCTTCTTTTTATAAAACAGGATTAGTTCTTGTAACTTCTTTCTGAGTCTGTATGATGATTTTGCTGGCAGATGTTTCTGTTACTGTTTCCTTCTGTTGTGATTCATTTTCTTGTATAGGAACTCTCAACTGATCCAGAGGAATTTTAAGTAACCTCTAGCTTCTAAATAAC
The DNA here is from genome assembly GCA_034641835.2 of Pinus albicaulis. Classification (NCBI taxonomy): domain Eukaryota; kingdom Viridiplantae; phylum Streptophyta; class Pinopsida; order Pinales; family Pinaceae; genus Pinus; species Pinus albicaulis. The sequence goes on along the minus strand of CM076570.1, from coordinate 158,547,793 downwards.
AAAAACTTGTTCATTTCCTCGGCCTGAAATTTGGACTTGGCCAAATCAAAAACTTGGGACAATTTATCTACAAAATAAAATAAATCATCAAACATATCTGGTTCATGTTCGAACCGAGCAATTGAAATAGAAGTAGTAAAATCAAATGCCACCTTCCTTGGATCATGTTGCCTGCCTGGGATTGTTGAAACCTTGAGATTGGTTAGCTTACCAACTTCTTTTTCAGCATGAACAAAATTATTGAGAGTATAGTCACCACATGTAAAAGGAAAAGTAGGCCACATAAGCTTCTTGTTGTTCTTCAAGGTCCTAGACATGCCTTTTACTATCAGCTGATACGAAATTTCCTATGCTAACATTTTGTCTAGAACATACAAAGGAAGAATGTGTGGTTTAAAATGCTTCCGAAAACTCTGATATATGTGAATCTTTCCTCTCCGAACCAATCCCAAATTGAGGATAAATCAATTTTAGCTTTGTCGAAAAACCTAGGAGGGAATCGACCAAAAATAGTTTGATAAATCGGGATAAGAAAACCGTGACAAACTCTGTAAACATGGCTTTTGAAATGCCCATTCCACGAGAACTTGTGATATATATGAATAGGAACAAGATCTTTAGGGGTCCATTTCCATCCTAATATGGGAAATTCAGAATTGAAACAAAGGGAATTTAGGATATAAGCACAAAAATAAAAAGGAGTGGTATTTCCTGAGTTTTTGTCTTTCCTATATTCAAGAATTCTGTTGGCTATCTTATCAGAAAGAATAGCATTGATCCATTATTGTTGAGAATGCATCAAGATGATGGAGCTTAGTGAAATGAAGTCGCCTTCACTAAGTGGGCCCGCAGGCAAATTCTGGCGCAAAGTCTATTTTTAGACTATGTCTATTTTTAGACATACGGAGCATAATTTGGGAATTCTACTTGGAGATTCTTAAAGTATGCGACATGTTAGTAAAAATAGATGAGACCCTTATTTTTAGGACCCGGGCTATTTTTAGACTGATCTCCTAAAAATATGGAAGTCAAATATTATTTACCCTTAATAATATTTTGACTATAAACAGCAGTTTACTCTCTTGGCGCACTTCAGTTTGAGTCATGGAGGTGACTCATGCAACTGACACAAGGAATCACGTGGTTCCTAGGGTTTGATAGCATCTTGCATGGTTGGCTTCAGTTAGACTTCAGTGGCAGGAGTTTTGGAGGAGTTAACGGGACAAGTAGTGGAGTTCTGTTTGTTTTAGTTGAACTAGTTGGGATTAGTTAACTAACTAATCAACTAGATATGAGTGGAGTAAATTAAATAATATTTAATTTACTAAATATTAACTCATTAGTCAACTCAAGAACACTTCAGTTCACTACAGTGCATGATCAGTTCAGTGAAGACCAGTGAAAGAGATAGATGAAAGAGTAGAGTTAGCTATCAGTTGTGACTATACTGTTGCTATTTGCAACACATAGATAGGTGGAGTAAGCTATGAGTATTGCAAAGTTTAGGCTGGTGGTTTATCTATATAAGGAGGCCATCACCTAGCATTAAAACACGCAATCAAGGTTGGCTATCAAGTGGCTAAGGATTGGAGCAAGTGATTTGCTAGATCTAGCTTGATAGTGTGTAGCATGGGAGGTAGTGCATGAGAGCTTGTGAAGAGTGTTTGTACTATGATTGTTACATGATTTCTCCATTATAATATACACAATAGCTGCGGGGTTTTCAGCTATAGGATTTCCCCATACATACTGAGTTAATGTGTGATTGATTTGATGTGCGATTGCTTCTATATATTTTCCGCATGTGACAATTAATTGTAGAAGAAGGTTATGTGTTATGCATGCAATTCGAAATTGAGGTATGATCAGGTTAATATTCATTGAATAAGTGATTTATTCAGCTAATTTCTACATGGTATCGGAGCGAGATTAATTTTCGAGATCTATTACGGTGATTGCAAACTTATTTCCTCGGACAGAGTCTGCATACGGGCCAAGAAGCCTCCGGATTCATCTTTCTTCGGAAAGTGAAAGGTCTGGTAAAAGCCCCTTGCAGTCAATCTCTGATTTGGAAATAATTTGTTCTCAAGTGTAGATCGGAAGCGATAGAGCTTGGAGTTTGGAATTCGAATTTTGCAGCAGTT